>JASBWT010000003.1:600000-1171815 GCA_030039255.1 Naganishia friedmannii
ACAGATGGCTGCCTGATGTCGACCCCCTTGCTAGTGCTGACAGAGAACGTTACAGACGATTTAGCGGTACGGTGGCGGGTGGTGTCTCGCATAGGTCGGGCGACGGGCACTGGAGCATCGGCAGCATAGTGTACATAGGAAGTATAGGAGTATATTCGTAGGTACAGGATATAGGACATATAGGATGACGCAAGCAGAGTCACGTGAGACGAGACACTTGTGTCGAGTCGAGTTGGTTGAGTTGTCTAGTTGTAATGGCTGACAAAAGAAGCAGCCCATAGCAACGAGTGCGAGTGTTCAAGTGCGCGCACCTACTGGCGTTTGAGATCTCATACCGTGGCAAACGCCCTCACCCGTCGCAGGAAAACCCCCTCATACGCGAGCAAAGATTCGACAAAAATGGTTACAACAGCAGAAAGCTCCGGATCACCGATGACACAAGCATCAACGTCGCTGGTAGTGAATGCAAGTAACAACTCTGGGTTGACAATAAGCCTGTATGTCTCTCTGTCGCCGTTAATCACCTTCCAGGCTTACCTCGTACTCCTTCCATAGACATCCGCTCCCAATATTGAGTATCTCCGAGCACTATACAAGGGATACCCTGGTGAAAGGCCCATCGTGCAAAGGTGAGTATACAACGCCTGATTGCGTACTTGCAGTGTCTAATCACCACTTACACGGCCGCAGTCGTTGGAGTACTTCTCGGAACTCAGTCTGGACGTGAACTAGCGATTACGAATTCGTTCGAGATAGCATTACTGGAAAGGGGTAGCAGCGGCGATGTTGACATGGACACGGAACAATCGGGAAAAGGTAGGGCATATGATGTCGACAGGGAATTTTTAGAGGAAAGGAGAGAGCAGTGTGAGTCTACAACGCTCCCTGCAGCCATACATCAGGCAATTTTAACCGCTATGTCTCCGACTGCGTGCAGTCAAACAGGTCTTTCCTACGCTTGATCTACTTGGCTGGTACACTATTGGTCCGGAACCCACAGACGTAGATAGCCATATACACCAGCAAGTAAGTCAAGTCTGGAAGCTGTTCAGTCGATCAGACATGCTAATCATGTGATTTGATAGTTTACATCGATAATAGAAACCCCTATCTTTCTGCAACTCTCACCGAACGAACCTGAAACATCACCATCTCGAACAAATGGAGAAATTCCTGTCAGGATCTTCGAATCAGCTCTGGGAGTCAACGAGGACACAGCCCCAGATGAAAAAATTGGCAAATCCACGGGAAACAAGTTTATCGAGCTGAAGTATTCTGTGGAGACAGGAGAGGCGGAACGAATTGCTGTTGATGGAGCGGCCAAAGCTGGAGGAGATGATGGAGTTGGTGGAAGCGCGCGTAAGTGGTATTGCGATTTGGAATCGACGTGTACGACGCTGAGCATCGATTTGCTCGTAGTTGTTACAAGCTTGACGTCGCAGCGGAATGCTGTTACCATGTTGCACGAACGTATGCGAGTCCTCTTGGCGTATGTCGTAGGCGTCATCAACGGTGAGTAGTGAAAAGCGTATATATCGCGCTCAAGGCACTCATAATACATCATCATTCCAGGCACCGCTCAAGTGGAACATTCAGTTCTTCGCCAAATCTCTGCTATAGTCGCTACCTTGCCTGTCATGACGGAGTCTGGGTTCAAGGACGAATTCTTAACTGTAAGCAAATGTACCGGCTTGTGCCTCCAATACACACCGTAAACTGACCTACTTCGACTTGTCAGGAATACTCGGATGTCCAGCTGACAACCTACTTGGCGACTCTAACCAAATCACTGGCAACGCTCAACGACGTGAGTATCGCTTGGCACCTCCTTGTCATACCAAAGAATCTCCAACTGATCGTTTGTTCCACACAGCTCACTGATCGTTTCAACGCCGTCTATCAAAAGGATGAGGGGTCTTCTGCCAAAGGGGGTAATCCACAATTTGCGAATTTCGGAAGGTCACTAGGCTCAGGTGGTAGGAGGGAACAGAAGTACCGACGATGATTATCTTTGATATCATCGCATTATAGGACTAGCAATTACAGAGGAACAGGACCCCCAAGGCGCGGGTTGAATTAATCTCAAGTCTAGCATGACAGCTCTGCTTTGTATTTCGACTAGAAGTCACGTTTTGTATAGAAGCATAGAATTGTTGAGGACTGAGTTATGATGGCGCGGGTCGTGGCGCTAGCGTCGACCTGTAGTATTGTGGCATGTCAGGGGGACAGGCGTCGGTAGGGTGTAGCGTCCATGTAGCGTAGGGAGAAAAATCAGTCGTGTCGTGCCAGTCCAAACTGTCAAAGACATGATATTGAACGAGTGAAAGCGCCGCTTGGTGGGAGGACGAGTCAATGAATGTGGAGGTGTCAAACTGGCAAGAGGCTATAATGGCCTCGTTTCAAGCCCAAGGACCATTCACTCGGTATCAACGTGGACCAGCTTGTGAGATCAACCCTGCGGTGGCAGATGAATGATACGGTGAACTGTACAAACCCTCAAGTAGCTGCGAGAGGGGAGAGTGATCGACTGTACCAATTTTTGTGGAATATGCATCCGCACCTAACTTTATGGCCCTTCGACAAGCTTCATACAGCTCTTCAAAGATTTCATAATGCGAGTCGTAACGTCCTATAATCACCCAAGGACTATCCAGACAGTCAAACGAATCGTCCCTCGAGATGTCCACAGAACACCGTCTACACATTTCTGGCCTGACAGCGGCAATCAGCCCGGCGGATTTAAAGGAGCGATTTCAGAGATATGGAAACGTCAAGGCAGTTGATACGGTCGGACCTGATGCATTGGGTAAGTTTGTAGAGCTACGCAGTGTCCATCGTCTGTGCTGATTCGTTGTGCGTCTAGGCCAACCAAGAAACTTCGTTTATCTCACAATAGACGCTGAACAGCAGAGTTTAGCGAAATGTAAGTGTTTATTTTACTTGTCATTAAGAGGATCCATGCTCATGCTCCTTGTCCTACCCATCGTCTCCCCTGTCTTTCTAAATTCTGTTTATTCTCCAATATCACCCACTTCAGGTATCAATTCCATGCAGAATTCAATCTGGAGAGGTGCCAAACTAAAGATTGCTCCAGCCAAAAAGTCATACGAGGACAGGTAAGCACCGACCTTACAAAGGTCGACGGAAACGATCTTTGTGACTCACCAATTCCCTCCCCTTAATAATAGACTGGCAACCGAAAGGTTGACAGATATTGGGAGAAAAGCATTATTGAACGAGAAGGAGGCCAGGAAACTGCGAATCAAAGAACGAAAGGATCGAAAGAGACGACTCGCGAAGGCTGGTGGTGGTAGACAGAGCGGAGATATGCGGCTCATGACCGAAGAAAACTGGAAGAACGAGGGAGACATCTGGAGAGGCAAGGTGAGACCCGGACACTATTGTCCGTTTTTGCCAATGCTGACAGATCTCTTGACAAAGTACTGGCATGTGACTCCCACACACCATCTCATACGACCCATCTACACTCGACCGACGCACCCAATACATATGAAACCCGTATCAACAGCTTTGGAGAAGGTTGACCCGTTGCCCACGACCAAGACAACGAATCAGTTCGAGGAACTCGGAACTTTGGGCAAAAAGGCCAAGAAACCTCGTTCTCTCCCACCGAAGCGAGCGACCAGAATGTTGCTAGATCCTTTCCGTTACGGTCACATGCATCTCAACGGCGCGATCCTCGAAGGCGCCGGCACTGCAGATGTTCCCTCGCTCCCAGAAGGCCGATGGTCTTTCACATACGACGATCTGCGACTTGATGAGATCAGCAGCCGATTAGACCCGTCGCTCGTTGGAGGTACCTGGACCTTCCATCCTGCTGGAGGAGAAGACGAAGTGGTGTCTTCTGGAGAACAGACTTCGGCAAATGTTGAAGTGGTCCAGGGCAAGAGGAAACGAGTTGCCGATCAGTTGAACGAAATCGCTGGCAACTCTGCCTTCTCCGACACTGTCCAAGATGTGGTCAGCAAACACGTTATCAAAAAGTCAAGAACAGAGCAATCCGGCGTCAAAGGAAACAAGGCATCTTTCGAAGATCCGCATGTGCTGCGGCTAGATGACGACGATATCTACACATTAGACGATGACGACATTTGGGGAACGGCGCCTGTAACGATGGAAAATGAATCCGTCAGCTTGTTCGACTCCAACTCTGCCACGACCGGTGCCATGGGCAAGCTCAAGCCTCCAACGAAGTTGGTTCCCGTGATCGCAGCAAGCAGCGACGAAGAAGATCCAGCTTTATCGGACGTGGAATTCGATGACGATGTTGACGCACTTTTCGGTGCTTCGAGCACCGATGTCGCAGCTCCAACTTCTCCGCTTTTCGACAAGAAGGCTTCCCGGATTCAAGCTGGACCTCCTTCTGAAGTGATGTCCGATGAAGACAGCGCAGACGAAACAACTAGAGGCTTGTCGACTGGCGTGGGGATGACTTTAGGCGGATTTGCTCAGGCGGAAAAGGAGAAGGGCCTTTCAGTACTGCAAAAGTTGGGCATCAACCTTTCAAAGGAGGACGAATCTCCTCAATCAGATGCGCTCAAAGCGGTAGCCTTTGACGAGAATGAGGACAGGGGCCAGAACGTCCCGCAGATCAGCACAAAGGTAGCCTCGCTTGCATGGCTCTACGATGATGAAGACGATGACGATGAACCCATCGAGATGAATCGAGCTGCAGCTCTTCGCCTTCGCGGTGGGGCTCAGGAAGAGCCAATATCGGATGACGACTCCTCAAGTTCCGAGTCATCGTCGGATTCCCACGTTGATGTGGACGATGCTCTCCTTCCAGAACTGGCAACAGAGCAAATCGGCTCTCGACATGCATTAGACAGCGCTCACGCTCCCTTCAAAACCGCGGGGAACGGCAACATGCCAAAGTCTAAGACGACAGCATCATCTGCTTCCACCTCGGAAAGCTCAAATGACAGCTCGAGCGAGAGTGACGACAGTTCCGAAAATGAAGGAAACGAACAGCAATCTTCTGGAAATGGGAACGGTGGACAAGGCAATAGTGGTGGCAGAGAAGACGGGGACGATAGCGACTCGGATTCCGGTTCGGATTCCGATGATTCTTCTTCGTCCGATGACGAAGATGACGAAGAAGAGGCGAAAGGCAAGCGGAAGCCAACGAGACAGAACATCAAGCCAGAGAAGCAAAGCCTTAAGGATATGTTTGCTGCTCAACCTGAAGGTACGTACATATACCCATTGAGTTAGGAGACCACATTTAATATCTCTTTTTATGGATACCAGCGACAACGGGGTTCTCATTAATGGCGGGACTCGATTTAGAGCTGGACTCGGATCTTGAGATGGACGAAGCCAATCCTTTCGAGGCAGCTGCACCTGCGACGAGAGAAGCCGAGTCCACGTTGACGTCTTTCGCGCCAGTACCCGCGGTTGACGTCAACGCGGTATTCAACGCTTCATCTTTAAACGAGCCGTTCTTCTTTGGCACCACTGGTAGGCCTCTTGCGCGTACAGAGGACCTGCAAGACGGCTGGATGAGCAAGATCACAGTCGGAGGTCTCGAGAAGCAAGAGGTCGATGTGGAACCCTTTTGGCAAACAAAAACCGAGTACGTCACTTTCGTTCAGGTACTTGTCCCCTTGGTTTGGCTAACATAGCATTTATGTCTATAGTGAACAAATGACCCAGCTGTGGAATGAGCAGAAGCGTGAATTGACGAAAGAATACAAGAAGAGACACAGAGAGGCTGTCAAGAGACAGAAACGAGGTATGGGTGGAGCGGGCCCTTCTGCGGACGGCGGAGGTGCAATGGACGTAGAGTAGGAGGTGCAGTGGTTCAGGACACGTCTCGTAACCTGCTACCCGTTGACCATTTCTGTGTCATATATTCTTATATCATATCATTTTCTTCGGTGCACTAAGCTGGCTGTGTTATTAACTGTACACCAGCTCATATATCTTACAACCCTATCCAACACCTGCTGTTGATCAGCTTGTTGATCCGTCCAGATCGCATGTTAGTATTGGCTGCCCAAACTCGCCCCGCATCCCGCTGATTCCGGTCCATCGTCCGAGCGCGAGCAGCGTTGCGGGGAAGCGAGGCACTAACTAGCTCGGGCAACTCCCGCGACTCCGCAAAGCGAGTCGGGTCCGATAGCAATTTCACTGATAAGAAATGTACCTCTTCTTACAGACGAGAGATGAGAACGAAAGATAAGAGAGTTCCCAGCTGGAGTTCCTATCTCACACTCTCCCAGCTGGAGTTCCTATCTCACCCGCGAATGAACAATCTCCGCTTGGAACGGGAAGCTGTTAGCTATTTCCTATCCGAAAGGATTGTCCGACCATGATTGAAAGTGAGACATCTGCTTCTGAAGATATATTCGAATCGCTCCTATATCGCTAGTCGCTCATGTCGCCTCCTATAGCCGCTTCATTGCTGTATAAGAAGGTGAACCCTCCAACCAGATCATTAGCCACACATAAGGCTCGCAAGACTGCAAGCTTAACAACACCCTCACGAAACATCTCCAAGTTACAAGCACGTCTGGTAGCAGGATGTCTGATATCTCAACACAACCAGGGGCTGTCGATCCCATGCAAGCTCGACCACCGCTAAAAGAGCGAATTCTGCACAAGGTGTCAACAAAGTGAGTTTCATATTCAGGAGATGCAGCAACATGACAACCATGGCTGATGCAGTATAGCCTGTTGATGCAGAGACGGATGGTTTGGCGATTTTGACTTCAAACATTTGTGTCTGCCTCAATTGCCGTTTGGAAACGCCAGGCGACATCGCAAAGCAGCGCCATTCTATGGCCTAAACGATGACCTGCCACTTTTGGTCACCATTGTTATCGGTTTCCAGTGAGTTGCGTGCTAGATCGCGTTTCTGGAATCCTGCCTCCAACTGAACATTTCACTTCCCTAGGCATTCTCTGGCTATGATTGCGGGCTTGATTACACCGCCAATTATTTTCGCCAACTATCTAGCTTTGGATGCGTCGTACCAATCCTACATGATCTCCGCATCACTGATCAGCTCTGGTATCTTGAGCATGATACAAATGTCCAAGATTCACCTGTTCAAGGGGTACTACCTGGGTTGTGGTATCCTTTGCGTTGTCGGTACTTCGTTTGGTAAGTCTGCTCTCAATCCTCACCTTCCCCATAGAAGACTAATTATTTTCGTTTTGACGAGCAGCGACACTACCGGTCGGCTTTGCAACCTTTGACGCCTTATACGCCGACGGGACCTGCTCGTACACGACCATGGCTGACGGGACCAAGACCAAGGCGCCTTGTCCAGAAGCATTTGGCTATCTCATCGGTACCACAGCTTTGTGTTCCTTGACCACTATGATTCTGAGTTTCGTTCCGCCAAAGAAGCTGCAAAAGATCTTCCCTCCTCTTGTAACGGGTGTGACTGTTCTCCTCATCGTAAGTATAGTATCCTCGCAAACGGGCGAAAGGTTCATTGAAGGAGACTACCACACAGGGCGCGAACCTTATCGGCGACTCGGGTGCTCTCAACTGGGGTGGTGGCAGCAACGGATGCCAACTGAGGCCCGAGACTGGATTTTTCTCCTTGTGCCCTAATATAGCTGCTCCGAAGGCTGCCCTTTGGGGTTCCCCGCAGTTCATGGGTTTAGGGTTCCTGAGCTTCATCACCATCGTTCTAGTAAGCTGCCTTCTTTACCTTGATCTCTGCATGCGACTAACAACAGTGGACCTTCCCCGAATAGCTTGAGTTGTTTGGAAGTCCTTTCATGCGCAATGCCTCGATTATCCTCGGTCTGCTTGTTGGATGCATTGTTGCTGGCGCGACTGGATATATGACCGATGCGTTAGTTGCTCTTTCCGCTCTTCTAAAGCCGCTCTTCTAAAGAGAATACTAGACTGACCGACCCATTTCCTATCAGGCAAATTAAATCCGCCCCTGCAATCACGTTCCTCTGGGTGAAACGATTCCCGCTGAAAATTTACGCTCCATCTATTCTCCCCGCGATGGCTGTCTATATCGCTCTCGCGCTTGAAGCTATCGGCGACATCACTGCGAGCTCGGAAGTCTCTCGTTTGTCCGTGGACGGGCCTGATTTCGACTCGAGGATTCAAGGTGGTGTTCTGGCGGATGGACTCGCTGGTATGCTGTGAGTATCCCATAGCAAATCATTTTCCTCCGACGTACAAGAACGAGGAACTGATTTCTCTTGACAACGCAGTTCGGCCTTGTTCACCGTCACCCCAATGTCGATCTTTGCTCAAAACAACGGTGTCATTGCCCTTACACGATGTGCAAACCGAAGAGCTGGCTTTGCATGCGCCATGTTCTTGATTCTTTTCGGTGTTCTCGGCAAGATCTCTGGCGTCTTTCTGTCGATCCCGAACCCTGTCCTGGGTGGTGTGACTACGTTCCTCTTCGCTTCTGTCGTTACGAGTGGCATTCGTATTTTGAGTTATTTGAAGGTTTGTCTTCGCTCTCTCGCTTCATAGATTTCGCGACTAACTGTTTGATGGCCACAGTGGGGTAGGAAGGAACGATTCGTTCTCGCCGCATCCCTCACTTTCGGTATGGGCAACATGCTGGCTCCTGGATTCTTGGAACACTTGTTTGAAGGAGTCAATACCACTTCAAAAGGCCTCACTGGGTTCTTGAGCAGTATCACCATTATCGTCAGCGCTCCTTGTAAGTTGAAGCCAGGTCGAACTCGGTATTCGGGACAATCACTTATGCAGGGATATACTTTCATAGATTTGTCTGCCTTTGTGGTCGGATGTCTGCTGTGGAACATTCTGCCCGACGACCCGGAGACTATTGTCAGATACGACGCTAATCAGGCTGCGCTCGAAATGGGCCAGCTAGACAAGGGCAACCGGGATGTGCCTTCAATGGCTTACAGTCAAAGCGGCAAAGCCACCAGTGAAGGAGAGGAAGATGACATAAAGGCAGTAGGGGCATTCACCAGGGTAGAACCGGTTGCTTAGAAAGAACTGGCTGTTTGTGGTCGGTGTAGTTGTGTAATTGTGGTTGTAGGCGTATTTGCCGTTGTGGACTGTCTGTATAAACGTTAATACTCTGGCCTCTGGTTCGGGTGTTCCTCTGACGTAGAGCTGCTCCTGGCATGGAGAAGAGAAGAGAGTAGAAAAGACTAGAGGGAGCTGCGAAGAGCCGAAGGGCACTCAACACGTCGCGTCTATCAAGCGCGTGAAAGCGCGTTTTACATAGTGGGCAAGCTAATAAGGGTGATCGACGACATGATAATTGAAATTGGACAATGAAACATTTGAACGGCTCATTCATGATTGAAAGGAATTGACGTTGCCGAGCTCACTTGAACATCGTTACCGGCCGCAACACAGGCGCTTCATCAAGAAATGCCGACATTGCAGGCTCCCCGTGAAGATCTTTCAACATCGGGGACGCCCTTACCCGACTCTAATGATGACCCTACCATGGAGTCGGGCGAAGCAGGTACGTCCTTGATCACACTTGTTAGCTCTGTATTCTCAACGCTGATATGCCTGTCCATGTAGACGAGCTAAGGCGGCAAGTGGCAGAGCTGATGCAAAGCTTGTCAAGCTCGAGGTTGTACATCACTTCTTTGGAAAATTCGATCCGAGGGTCCGATGCCGGAGTTTCTGCTTCTAGTGAGGCTCCGCAGGTCGATGAAGAGAGGAAGAAGGGTATGTATCCAGGACTTGGGTTAGTCATGTCTTTAGCCTCGCCAGGAGGACCAGCAGTTCCGGCGCCATCGTCATCTTTGGTCTCCGGCTCCTCCAACTTTAGCACAGGTCTTCTGCCTCACAGTTCTCCAATGTTTGATCTGCGGCGCAAGGCGTCGGGACAGCTCGTAGGCTCTCAAGCGTCAGATGCGAGGGCGGCGTTGGCGCTCAAGCTGGAGACCCAGGGGCAATCAGAAGAAACGAACGGAGGACTACTTAGGAAAGGCGTCAACCGTATGTTTTTTCTAAACTCGCTTTCATCAGGCGTTACTGACTCAGATCGGCTTCTGCGCTTAGGTATTCCTAGTTCTGTCGTTCAAAGCCATATCTCATTAGCGGATTCCACATCGCCTGCTAAAACTCGCCCGTACCGTTCAAACAGTGGAAGTGGAAGTCATACAAGTCCCCGACGGTCATCTCAACCGTTGGACGGCTTCCCCTCCGCGGACAGTGGAACGGAAACCACATTAGACGACGATGATGATGATGAAGGCGGGACGGAGGAGATTTTGCAGGACGAGACGGAGAAAGATCAAGTTGATGGATTGGACGCAGATGGCGAGCAATTCGGTACAAATAATGGCGTTCCACTTAGCCGAATATCGCGCGCGAGCGATACGACCCTCATGACTAGCCCTGTCACTGGTATTGTTTCGACTTCTCCACCGCGGCCTCGTCTCCGTGCCAACCCATCAACACAAATGATATCAACTCTACAGCAGCAAGTGGAGACGCATCGGCAACACCTGGATCGTGTAAAAGCCGAGCTTCGCGCCTCTCAGCGGTTAGTAGCACAGTTGACTCGACAGAACGAAGATCTCAAGGACACCAAAGAGCGTATGCGGGCCGAGAATGATTCCCTAGGTGTGATGATAACGCGGAAGGAGAGACTGTTGAGCGAGGTTCTTGAAAGGGCCCGCACAGCGGAGTCTACTGCTTCGACACTGGCCAAAGAGCGAAAGCAGATCGAGGGAACGACAAGGAAATCCTTGGCGGAAATGAAGGAGAAGATGGAGGTCGCCGTATCGAATTCATTGAAAAGCGAGCGAGAAGCCGCTACCCTACGTGACGGGCTGTCAAGCTTGAAGGAATCTTGGCGGAAAGAGGCCAAGTCGTTACGAGTGGAGATCAAGGAAGTGCAAGATTCTGCTCGACAGCAGCAGCAAGAAACAGTGAGTTTCCATGTCATTCCCTCGTTCTTGCATTTCCGCTGCTGATACATGCAATGCATCATCTTCAGGCGGACAAGCAGGCCGCCATTCTTAAATTGGTTGATGCGCAGGCGTGAGTACGATCGATCTTGTTGCATTTTTTGGCAGAAATCAAGGATTCTCCTCTCTCCAGTCTGGAAAAGCAGAAGCTCCTGCGCACGCAGAAAGATTTCGAACAAAACGAGGATAGACTCCTAGATATCTTGCAGCCACAATTGACTGAACTGCGGGAGTCGACCGATGCTCATGCTTCAGAGGAACAGCAAAACCAGAAGATCGCAGCGTGAGTCTCGTAACTCTCGCTTCAGATCAATTGGAATACTGAGTCCGCATTTCGCTTGCAGCGAACTCAAAGGGGAAATCGACCGTCTCACGAGGTTGATTCGTACATCCGAGTCTGCTGATGTATAGGACTGAACTTCCGTCTGTCTACAGACTAGCAGTGATTGCGAATAGCAAGGTTCCTCTCGGAGTTTGTACTGTATCCACTTCTTCATATCAGACATGTATCCATACCAACATAGAACAGCATTATGCATCTGCTGTATGCCGATTGTATTACGACCGCTATCTCTGCCGCCAGCCATCTATTGAACACCGGAATGTTTCAGTTGTGCACCAAGTCTCTATCGTATGGCTTGTCAAAAGGTTCTATAGTGCTTGCAAAAATCACTGAAGCTTGTCCGCAAGACTCTTATCGACGGCAACTCGGACTTTGGAGTAGACGCCATCGACAGTGTCCTTGGCATCGATCTGCATCACATCCTTGTTGATCAACATACAAGCTGAATTTGGGTCAATGGGTAGACTTACTTCGACCACCTTGTTCTGCTCCCTGTAATAATTGACGACAGGCATAGATGTCTCTGTGAATGTACCTGTTATAGCGTGTGGCAGGTTGAGCTTGACAGCCAGAAATCCATGTCAAGAATCACACTTACGGAATCGCTTGATAATGCTTTCCTTATTGTCGTCTTCTCGTCCAGAGGTTTTAGCCCGTTCCATCAATCGCTCCAACATAACCTCCTCCGTACAGCTAAAGAACAAGATGAATGTCGATTCGCAAACTTGGGTGTCGAACGTTATTGCTTGATCCATCTTCCTCGGGAAACCGTCAATCAAGAATCTACCGCGACCACCCTCCCATCCCTCGCGCAGCGGAGAAGTGGCAGGTACAGGAGGCTCTTTCGATAGAGCGTCTCGCATGGCATTCTCCAAAAGCTGAAATGCCAAGAATTTTAGCTCATTCACATCTCTAACGTGACCGGAGCAACTTACCTTGATAGTAACTTCTTGCGGCACGATTAGCCCTTCTCTGATATAACGACTAATCATCTCTCCGAATTCCGAGCCATCTCGTGCTTGTTCGGCACGGAGAAGATCACCAGCTGAAATGAAAGAGTGTCAGTACAGACAACACAGATTGACTGGCCGGAACGAGCTCGGCTCGACGCACCAGAAAGATGAACGAATCCATAGTCCTTTACAAGTTTCTCGCACTGTGTTCCCTTTCCGACACCCGGACCTCCGAGCACGAAAATAACGGTGACTTTGGATTTGTTAAAGACAGGCTTGGCGTTGCTGCCGTTTGCAGTGGTTGTGGTAGACTTGGTAGCAGTAGCAGCCTGGTCCGCAATCGAGGTGACGAGTTGTGGAGCAGAGACTTCAGTGGGATTGCCGTCCGCCTTCGCGGCGATATTCTTCATTTCTTGCAAGGCCGGCATGGTGAGGAGTTTTTGAGTCAAGCAGGGTGAACTAAGTCAGACGGACAAACGAGACAGCTGGAGATCACTGAGACGTTGAAAGATACTGTAGGAGCCTACTTTGAATCCTGGTTCACGCTTGGCCGGGCGTGTACAGCTTCCGCGATGTCGATCACAAAATAATGATAATATCGATGGATGATGCGGGATGCTCGGGATGATAGGGTATTACAATATCTGCTTCATAACGTCTTAATCACCAGCTACGGCCGTGCCCCCAAAGGCAACTCCATCACTGCTCATCGCCGAGTCCGTACACCAGCAATTTGAAGAACTGATGATATGTTAGCTGCACTGGCTTCTCGCCTGAAGGACTTGTTAGGCCTGAAGAGCTATCTACAAAGATAATTTCGACTTCTTCAACATGTGTTGCATGCATCAATCCTGTTCATGCGCGTCACTTCTTTGATAAACATGCAAGTTCAAATTCAATATCATATCAAGGGCAACAAGAAGAGATCTAGAGAATGAGTTACGGGTATATAGTAGGAAAACATGATGTGCGTCGTCAGAAATCCTCTAGATTGCAATCTACAGGCTATAGGCACATTCGCAAGTCGGCTACAGTGATGGTGATTCCCTGATTCAGGGTCATGGCCTATGATGGGCGGCGTCATCGTCATTGAAGTACAGATTATGCCGGTTTAGGGATTTTCTTGATGTCGTGAGTTTTGGTCGTTAATTTCGTTCCGTTTATCCCTTCCAATCGCGCTTTTACAATTGAGCTCCGAAAGGCGCCTTCCCGGGGGAAAGGTCAAGTACGTTCTTGAAGATCAACGGCAGTACGATACATGCTATAAACGTACCCTGCATGAGGGCGTAGAGCAATGTATCTAGTGGAAGATTCGCGTTAGTACCGCGCGTTCAAAGTACAACAACGACAAACAACTTACATTTGATGACGATCTTCCTTCGCTGACTCCTCTGTCGGAATGAGTAAATAGGAGGTCGAATCTGTCGACTGGGACGAAGCCAGAACAACATGGTGGCATGCAGACGATCAAAGCCAGGAATTAATGTTGGGATGGTCAAAATCATCAAAACCAGATGACAGGCGATAAAGTCGGCCGAGTACAGGCCCATTTCAATGACCTTGACGATGAATTCTCGGGCAGGCTGGCTGAGCACGTGCGTGCCCAGACCTCGGTTGAACCAAACACCCGTCCACCAGGCTCTGTTGGTTTCGTCGTGCTTGAATTCTCGAGAAAGGAAGACCGCAATGAGGATCTTGAAGATGCATCGTTGCACAGCGATGACGGCGATCACACCCAAGACAACGTGAGACGTGTTCCAAAGTTCGAGCCACCACATGAATTCGAAGAATGCAACGAGACCGACAACGGCACCAAAGTGGGCGATGGCGGCCATGACAGCACCGAATTGGTTCGAATATCCGTTCAACTAAATTAAGACATGGTAAGAGTAAGTTATACTGCTCACTGCTCCTAGGGATATGGCAGTATGACAAGTAGTACTTACGCATGGACCGAGGAACAGAGACACCAAGAACAAAACGATCAATAACGCCATATTCCAGACAATGGGTCCCAAACTGATGACCGCAATTCGAAGCAGACCAGGTTGGGTTTGGCCTTCCACGGGGAATGACTTGACGAAAAGGTATGCGATTACCCAAATAATGGCAAGAGCCAAGGGACCGAGGATTTCAGATACCAGAACTGCCTTCCAAGGAGCTCGGGCCACATCACTGGAGAGCTTCTCCGAAGGCAATCCCAGACGCTTTCTCTTGAAACCGGTGATTCGAGTTCTTGATAGTCGGCAGTATCCGACCCATGAGTTGGCATGCGTTCGGGAGTTACCTCGAGACATCCATCGCAAGAACTCTCGGTAGTCGATGATAAAGTCGGCAAAGGAGAACTGATGCGGGTTGAACAAGAACGGTGCGATGATCAAGGACATGACAGTGATCCAGAAGTAGATCATGTACCAGGTCCACACAGTCAATGTTGCAAAGAGCAAAATGATGACGGTCCTGATACCCAAGTAAATGGAAGGTCCGGCGAACCGAGAGTAGAGAATGCTGAAGGAGATTCGCGTTGTAGCGAAACCTCGACCTGTAGCGATATATCGAGCGCCACCGAAGTTCAAGTTGCTGAGAATCGAGTGGGTGTAAATCTGGGTAGAGAACACTTCGAAAATCGGTGATGCCGACAAGAAATGTTTACCCAGACGTAACAGAGCTCGGCCAGCTCCGCGTTCACTCAGTTCTAGTTTGCACCTCGGCAATCAGCTTGGGCTCGTGAACATGGATAGGACAGAAACTCACCTTGCAAGAACAATGGCAAGAAAGCGATGAAGAAAACGATGAAGATGGAAAGGATACATCGTTCGACCCACTTGTACGTCGGGGTCAAGTTGTAACATCCGGATTGCCCGGGCAGGATATCGCCGTTCTTGTTGTATCGACAAACAGCCAACTGATGATTCAGCGTACCCAAATAAGCCAAGACGAACATGAAAAGTTGAACCGATAAAATGACGAGAATGTTGTTGATATGGAAGCCAGGATGACCGTAGTAGAAGGTAAGGAATCGATCGATCGGCAACTGAGTTCCCAAGTAGTAGTATTCTCGACTAAGCATTTGTTCACCCATACCAGTACCGATCTTGGTCTGGAAATTGAGGATGGTACCGAAACCAAGATCTCGGCCTTTACCACATTGATAGTACTCCGAGTGCTTGATTCGACCGCCTCGACCGACCGCGTTCATACCGGCATAGATATCTTCGTTGAGATGCAATCCTTTTTGGGCCTTGGAGACACCTCCTCGAGTGTTCATAAAGATGGCGTTTAAGAAATCGGGATGACCGTAATGAAGCTTTCCACCAATCCAGGACAATGACCTAGCTGCAAGCGTACCGAACGTTTGTTCTTTGCCAGCAGCTACGTCACCAAGGATACCAATATTTTCGGAGAAGATGTACTCTCGGGAACCGAGAATAGCGACAGGAGGCTTGGTGAATTCGGCATGTCCCCACTGAGCGTAAGGGCTCTGACTGGAAGTACTAAACTCTTCGAATTCGGCCAGTACGTTTCGGATCTTGAGACATTCTTCCAAATAGTTATCTTGGTTGGCGTCGATCAACTGTAAGTATTCTCCGCGGTAGAAAATGATGGCATGGTTCTGGTTGTCGGATTTACCGTCACCGAGAATCGGGTTACCGGGCAATTCAATTCGGAACTTGGGCCGCCTTCGGCCGTTGGGCATCACTTCAGAGTGTCCGTCGATCAACGCAGAGAAGATTCTGGGTTCACCGCCTTCCTTCCGAGGAGGTTCCTCGTCAAGATAAGCAATCTGGAGATCCGGGTAGGCCCGAAGCAAGAACTCGGCGTTCTCGTGTTCCTCCTTGTTGAATTTGGAGTATCGCTGCATAGAGACGACAAACTTGAATTTACGCCTGGACATGCGTTCGAGTTCACGTTCGAGTTTGTCGGTGTTTCCACCGAATAACTGCACCACTTCGGGGTTTTCTACTCGGTAGAGCAACTTGATAGCCTTGGAATAGTTCATGAAACCTGAAACCGTTCGGTAAAGAGTTTGGGCTCGAAGCGAAGCCCAAATTCGAGTTCGCAGGGTGTATTCGGGAGCGGCTGATTTGAAACCCACAGTATAGAATGGAATGTCGTCGGTTCGTTTGCTGTCACCTTTCTCTTCCGATCCGCCAAACGGATTCTGTCCGGAGAACATGGTGGATTCTTCGGCCAAAATCTTGGTATCCTTGACGAAGTTGTCCCATTCAAGCGGGTGCAGCTGTTTGAGATACTCCAAAAGGGTGACTCGAGTGTTCTGATCCTCTTCTCTGATGATTTCTCGCAGTGAAAGCAAGATCTTTTCGGAATAATGAGGGACGAGAACGGTGAAAGTTGGCATGGCGTCCACGGGGAGAGGTTCCGGCAGTGCGGTTGTCAATGACTGAGCGAAGAAAGAAATTCGTCGTTCGGCTTCGCTACCCTTGGGGAAGAACTCCGGCTTGGGGCCCTTGGCACCTTGTGAAATGAAGAATGCCGGAGCTCGGAGCGTCCTCTTTCCGTCGTTGTCAGAGGGTACTTGATGGTACAGCAACTTTTGGACGTGGTCGATCGAAAGCAAGTGTTCACGATACATCGAAATGATGATGGCGTTCCAGACTTGAGATACCAGGACCTGTAAATGCGTAGAGGAGCTGTGAATAAAGATTCATTCGTGTCAACGGATCTGAATGCTTACCTTGGGCTTGTACTTGACCTCCATATCAGCAGTAGCGAGCAATTTGGCGTAAATCCTCTTGGGCAATCGCATGAAGATATCCGTCCAAGGAGTCCAAACGCTCATGCCGAGAGCAAACGATCGACCGATAGAGAAGACGGTGTTCCAGATGACGTACCACAAGAAAGTGTCCAAGAAGAACAGACAGAGGTCCATGACGAACATGAGTGCCAATGCAAATGCTGCTTGGTTGCGGCACAGTGCATTGCCAAATACCTTGTCGTTACAGTTCTGGACTTTCATGCCGGTCATGACCTTGATAGGATCACGGAAAGACAATGTCAAGAAGAAGTATGATTCAACATACTTGAGGCCAAAGATCAGGACCCAAAGTGAAATCGAGGCGATTCGGGAAGATCGTGTCAAAGCAGGGTAAGAGGCGGTAAATGTCTGATTGGCCAGGTACTTTCGGTTCTTGCCGGCAACTCGATCACCAAACATTCGACCGGATGGAACAATGGCGAAGAAGACGACAGCGCAGATGGCGATGGCGAATTGCACAACACTAATGATCAAGGACGTGTGACTGTCTTGATCGAAGAAGGCAATGTAGATAGACGGTCCACCAGTGATGGCGAGGATGACCAGCAAGAAGATCAAGCGTCGTGCAAGATGGCTCGTGTTGTTCCATGTTGTAGGAATGTAGGAGAATTCGGCGAGAGTAGCAGTAATCATGATCAAACAAGCGACCGCACCGCCCAATGCGGACATTGAGTAGATCATTGGCCTCGTAGCGGTGGTAGTGTTCCTTTGAGCATAAATACTTGGCGAGTTCCAAGCAGTGTAGATCCAGAAGACGGCGATGTGCATGACCCAAATACGGTTGAAGTTGACCAGCAAATGAAGGAAAGACCGCTTCTCCAAGTAGGTTTTGAAGAATGCCTTTGACCAGTCGATTTTGTCAAACTTCATGAATCGTTGAGCTGGTGGAATATCGACAAGGCGGGTCTAAAAGAGAGGCTCAAGGTCAGAGAAGCCTTTCGCAATTCCATTTCAAATACTTACCTTGTCAGCCAGTTGAATCCTGGCAATACCCTCGGGATACCAGAAGAGTTGGTTGACATCATCGTATCCGATGACCTTGTCGTGGTCTCGCTCCCTCTTCAGGAACTTGCCGTCAACAACCTCGTAGGCTTGATCTCGCAAGAACGTGTATAGAGGCTTGACAACGCTTCGAAGGTACAAGCCTTCGGGCACGGGTTCCATCCTGTTTTGACATTCGGCAGATCGGTAGTAATCGTCTGCGCACTTGAAGATGAAACAAAGCGTTTCCGGAACGAATCGGACTTGTGCTGCTTCTCCCCAACAAAGCAGGAAGAGAGCGATTTGCCGAAGTCGATCGTACTGCGACATGTTGTTCATTGCCGTCCTCCATCGCGAGACGGCGGAATCAAGAGATTTCTCCTGCGCAGTCAGAGGCTTCTTCTTCTTGCCCCTAACTGATTTCACTCGCGAAAGACCGGGGTTCTGGGCTGCACCGATGGCATCATCAAGATCCAACTGTGCGGCAAAGTACCACTTTCGGTAATTGGCGTGTTCACCGCCAATGTAATCGGCGTGCAAAGTCAGCAACGCCTGGTTTGGAGACATTCGAGATGATCGCGAGTCGAGTTGGATCATCAAAAAGTCGAATACGTTTCGGCAGGAATCCTTTTGAAACCCGAACTTGTTGGCGAGATCGATCAACACGTCCTCGATTTCCTCCTTGGACAGAGGGATATTGGCGTCCGAATTCCAAGCAGGCTTTGGAGAGACGGGGTTTAGTGGATCTCTGGTAAAGTGTGTGTGAACATATAACTCACATAAGGCTCTCTGGCTCGATGCCCTTCACGGCTTCCGTCATAGGTCGGGGTTGAAGAGCGTGAATAACCTTGAGGAGGCATTCCTTGTTGCGATCCATCTAACACGTCGAGAACATTGAACAAACGTCAGGAACAATCCTCGAAAGGCCCATGGCGAACTCCTGATCACTCACAAGCATCGCTAACACCACTTTCGCTTGCCCACGTTTCTCTTCCCATTCCACCACCTTCATACCGTTCTGTCATCTCTGGATCAGGATCGTAATATGGTTGGTGTTGCGGGTTCGAAGGGATCGGGCCAGACGGAATTCCTCCAGGCCCCGGTTGAGGATAGCCTTGTTGTTGAGGCTGTCCGCCGACGAACGGGTCTTGAGCGTAAGAAGGCATGTTGAATGGATGCTTGACCAGACGCTATTGATTCGCGTGGCGACCGAGATGTCGTCGAGAATGAGGCCTCGTGCGTCTGTCGTGTCGACAGTCGAGGAATCGGGATCGACGAAGAGTCGATCTTGGCTTCTGCGTTCGACACCGACCTGGAATGTCGCTAACTGGAGTTGATTCCTTTGGCTCAAACCTTGACACGAGTTGTGGCTCCTTTATCGATACCACTACTCAACTTGACTCCTAGAGGTGTCTTCGTAGTTGGCTGAATGAAGGAAAGAATTGACTTGAAGAAGAGGATACCGTCGTCGACACCTAGGCACCTAGGCGGGACCAGGAAGCAAAGCAACGGGCACGGGCGAAAAGGCGTGAGACGGGACGCGCGCTTACGTTGAAAGGGATTTGATTTTGTGTTTACCAGAGTGGCGGTGAAGGGAGTCTCGCGCCTTTTGTTTCTACACTCGTGCTCAGGCTCTTTCTGGTTCCGAGGAAGAAACGCGTCCGTCCCATCCATTCCCCATGCCACTAGTTTCCGGTATTCCGGTGTACGAGTACTAGTACAGGGTAACAGGATGCACAGCACAGCCTGTGGAATCAAAAGAGGCCATGTAATATGTAACGATATGCAATGCTGTATGAGCAGCTGTGCTGACTCGATTTGAGCGGTTCTTACATATCTTCCTGGCTATCCACACCCCTCGTAGTCGCATTCCTGCATGCTGACCACATCGCATTCGAAGCTATCATCTCTAATCTCCACGCTTGGAAGCAAGCGCCACAGTACGTGTCAGGCGCTCTTGTCGATTCGAATATTACTCACTCACTCCTCTCATCATGGGAAGAGCTGTGCGAGCTAGTATGTCAAGGTTTTCCAGAAGCGTCGCGTGTCGTCAAGGAAACTGTCACCGCTCAATACGAGCCGCCGCTTGTAGGCTATTCATTTCAGGTTTATAACACGATCGGATTGCGGATTACAGCGTACTTCTTGACATCTCTGTCGCTTGGTGTGTTTTATGACTGTACAACTTTGTTCATCTTCATGGTACTACTGCAACTTTGGAAGGAAATCGTTCAGTAGTTGTCGCCACGTCCGTACTGGTTGCCACCTTCGTAACCTTGACCTTCCATTCTGCCCCCACGCATCTCTTGATCGCCAGGGAACCGGCCTTGACCATCAAATCCGCCTCCTTCCCGTTGCCCTCGACCGTATTCTTCCTGTCGTCCGCCGCCGTACTGTTGCTGTTCACGGCCATACTCTTCCCGTCGACCACCTTCATACTGTTGATTGCCATCATCGTATCCTCGCTGTTGTTGCTCACGACCGCCCCCATAGTTTTGGTCGTCACCGAATTGACCCGACTTGGAAAGGGCTCGCTTGGCGTTCTCTTCGGCTTGGTGCCTTGCCTGGAGAATAGGTAGAAGAACCATTAGCAATTTGCCTCTTGTAGGGAAGAGGTACCTTATGCTCACCTTCATTCGGTCAACTTCAGAGAGGCCCCTATTGAAAATCAGCGATTTAGTAGAGGTTAGACTCCACTTGCTTCGAAGCTACCCACTTGGTCTCGATCAATTTGTCGGCTAGATACAGCAAAGCCCGCCAAACCAACGTCAGTATTAAGCTCATACACCTTCCGATCCCTGTACTGACCTTCGGCTCCAGCCATAGCAGCGATGATCTCTTTGGCAGTTTCGAAGCTGTTCGCAGTAGGGTAGGCATAGTGAGTACTCTTCTTTTACAGACGCATGACAGTAGTGTCGCCAACTCACCTTTCAGGCTTTCCTTCCTCATCCTGCTTCTTCATGTACATGCGCATAGCCATGAAACTGGCAGCTCCGGCGACGACTTCGTGAGCTGGAGTAAAGTAGTGGATGAGTCCTGTTTTCGCTCTTCGCGGCAGGGTACAGGCGTGAAAGTGCACTCACAAGTCGAGCCTTCCCGCTGAACGGTTTCGTAAGCTTGTTGCTCATCAGTGTCGTCGTGATTGAAGAAACCCATTTTGTGTGTCTAGGTGAAGCTGTTGGATAAAGGTTGAATTTATACTGGAATGACTGGGTGGACGAGCAAGGAAGAGTCAAGTGATTTGGTCGGGTATATATATCTGCAATTTCTACCTCGATGGACCCGTTCTCAACAGACGGACGTTATTGGTTCTGCTCAAATTCTCGTCATAGCTCCACACAGCTGTTCAACCGAATTGATTGAGTCCGCAAGCTGTGCCACCGCAGCTCCGCTCCAAACTTACAAGCTCTCGTCAGTTGTGCTTCTCAGTACAGGAGACATGGACGATGGCCAGAACGTTGCCTACCCTATGCTGTGCACAAATAGCCACAAGATAGCTTCCATTCCCAATTGCGCAGCAGGAGGTGGAGAGCTTCCAGCTGCAATCGTCATTATTCTGTGCCCCTGCTTTCCTCTGCTATATATGGAGGAATGCTATATATAGACAGCGGTCGCTGTGATCTGCAACGGCGTTTTCGACGAGTTAAGTTGATGAGAAAGCTGTCGATGAGTAAGAACGGTGGTAAAACGTGGATGTTACAGTACCAGAGCAACAGTGTCTGTGCAGGTGTGAGCAATTGATCTGCCCTTTCCTTCCGCGTCTGCTCAGTTCATATCAGGAGCAAATGCCAATGTTTGGTCAGTCGCTCGTTGGTCACTACCGATGCCCAAGGCCATCCAACACCCACTCCCTGTATGGACCGACGTCTGTCATATGATGATCGAAACGTATAACGTTTGTATAGACCAGACAGTATTGATTAGCCGATATCAATACATCTTTTTGGCCGATCATGCGAAACGGCCCGAGCTAGTGTTCCAGTAAATATACTTTGGCGATATCGTAGTGCATTCCACAACGGAGCTGATGATCCAATCGGTACAGACTTGATCGTGCGGAGTAAGCCAATACCTTTCATTGAAAGTTGTTTACTGTATCGATTCGAGAAGCGTGGGCTGGTAGGGACGTTCTTGAGTACTTGATGCGATGATTGATATAGCCGACTTTAATCGGAGAGGCTGTTCGTTGCCCAATGCAATGCACCCCTATACTTTGACTTCTTCCATATCTTCGTCTTCGTCGCCTTCCAGCTCCTCAAGTTCAGCATCGTCACCTGCGTTTGGTTTCTTCTCATCCCCATTGCCGTCATCATTCTCACTCATTTCGAGCCCGCGTCGAGCGACATCGGAAATTTCTTGGCCATCCGGTGCTTGCATATGTCCTTCATCAGCTTCGCCTTGAACAGCAGCAAACTGAGGCTTGAGTGTCCAGAGACCTAAGCGGATGGTGATCAGTTTTATTCAGGTTGTTTGGCACGAAACATCGGATGGGAATGCTCACTCTTGTACGGCCCTTCCTGTTCCTGCTGGGCGACCTCCATCAAGCATTCTCTAAGCCATGCTTCCGGTTGCCTCAATCGCTCTTTCAATGCACGCATACTCCAAAATTTGAAACGGCTGAATTCTTCGAATAAAGTATCGATAAGAGTTTGCTTGCCCATTCGATATGACCGCTCCTTGAGGGCACGAGGATCGACGCGCTTGGCCGTTTGATAAGACAATGCTGTTTTCTATTGATTCGGCCAGAGGCGACATTAGCTACTGGCGGCAAAGAGCCAGAGCGGAGAAATGAAATTACCAGAGTGCTGTTGTTTTTATTACGCATCAAGGAGTTACCCGTAGCCAGCGAGTTTCGCTGTCCAGCGGTCAAAGTCTCATCCGTCAGCATTCTTGTCTTCCTGTAGAGTCGCAGTAGTATCAGAAACTAGCTGCTTGACACATCGACTCTTGTACTGACCTTCTTTGCGCATCGGGTATCGCATACTGCTGTTTGATCAGTTCTGCCATTTTTTTATTGGACAGGTTGGGCACCAGATTACACTGCTTTTGAACAGCTCCTACAAGTCGCGGATGGCCTATGATATGCCGATCGTTGGTTCAAGGACAAGGATACAAGGGAGATCTTGCTTACCGGGCCGTTTACTAGTTCCGTTAAACTCATATCTCCTTCGATCTTCTTGGTACAAGAATTTCTGTCTTGCCAGATTACCCGCCTGTGAGCTTTCAGACAAGATGTATTCGAGCATGGGCGCTTCTTCAGGCTTGACATCAGGGGCTGCAGGCTGACTTTTACTACCTGAAGCCAAGGCTGGAGTAGGAGATGTCGTTTTCGATGGGGCACCGGATGTAGAATTCGAAGGATCTTCTGGAACCAAGAGCACGAACTCCCTGTTGGGATATGATTCTGTACTGCTGGGAAGAGTTGTTCAACAAATGTCGAGTCCTGTAACGCCTGATACTCATGACTTACGGATTATACACTCGAAGCTTTCCCAAAGGTACTCCAGCCTCCCTGATTTTCGACCATCTGCTCTGAAGCTCGGCTGGGATCTGAAATGATTTGCGATCGTTCAGATGAGACGACGAAGCTGGCACGCAAGGCTAGCCAGAACTGGGGAGCTCGGACGCATACCTTGATCAACCAGGATTGGATAGGCGGTGCATCAATCGGCTCAAGCCTTTCAGACACTGCAAGTTCCTGTTTGTCATCCCCGTCTTCGCTTCCTGCCTCTGAATCGTCGTCGACTTGAATCAGATCGGAATCCACCAAGCCGTCAAACGCCTTCTTCTCCGGCTGTTGTTCACTCATGCTGATATATAGATGTGATGTGGCGAAGGCAGTTGTGCCGAATCACTGGTTCCGGAAAGTAATGGCCAACCTTCTCGCTTCAGGAATTCGTGTCGCAAGCGTGGTCTTTTCACTGGTCCGCTGGGGGCAGATGATCGAATATAATTTGTGATCCGATTTTTGGGTGGAAAAGAGCTGTCGCACAAGGGGTGACTGGCAATAGACCGAATTCACATCGTCCAACGTGACCAAGCAGAACGGAAGTCCAGAAGCCAGAAGAAGAGAGATGAGATGCAAGATGGAGACGATCACAACTATTATGCATCCGCAGGGTGCGCCCATCTCGGAAATACTGTCGGCATTTGACCATATATAGCTAATTAATGACTGACCATAGGCATGAAGATGCATGAAATAGCAGCTCAAATAGCAAGTAGAAGGTAGTTAACAAGGTAGAAGAGCAGTAGAAATGGACCCTGGAATGGCTGATGTGATTTGCCTTCCGATATCCGAACGATCTTGGCAATCAACACAAATATGCCCATTGGCATGTCTATAAGGGAAAGTGTGGCCGAAGCATACGGCAAGAACAGCTAATTATACAACAGCAGACCGGGGTTCCTCTATACATGATGGACGCAATGCAGTGGCGACAGGATGTCTCATGGTTCTAATGCAAATTGGTAGGTCTGAAGTCACAGAGCAGTCTACCACTACCAACGCGAGCCACCTGGAGATAAAAAAGAGAATAAGCAAGGAAGACTCGAAAATTGACTAATTAGGTTCACGTACCGCCACCATAACCACCGCCGCTTCCTGTAGACGCAAATACAAGCAGATGAGCACAAGGAGCGTATCGACTCTGAGCTACAAAATAAACTACATACCGCCCCGGCCTCTGTAGCCTCCACCTCCTCTTCCGCGTCCACCGCCTCGTCCTCCTGAAGATGAACCAGAGTAAGCAGGAAGAATCGCAAATAGGTGTGCTTCTTGGACTTACCACCACCTCCTCCTCCGTACATGCCCATTTGCTCGAGCTCAGGAGGGCTGGAAGAAAGAAATACACAGTTTAGAAGAAATGCGGAAAGGCTTCAGGCAAAAATCAACTTACATGTCCGCCTTGGACTCTCGCAAGATGCCTACGAGCTCTCGAGCTTGTTTCGAGTTCTCGGCAGTAAAGTAGGTGTAGGAGACACCGGTGTTACCTGCTCGACCAGTTCGACCGATTCGGTGGATGTAATCCTGGAAAATAAAGAGACATGAGCGCTGTACTTTAGAGAGACAGCTTGCCATAAAAACCTACTTCACAGTTGTTGGGGAAATCGTAGTTGATAACATACTTGATGTCCTTGACGTCTATTAGGCAGAATCACGAGCCAATGTCAATAATCAAGACACAACAGGAGGCCGCGTCAGGATGATATGGGTCCGGTTGGGTGGTCTATGATTCCGTTTATGGGCACTGGTACGTTGTAAGAAATGACGGGAGGGCTGTGTGGCGAAGGCTGGACGACGGCACGAGCGTAGCGATAATCGCCTTCCGCTTGAATCGATAGGCGTTCAACTGCAGCTGATGCTCAAACTTGTTCAATACTCTCATAATGATGGCATTGAAAAAGGAGCGACGTTGTCTGCATGGTCCGTTCGTTTCGCGCAGAGCATGAAATGCACATAATACGAAAAAGTTGAACATAATGTGATATACCATAGTCATACATATAGGATAGGTACGCCCGCGCAAGCGAGCGACTCCTACAAGATGACCTTGGGTATACTACGTTTATGTCTGGGCTTTGAACGAGACCAAAGTGCGTAAACAACGACTTGCAAGCCAATGACGAGTTTCGACCTCGAGACGAGGACGGATCAAGGATCCTCCGAAACTGGGCAAAGCCAATTCCTAGCGAATACGTCAACGGGGCCACATGCCCGTCAAAGTATCCATACGCCAGTACTTGCAAAATCATGGCCCTCAGAGAGAGCCATTTGCGTTGATACTGACAAGCAGCAGCAACACGCAGCTCGCATGAAGCTAGCCCGACGTGCGAAACATCGGACGTGGCAAGCGATGTGAAGATGGGTGATAGACAGGTGAAGGCAGGGAATGGATTGGAAAGGGAAGGAAGGAAGGTGCGAAGGAAAGGAAGGGAGGGGATAAAGAGAGGGAAACTCGAATACATACCTAAACCTCGGGATGCGACATCGGTAGCCAACATGATAGGACTTCGGCCAGACTTGAACTCTGCCAAAACCCAATCTCGTTCTTGCTGAGCCTTGTCACCGTGAATAGCCAACGCAGGCCATCCATCTTGACGCAGGAATTTGGTGAGGTCGTCGGCGACACGCTTGGTACCAACGAAAATCAAGACCTTGCCGTTCTCCTGTGAGATCTGGTCGAGGTGCTTGACGAGCTTGTTTCGCTTTTCAAAGTCGGTGCAAACTTCAATGACCTGCTTGACGTTGTGGTTGGCAGTCAAATCCATTGAACCAATGTTGACCTGGATAAAGTCTTGCAAAAAGTCCATGGCGAGTCGCTGAACTTCCTTGGGCCATGTGGCGGAGAACAAGAGAGTTTGTCGGTCAGGTCGGATCTGCGACACAATCTTTCTGATCTGAGGTTCGAAACCCATGTCCAACATTCGATCAGCTTCGTCCATGACAAGGTAGGTGACTCGCTTGAGGTTGGTCTTGCCGCTCTCGAGCATATCGATCAATCGACCAGGAGTGGCAACAACAATCTCGGCACCTCGTTGAAGGTCTCGGATCTGTTGACCCTTGGGCACACCACCGTAGACGGCAGTGTTCCTGATTCGGGAAGACTTGCCAAACTTGGTGCACTCTGCTTGGGTCTGTACGGCCAATTCTCGAGTAGGAGCGAGAACGAGGACGATGGGACCATCACCGGGAGCAAGAAGGGGCTGAGCGTTGATGTGGACCATCGCGGGGAGAGCGAAAGAGATGGTTTTACCGGAACCGGTTTCAGAGATGGCGACAAGGTCTCGACCAGACAAGGCCATGGGCCAAGCTTGGCATTGGATAGCGGAAGGTTGAGTAAAGCCTGATGCGTGAATTTCACTCATGATGTAGTCGGGGAAACCGGCTTCATCGAAAGAGGTGATGGGTCGAGGAACGTTGGTGCCTTGGATCTTCATCTCCTTGAGGGCTCGGAAAGCGGCGATTTCTTCCTCTGATCGTCGAGAAACTCGCTCGTCTTCAACGTAAAAGTTCTTTTCAAACTTGGTGAGGGTTTGATGACTCCAGTCGATGTTGCCGAGGTTTTGTCCGAGCTGCGACATTCGGTCACCACCTAAAGAGTAGAAAGTAGGATGAGAAACAAGAAATTGATTCAGTATATCAAGAAACTTTACTTACCTCCAAAACCGCCACCACCACCTCCATAACCTGATTGAACGGATGCGTGTAAGCGTTATTGAACAGATTGGATCGAGATGAACGTTTACATACCTCCTCCGCCGCCGTAGCCACCCGACTGTCCACCGTAACCTGATTGGGTGTTTCTACGTCAACGTTGTAGACTTTTTACTGGATAAACGTTCCAAAACATACCTCCCCCGCCGCCGCCGTAGCCGCCACCGCCACCGCCACCACCGTATCCGCCACCGTAAGACTAGAGGAAAAAGAAGGCATCAACATCGCGCCACGACGCTTGCCGTCATCAACAGACACATACCATGTTTTTTCTAGTGTTAAGTAGGATTGAAATTGATAAAGAGCGTAAGTGCGAGTCTGACAGACTTCAAGCAGTGTGTGTGTGTATTTGTGTAAAAAGGTAAAGACCTTTGGAGCGCTTGAACGTTGAAGGCAAAAAGATTCCCCTTTGATTGGCCAAAGGCGAGCTGGACTTATATCAGCTGATGGCTCCTGTCAGCGAAAATGTCAGGCTGCTGAGATTCTGCAGGGCGGATCCGTACCAGGCGGAATCGCAGCGGGTAAAATTTTGAAGAGCTTTTTTCAGCTGGTCGAGAAGCAAAAAAGCAAAAAAGACTAAACTTCGGCCGCCGAAGGAAGGACTTGAGCATGTTAATGTCCTCGCATTTGATGGTGAATAGCCATACACCATAGAATGTCACTCAACAAACAAGCGGTTTCATAATGGTCATCCAGCTTCACAGACACTCGGAATTTCAAAGCCCCTCGCACAGAGTGATCTCATGCAGTAGCTGATCTGCCAAGTCGAGCGACAAGGACTCGACTGACCGCGACGCCCAAGATACGATGGCACAGACGGAAACGGTGCCACCGGTAACGTCCCGTCCAGAGGTACCCACATATCAAACAGGAAACCTTGTTCCAGACAACTCGCTAGGGCGGTCGACAGCAAAAGAAAGCAAAGTGACTGATGCCAAATCCGAAACGCAGCGAGCCGACCCGGCGTTGGTCGAGCTCAATGCTCAGCTATACGCAAGAGGATTGACAAGAAGCGGCCTAAAGCTCGAAGGCCTGAACGGTAAGGCGCGCGATCAGGTGATGAAAGTCATCTCCAAGTTGCTATCTCAAAGAGCAGTAAGTACTTTTGTCATATCTATCGATCGGTCAAGCAGCTGAGAGCGTTTTATTACAGGACGACTTCACGCAACTCGAAGCAACGCAGACGTCACATCGGATATTATCGCATGATCTGGACCGTTTGACCGAGCTACATAAACAGCTGAAACAAAGGGTGGTCGTGGCAGAGAAAGACAAGGAAATAGCTCGTTCTCAAGTCAGGTGAGCGTTTAGCTTCTCGAGCAGTAGGCATCTGAATTGAGTTAATCCGAATCTCTTTGCAGCTCATTGTCGCAGAAACTAAAGCGAGAGGAGCAGGCGCACAAATTGGCAAGAGAAGACTTTGGCAGGGCCCAGACAGCGCTGACGTTGGTCAGGACTCAAGCTCAGGTACGCCCTCGCGCGTACAGATTAGTCGGATTCTGAATCTGAAGACACTGTCAAACGCAGCATGACATGAGGAAGAGAGAGGTCCAACTGGAACGGACAATGCAACACTGGCAAAGGATATCAAGCGAGAATGCTCGCTTACTCTCATCAGGCTACCGTACAGGCATCATATGTCTCAATCCCATTGAAGTACCCGAGCAAGTGCCAAGAGTGGTAAGTCGTATTTCTCGGCCTCTGAAACGCGCGTCAACGAGGCTCAACTCCCCTTGTCTTCTTAGGATTCCCTCTTCGATCCCAATATCCGAGAATTGAATCACCAGATGACCAGCCTGCAAGAAGAATGCGAGGCTTTCAGACATGTGACGCTGTCAACGGCTAATCAGCTCAACAAGCTGGAGGCTCTCGCTAAGAGAGAACCTGTAAGCGGGATCTCGTGCCATTCCCGCCTATTGTCTAAACTCACTCCATTGGCTTCTTCACCATTCTAGGAACCACCTAGGCTCGATGCGGCGACCTTTTTCAAAGCACATCCACTAAACTCGTCTCAGACCTCGTCATCAACTTCTCACCCCCTCACTGCCGATACTCGCTTGCGAGAGATTATCAGCAGACTGAGATCATGCATAGAAACCGATGTCGCAGCGAAAGAGGAGGCCGAAAGGATCAAGAAGGACCTGCTGATGGAGATGGTCAACTCATATGAAGGAGAGAGAGTAGAACGGGTAAAGGAATTGATGGAACAGAAAATGCAGGATCTGGTTGCAGAGCTGGGTGAGTGTTCCCTTTTACAATTGCACTATATCCTCGTACTGACGAGGACTCTGTATTCCAGAAAAGGCAAGACTTGAGGATGGAGTTGCCCCCTTGAGCCATGATGCGAGGCAAGCGAATGCACATACCATACCTGGCACCGACGAGGCAGAGCAAGCAAGTTTAGCGTAAG
Source organism: Naganishia friedmannii (assembly GCA_030039255.1). NCBI lineage: Eukaryota > Fungi > Basidiomycota > Tremellomycetes > Filobasidiales > Filobasidiaceae > Naganishia > Naganishia friedmannii. The sequence goes on from JASBWT010000003.1 coordinate 629,604, forward strand.
CGTGTTTTCGTCACAACCGCTCTCTAAAGCTGACCATTGTTTATTATCATCGCAGGCAAGAAAAGGACGAGCTTGACAGGATAAAGGTTTCGGTTGAGGCAGAAGGCAAGAGAGTGACCGAGACGCTGGTGCGACTGGCCAAAGATAGGGCCCTCTTTGAAGTACGCATTGCAGTATCGCGTATTGGCATCTTTAGCTAATAGGTGGGCGCGTAGATCGAACGTAATGGGTTCCTGGAAGAGCAGCGTAGGTTTGAGATGGAAAAGGTTATGCGTGAACCCCCTCGATTGGACAACAAGCCAACAAGCAGAACATCAGAGGCAGGAAGTGAAACCAGCTCCAACGCTTCACGAGAACCTCCTCGAACCCCGGAGAAACGGAATAACAGCGCCTCTTACGAGACAGTGAATGAAGACACCAGCTCATCGCAGGCTTCGTCCTCGTCGCTCGAGGATGGAAACAAACTATCCCCAATCAAAGCAACTAACCGGCCGACAGTATCATCGCCCTTGGCCAGCTCTACTGCGTCTCGCCATCACATGGCTTCGAAAGTAAGATCGCCAATGCATCGCCGGAGAACGACAAAAGGTCCATCAACGCCACTCGCCAGGTTTGTATCGCACAAGATTGTCGCGGAGAAGCTGGCGTCGGCCAAGAAATTGAAAGCAGTACAGGCGGCCGGGTCGGAGGATACGGAACATGAAGCTTTTGATTCGGTTACCGCTCGACCTGCCTCGAGGGTCATCACAGCCAAAGCACCGAGGTCTACTACGCTAACAGCGCCAACATCATCATCGGCCCTGCGAAGTACAACAAAAGCCAACGAGCGGATGTTATCTTCTCAAGCTAGAGTAGGCAAATCGGCAGCGACCAGGAATCCGACCGATTTGGCGAAATCGATCTCTTCGACAGAAACTGAACAGCCGCGCATCAACGCCATAAGACGAGGCCTCCCAGTGGCTAGCTCTGCGACTCAACAGACAAGTTCTTCCGCGTCCATGGACAAGACGCCGTCGACACTGAAAGCGGTTCGAAAATTGGAGGTGGGACAAGCCGATGGGATGGGTCTTCGTCACGCCGCGTCGCAAACGGGACGGTCCTGGTAGCGAGCTTAGAAGATGCCTGATGGTACCTCAGTGACTTTGTATTGGGCTTGGACGTCAAGTGGTCACCCTTCAGGAGGGAAGATGTTGTATATCATTCGATTTCGGTGTACCTGATCTTTTGAAATAGGAATTAATATTGCCACCACTGCGTTCGGGTCTGATGATGTTAGGACATGACGCAGGACGTTTGTTATTATCCGACGCTTGCGTTTCCATGCATTACAGTGAGCTTCAGGTTCGAGAGAATACTACCTTGTAGGTGAACTACAGTACAGTACCATGCGCATCAGACGATTCATCATCCATTTGGTTTTGAAACACGACAGCGTCTGATGATATTGTAATTTTGGATCCGCATTCTGGAGGAGGACGATTGCGAGTATATTACGACAGTCGACCAAGTATTCGTGCATAGGCTTGCCACAATACTGCCACAAGAGAGCTTTTGAATTACACTGCAGTTTATCGATTTGTTGCGCAGGCAAAGGAACCAGCGATCACATTCGGAACAGCTGTCTTCACCAGGAACTCGACAAGAAACCCAACAGGAGACTGCCATACCATGGCCGACGATGAGAGCGATTTCGATGACGATTCCGAGTACTCAAACTCTGAAGACGAAGTCATGGACGACGAAGACATTGATAACGAAAACGCAAACGACGGAGAGCAAGTGAAAGAGGATGAAGAAGACGAAGATGAAGAAGGTGCCAAGGATCCGAGGGCCAAGCGCATGAAGTTGGCATTATGCTTGCCCTATCAGGTCGAAACACTGGAGCAAATGGATGCAAAGCTAGACTACATCATTACGAAGCTCACCGTAGCTATCGAGGCTCAAGACTGGGAGTATGGCTTCCGATCATGGCTCGGAGGACTCAACAAGTGCGTTTGGATATCTCATTCAGCTAGGGTGATAGGGGTTAACGAAATTGTCTTCATGTAGCTGGATGAGCTTGGGTTACCCAATGCAGAAAGAGATACGATTAAAGCTCATCTTGACGCTGTATGACATTGCGATCTTACCTGGATTTGGTCCTGGGCCTGCTGCACAAACCACAGAGATGGTGCGATCGTTACTCAGGTAAATACCTTGTGTGCAGCACCCCCGATTTCTCTCGCTGATAAACCGTCAATCAATTCGATGTAGACTGAAACCAACTTTGAACATCAATGACTTGCGGCTCGACTGGAAGCCACTCTATCATGCGGTATCTAGAACGTTATCGCTGTATCAGAAGAAACGATACATGGGTCAAACGTGAGTCTCTGCAATCTGTGCTTGAAGGTTAACGATAACGACTCATCCTGATCTGTATTCGTATCGGATCAGAACACTGGTCGACTGGTTTTTGGGTCTAGCGTATGCTTGCAGGAGGTTTTTCCATCCTAGTCAGATCGAGGATATGCTGGAGACCATTCTGCCTAGACTTGATGGCACCAACATGTCGGTAAGCACGCCGTTTGAAGTCTGATGCAGCATAAAGGCTAAATACCGACGCATTCGAAGTCTGTGTTGGCGACTTTGAGCATGGTGACCAGCTTTCTTCCCTTGAGCCATCCGCAACATTGGCTGCCAATCTGTTAGTATTATTGGAGAAGGCATCCTGCTTCGATATTGACATTTATATTTAGTATCCAAACTTTGGGATGGCATGAACTCGAAGAAATTCGATGCGCAAATGCTACAAATGGGTACGTTGCCCTTCTCTCGATCGTTAGGCATTCACGCAGTCGCTTACTCAGGACCCTCTCACGACAGTTGCTGCTTTGACTGTACTCCATCTTAATCCCAAGATTTCCGACCCTCAGCGTGTGGTCAAGATTCCAACGACACCCCTCAATCCACCAAAAAAAGAGTCGCACGTCGAGACATCTGACCTGCCGACAGAGCACATCAGCAATGGGGACGGCAAGAAATCTCAAGTGGACGCAATGGACGTCGATGATGATCTCCCTGCGCTCCGCCAGGATGGTAGTACCGAATCTCAGTGGAAAGGACTGAGGAAGGACATTGGTATTCTCACTGAGAAGCAGTTTCAAACGATAGTTGCAAAGTGCATCTCAACTTTGGGTGCGTACAACAAGTTTATGAGAAGTTCAATTCAATGCTGACACCGCATTCTTTGCATGTGCAGGATCACCTGTCGGTGGTGACTTGGCCATGGTTGCGGGCGCAGCTACACCGGCTGTAAGATCTCAGCTTGTTCGCTTCACGGAGAGTCGGCTGCTAACATCAATATGGAGCAGGACTCGGCAGCAGATCCTCGTACGAAAGAGATCAACAGGAAAACCGATGTGCTCGGTAGGTCCCAGGAGTCGGTCTTTCCGATCCGCGATAGCTGAAGTCACCCTTTTTTGCCATTCCAGCCGACTTTGCGACGATCATCGTTTACTCTATGGCAGAAGATGCCGAAGCTTTGGAGAGCACTGAATCTCCTGTCGCCTCTCCAGGGAATGGAACGCCAATGCCTGCCGCTCTCTCTCGTCTGAAGGCGAAATCGACCAATGCCAGCACCGACAGTCTCCTGGAAGCTGGGAAGAACGCCGAATTATCACGGAAGAGTCTCGGTGGATCGAAAGCGTTGCATTACCTACACAACTTTCTGCAAGCATCCGAAATTCACTTTCACCCATCTCGCCATAGTCAACATTCGCTTGTGTTGTGCGATTTCATTAAAGTTCTCGCTTCTCAGTTTTTGCGAAGATGGAAGCAGGAGGAGACGCGTGGAAAGAATATACCGAAAGAGTGGCGACTTACACCTAGGATCAAACGGGAATTCGTTGCCTTGCTCAGCAATCTTGCAATGATGAGTATGTTCTCAGGAAACGCCAAGGCTATCGGTTCCTCGAAGGATTGTCTGAAAAGTCTTGGATTTTTGGAGCCCCAACTCATCGTCACGCCAATGCTCGAAAGGATTGTACCTGCCCTTCAAGGCGAATTCGTCGAAACCAACCGGGCTATGGCTGGGTTGCAGGTCATCTCTGCTATTTTATCATCGCTAGTTAGACCGGATGTGCCGATAATTAGCGGTGAACACCCTTTGCTAGGTCTCATGGAGGTTTTGCTCGAGTACGTCGATACCATCAGTGCTGAAAAGACTGTAAGTAGTTGCGCAAATTCGTTTCTCGATACAATGCCTCTGAAATATGCTACTTTTCCCGTTACAAGTCACTCGCTGCTGCAACCTTGATGGGCATCATCAACCAAATCAAACTTGAAGCCTTGCCTGAGGAGGTCCCGGAAGGTATAGCTGAAGGTAAAAGGGCTCCGCCATCAACATCGAAGAAATCCGTGAGCGAAAGCGACAAGGTTGCTCAAGCCTTTGTACCTGTCGAAGAAACGGAAAGGTCCCTCAGGATAGCCACTGCCTCGTTCCCACAATGGACGGCTGACTTGGTGGCGAAGATGTTCAAACTCTACTCCGCTATGCTCGAAATCAGCAGCACTGGCGATCGAAATGGACGGGGTATCACCAAGGATGAGCGACTGGCTAGCTTTGCCACGTATACTATGGACACAGTCGCCGTGAACTTGAGCCCTGCTGCTTTGGAGCCGATTGTGCAGCAAGTATACGACAACACGATGGGTCATATTGAAGCCAGCGCTCTGCGGATCGTGCCGGGCTTGATCGGAACCGTCGCAAGGGAGGGCTTAGCGTTCGAAAAGTTCTTTCCGACTGCGTCATCCCGATTACGGTCTGAACTGCAAAATGGCTCGTTTTCGATCCGAACAAACACTTCATCATCCCCACGAGAGACGGATGTTCCGGCCCTGTGGTATTTGGGGGCTATATACGGATCGATATCCAAGCTCGGTGACAAGGTTCGTGACCGGATTCCCATCAGCATCAAGAGTAAATATTTTACTGACCTGAAGTGCACCCTATGTTGGTTTCAGTTGACCTCTGAACAAGACAATATGATTGATCTGTTTAAGCTACTGGTCGACAAGTGTTATGCAGAGACTGGATGGACTTGGACAGGTCAAGTTATCGAGAAAGTTTTGATGTCGTTAACGGCTACGCGGCCCCGGGAAGCCCGTCTGGTCAACCCTGACGAATGGAAGAGCGAGGGTAAGAAGACAGAGTTGATATCAGCTATGCCCACACTTATTCTCAGCCTTCTGGGTCTCTCACTAGATTTCAAGTATAATGCACACATGTATTTCGGCAAGCGCTACAAGTTTGATGACGTCAAGGTGGAGTGGCAAGTTCCAGGAGACGAGGGTAAGCCCAACGTCTGTCGAAATATTACTTGGAACGCAGAAGTTGAGGCCACTTTGCACCGCAGAGATCGCAATGGTGTTCAAGGTGATCGAAGAGGTATTAGTCCCAGCAGCCGACAAGATAGAGGCCCTGCTCGACAGTCCAACACTCGACGACGTCTGGATAAACGATATGTGTCGGTTCTTGTTCCTTGTGAAATCGTCACTCAGCGGTTTAGCTGCCGGTTTCTGGTTGGAAGATCAGACACGCAAGACCGGCGGGAAAGAGGTCGAGCTGTGGTAAGCTGAGAGCCCACAGTGATTTGGCCTTCAGTTGACATCTTTCTCGTCATTTAGTGAACCACCTCGCGCAGATTACATGAGGGATTTCGAGCAATATGCTTCCATGTTCGCACTCACAGATCCTTCCGACGTCCGCTACCAACGTTACCAGGCGTATAGGGAAAGACTCGGCGGGCTTTTCCATAGGATCAGCGGTCTTGCTATCGACAAGGATGTATCCAATCCTGATTTAATACGATGGCTTTGTTCAGCCATTGGTTCGTATGTCAATATGTACAACAGCGTTGAAAAGTCTTGGTCCGACAACAACAAGAATCACGCAACCATGGTCGCTCTCGGCCGCCAGTGGTACGGGCAGAAAGAACTCCCTCGTCACTACAGCATCAAACGCATGGAGGTGTATCACCTTACAAGGTGCCACCTCGTGACCATGACCCGAGCGCGGGACAACATCGATGATCAACTCATCAATGATCTAGTCGCTTTCACCATCTCGCCATATGTCAAAATTCGGAAGACCAGTCAAAGCTACATGAAACATGTACTGGCCAGTTTCCGGGGTGTGAAAGCTTTGGTCCTCCCACAGTACCTCGACAAACTGAGATCCGATATTGACCCCGACGTTGTGAAAGGCGCTCTATATTCGCTCAACCAGCTGCTTCCTTTCGCCATTGATCGACCAGAATACCTTGAAGAACTATTCATCAAGCTTTTGGATCTCGAAAAGCAGCCAAAACCTTCGATCCAAAAGCTTACCGCGAAAATTCTGTCCGAGGCGATAGCCACTACGCCGTCGCCCGTCACGTTGTTGCAGCCCACTGTTGCGATTGACGACATTCGCCGTTTTCGGTTCACGGATCTTACTGCGGACATCGACAAGAAACTTCCGGCCGAGGTGTCGGCGAAGCTGGTGGAACTGCGTAGTAAACGGGAACAAGCGTATCAGTCATTGATTTCAAGTCTTCTGCAAAGAGCACCCACGGTTCATTGGCGATACAAGACGTACATTGCTAGTGTTCTCCTGCAGCTTCTCGTCCGTGAACTCCCGGTCACGGCCGAGCACGCAAAGTTCTTTATCGATCTCGTCGGTGATCCGCATCCAGCACTGGCTCGATGTGGCTTACAAGCTGTCACACGTATCCTCTATATCGCCAAGCTTCGTCACCTTTGCAACAGTGAACAGGAACTCTTGCTGCAACGTTACACCAAACACCCTCTGAAGAGAGAACAGTCTTTAACGAACATACCCTCCGACTATACGCGACAGTATATTGCCTCGCTAAAGTCGGCTTCGATCAATGACACGGATCTGTGGCTGGAAGACGATGACATCACGGGATGGCTTTGCTGGAACAATACCGTCACGCAACGCCGACTTCCTGGAGAGGGTGAAGTGGTCTTTGACTTCCAGGGCGATGCAAAGGTTACCATCGATGCCATGCGGGATTCTATCGAAGATCCAGATTTCTGGCAAACAGTTGTGGGTCTTTGGTCTCAGGAGAAAACACGGACCCAGCTCAGCTCTTCGATCATCGAGTTTGTCAGAGCCGTGTCTCAAGCGTATGGATCGGCACTGTTGGACCCATTGTCGGAAATAATGATTGATCTCATAGAGGGAGAGAAGGACGAACAGCGTGCCTTCGCGGAGATACTTACTGGCATCACTCGAAGCGCCTTTGTTTATTGGCCAAAAAAAGATCGAGAGCGCCTCTGGCAATGGTTGATTCCTACTCTCGATGTGATCTTCAAGAATATGAAACAAGACAGCATCGACAGTTGGTTGGACTTTTGGGAACGATCATTCGATCGGCGCGACATTAGACGAATTCGACCGTTGCTCGACTGGATATTCGACAAGGCAAAGAATGCGGATTACGTCAATGGCTCCGCGTTCGAACTGGAGAAAATCTCGAGTTTCCTCTCATCTATGATCGGCACTGGAGGTTGGCGTTACGATGCTTGGTCGGACGAGTTGATCGAAATGACGTTCCGAGAAGATATCATCCTGAATCCGTACCAGGAGATCCGAAGATACGTCGCGGACAACTTCCTCAACATCGAAAACATCAGGTGGCATCCGTCATACCCATCCGCGAAGGCGTTCCTAGAGGATTGCCGCAGTAACCCGGAGAAGGATGTGATCGGTAGCCATTCGACTATGACGGAACACGTCAAACGCCTTCTTGCAAGGCTACCGGAATGGAGAAAGGAACGCGTACCAGGTCCCTCGGCTCCTCAATCGACTTACGACAAAGCAGCTTCTACTATCTTGAGGTTCGGTTATGGCTTGAACGAATTGCATGCGTCAAGTGTATTCGACTGGGCCGTACCAGACTTGCTGTAAGTTCGTTTAAGTCCGGGAGCGTTTGCGATACGTCTGATTGTAGATTCCTACAGGCAAGAATTGATTGAAATCCGAGAGTTCAAGGACAACCCCACGTTATCAAACATCGCCACCGTTATCGCCGTCACTTTATCAGCGATCACGCCACCAGATGGAGCTGCACAGCAAATGATAGACACGATATTGGGTGTTCTTAAAACTACAACGTCGTGGCGGATACGGCTACATACACTGCCTCTGTTGGCCGTTTTGCATTATCGACAGCTACCGTTGTTGGGCGAAAGCAGTAACACTCTGATTATGGACGTGAGTAGAAGATGATCTGTTGAACACCAAGATTCTATGTTTAAAGGCTTGCATTCCCAGGCCTTGTTCTCGTGTTTGGACGACGATAACCTCGAGGTCAGACAAAGCGCTTGCTCGTAAGTCCAACCGTTCAAAGACTCACCTGACTCTACATATTGACAGCATTCATTCGCAGTGCCCTTTGTGGAGTCCTGCAATGCTCTATGCGGTCCTCGATCAAGGTGCTCAAGGTAAGTTCGACAAGTCTTCAACCATGATTGCTTTGCTGATCCAGCGTCGGTTGTAGGAACGGTTCCTTCGCCAACTCAAGGCTTCCAAGATCCCGAAAGCCAGAGATACATCGGGCAATGTCACACCGCAGTATAATCGGGCTGTCATCAACACGCATGGGGCGGTACTTGGATTAATTGCAATGTATGTTGCCTGACTCGAGAAACCAAAAAGCGTTACTGAGCCGTCATTCACCCTGGTCGCGTGCCGAACAGCATTCAAGCTCATCCCTACACCGTTCCAAGTTATGTGCCCGACCTGTGGGATGTACTTGCCAAACATTCATCTGATCCAGCTCCGATCGGACCTGACATTAGGAAGTGAGTTATCGAGACCAGCCGCGAGAGCAACAAACCGAAACTGGCAACTGACCATTCTTCTTGTTCCAGATGTGCTGCTGCCTTCCGACAAACCCACACGGATTCGTGGCATGAAGACAAACTCAAGTTTACTGAGGACCAGCTCTCGAATTTGAGCTACGTGATCTCGGGAACATCCTATTGTGAGTGCCCCTGCAGCGTTCCCGGTGAGAAGCTAGCTGAGTTCCAGCGTTTGACTTGCAGACGCATAATCGAATTCAAGGAGAATGTTAACAACATGCGACCGGGCTTACCTTGCGCTTGCGGTCGGGCAAAAGATACATCAAACCTAACGGCAGAGTTATTGTATTTTTCAGCTGATAGAATCATTATCATCATGCATTGACCACGGTTTGTGTCGAAAACTACACAGGACGGATCGCTCGCTGCGCCTGGAACGGAGTTAAGGTAGCAGCCTGGAGTTTCTACGATACTGAACATATTCTCCAAGGCTGCAACGCGGATAGAAGGAACGCGGCATGTAGCAATATGGCAGTCTGGCAGTCTGAAGTCAACGTCGACAGCACTCGCTCGAGGTTGAACAACTGCTTTGTCCGAACAACTGCTTTGTCCAACTAACCGCTCGCTGCTCGAACGACCCATTCTTCCGAAGCTAGTTCGGGACATCTGACATCCAACTACGTCATACTGCTCGGCTATTTAGGCTCCGGACCGGAAGGAGCAATGACGTAGATCTGATGTTTCGGTACGCAAGATAGCGAGATACCATACCGACTTTTTGAATTCTCCAAGTTGTGCCCCGGAAAGTCTATCCCCCACACAGTTGGGAAATGACGAGCGTGAACGGTCGGACGTCGATGAACTGTCGCTGTTGTTGCATAGCTTGTTGCGGCTCTCGTTGCGCACCATCGTACTCGTAGAGCTCGCAGTACCAACCGCCATCGTCAGGGTGTGAGGGGTGTCTCAACGTTGCATGGTATCGACACGCATGCCATCCGACCCGTTCGTCGTCCGTTACTTGTACTTGTAGGAATGATATCAGATGGACCTTGCCTTCCCTATCCAGTGCCTCAATTCGGTCCCGATCACAGAATCGACCATTAGCGCATCTCGTTCCCATCTTCCGGCAGACAACCATACCCATACAGCAGTGCAGAGAGAAACAAAGCAATACCAGTTGCAATACCGAACAATCAGCTAGCTGAACTACCGAAACATTCCAACGCTACAATTCCCCACGCGATTCCAACGGAGGCAGCTACAGAGGCCCACCTACGTCAAGATCAAACGAGCATATTTTGTAGTGCGTTCAGTACTCAGTACAGTCATTTCGGTCCACTCGCTCAGCTTTTGACACCCGCCACATATCAGCTCATCAGCTCATCTCGACTCGCTCACGACTCGCATCATTCAGCATTCACAAAATAGCAACTACCCTCCTTGACCAGCTTTCACTCCATATTCTAGAGGCCACATTGTTGAACCGATCACCGTCGCCTTCAACCATTACCGCTCGATCTACTTGACGGTGAGTGTCGAGTCCTGGGGTAGATCTGTACATCCGTCTGATTACACCTATCTCAAGCAGACGAAGGAAAAGCCAACCTGAAAAACTCACAGACATTCCAAGTTCTGACAAAGCTTGACCGACTTCCATTGTTGCACCTGGAAGGACCATTATCGCAAAAAGCAATTACATCACCAATCCTTTAAAGGCACACCTTTGGACAACGGAAGGAGCACAAGAGGGATATAAAGAAACCCTTCGACAAAGACAGAGCTCTGGAAAGACCTCGCCGGTCGCACTTTGATACCTACCCGCCGGCATGTCTCCGCCTATGTCGCCCAAGGAGGCTCAAACACCTCGACCAGTAGAAACCGAGTTCATCCCTAGCAACGAGCAAACCCCGCATGAAGAGTCTACATCTACGCCACAATCAGGCGATAGTCATGCAGTTTCCCAGGACGGCAGGAAATCAGTCTCCTCATCATCTGCCAGGTCATCGGGATCGCTTTCTACGTCCTATTCATCGCCAGACGATGATCGATCGGAAGTGGGAGAGCTGCCGGATAACCAGAGCATCACGAAAGAGCAGCCTGTGCAGGTTGGGAAACAGAGTCCCGGTAACGGAGACGTGATTTCTTTGGACAGAGTGGCGATGGAAGGGGACGGTCAAGTGGAGAAATTGGAGAAACAATTGGCAGATATGGATATACAGGAGGAAGCAGGTAGAGAGGCGGATGACGATGATGCCGACTCGTACCTGAATGACCCGCTAGTCAAGTATACGATACAGCTACACGATTATACAGTAAGCACATTCACCTCGGCAACTATTTGCAGAGCAACGCTCATCCGAATGTGCTATTCTATAGAAACGTCTTTATATTGAAGCCCGAATTCTGCACGAGAAACTTCAACGCGATAGAACGCGAGGGGGCAGGGGCGGAAAGAGTGGAAGTAAGTGTTTCTAGCCCAAGTCCGGGTTCCTCGTTTGGTGTTTGCCATAGGGCTTGACTGATCCCGTCGACCCTTTCCAGTTGAAGCGATGGGCAGGAAGACCGCGCCTCCTCCACGATACTAGTCGAATCCCCTCGAGGGTATCGCTCGATCTTCTCCACCGTTGAGACATATCGCGAGTCTCAAGGCATATCAGTTCTTGGTAGTGCTTCTTCAACATATGTAGCTTTTTATCACCACATCGACTTCAGCTAGCATCGACTTGACCGACTGGGTATCAGATGTGTGGTCCGAGTACACTGTATCTACTTGTAGTGACAATTAATGAATTGTAATGCGTCATCAAGGACATTTAAGACATACGCTTGCCAACCTTTTCTCAACGCGCTCGCTGTCTTTATGATATGAAAGGCAATGCAGCTCATAATGCATGCAGTCTGGCCTTCAAGAGCTCGTATCCGAATAACGCGCCAACGGATGGATGCATCCAAGAACGCTCGAATGATGCAAGATGGCATTATGCATTTTCACCGTCACCAAGGCATGTCATGTTAAACATCTACAACCGGCTTGACGATGGTCTGTCTGCGATTCAAGCCTTGTGCTCAGCAGCCGTCTTCTTGGCAGCCTTGAGCAAGTCGTTGAGCTTCTTGCCCTTCAATGCTTGCACGTCAGAGTTTCCACCGATGAAATCCTGCGCATAGAGATCGGTCAGGAAATGTTGGCCACACTACCAGGGGGGGTACAGAGAAATACGTACACCGTTGATGAACACCTGGGGGACAGTTCGCTGTCCGTATTCCTGAGCAATGTAGTTCTGGATATCGGAACCGTCATCTCGTTGGTCCAATCTAGGACGGAGAATGGTTTAGCATCAAGTCATAGGACGATTTAGAGCGGCAAGGATGAGCTTACTCGATGACCTTGTAGGTCTTGCCGTCCTCAAGGGTGGGCTCGAGTTCAGAGAATAGCTTCTTGGTGGCGGAACAGTACTGCAAAGAAAGGAAAATCGTTAGCAGCGTGAAAGAAAGGCCATATCGAGCAGTAACCTTGTACATACAGGACAATAGCTCTTGGAAAAGACCATGACAAAGTTGTCTTCAATCTCCTTCTGGACAAGTTGCTTGGCGCCGGACATGTTGACGGGAGATGAAGTGGAAAAAGTGGAAGAAAGTGAAGAACCTATTTTGTTGAATTGACGAGCTTGTCTAGGCAAGGTCGTACGAATGATCTGAGTGGTACTGGATGGGAATCTGCTTCTTAGAAGAGGAAGCACAATTGACATTCGACAGGGATGAGACGAGGCGAGTAACGGCGGTGCTGAGGGAAAGACGGGCATGCGTTGGCGGGTATATCAAGGTTTGGGCTGAACTTGCTAGTTCCCGCCCAAGATGACCAAGCAAGCAATCGCCAGGTGCGCCCGAATCCTAATAGCAGCATGACGCGGTTTATAGATCCGCTTGTTAGGACCTTTGACCTTTGCTGGCTGCGTGACTCTATACACGTTGAAGTTCAGTATTTTCCAGATTTCATGCACAGATCGCCTTCCCTGCATGTCCGCTGCCGACTTATCCATCAATGCCGAGGCTGGTCCTTCGCTCTCAGAGCCCTCAGACGTCCAACCCGCTCAGAACAGCTCAACCACTGTATTAGCAAACCGACGGTTCCCTGTGCCTCCCTCCTATTATACGGAATTTACAACGGAACGATGGAAACGCTACAAGCGGATCTCTGCCTCGAATGAGAGGGAAGGGAAAGGAAAGGGCAAGGTGGCCGATTATACTTCCGCCGTCCCCGCTGTTGGAAGTCAAGATACAGGCATGGACGTGGATATGATCACAGGCAAAGCCAGGCTGGAAGGCTTAGGAGGCCGCCATACAGAGGAGTTTGCCCTCTTTCAGAAGCCGAGGATAGACTGGATTAAAACAGAGGATTCATGGAATGCATTCGGGCGCGTGTATCAGGTACGAACGGTAAAACGCTCTGTTATTAAGGCTTTGCGAGTGACTGATTCTAGATCACGCTTCTTTGTTACGCTGCAGAGACGGCCAAAGAGCCTTTCTGCGCAGGAACTTGGCATCCCCGATTTCAGACCACAAGGTGTCGAATGTATGTCCACTCCCTATTCCTACAAAATGGCTTCAATCCAACGTTTACATTATCTGCCAATCCTTCAGTATCGGACAAACAATACATGCACCTCCTCCTGCGCTCCATGATCCATACGAAACTCAAGCTGCTCGAGGCATATACTAGAAGCGTACGACCGACATACGTCCTTGAACAGCATTTTGGAATACCGCATGAAGGGGAGCACGTGAGTGTCAGAATTTATGGGTTCTCGTCAGAGGGGTTTGCGGGCTGATTCTCTGCTGAGGTTGCTTGCTAGTTTGTCCAACATATGGCCAATCTGGCAGCAACGATGCTTACCATATCTAATGGACTACGAGAGACCCAAGTACGTTGCTGTATAGTTCTTCGGCGCTTGTGTCCAATACCCGTCGTCTGATACTGTTTCACTTTTGTCCAGGCACGCTTGACGTTGGAGCTGACGCTACGACGACAACTTGAGCGGCGGAAAGAGCAAACAAGATTGCTGAATGAGTGAGTATTCTCTGCGATCCATACTCAACGAGGCACTACCCACTTGCTCATTGTCGCTGATTCTCTGGCCATGCGTCATGGTTTTGCAGGAAACGTCAGGAGCTAGCGGTAAAGCTAAAGCGGCTACAAGGGGACGGGAGTCACTCTGCCGCTGTCCCGGGAAAAAACGACTCTGAGGACAATGCAGATGGCATGGATGTCAGCTAGCATGAGCGATGTATGCCTGTAATATGTTGATGTATTGCGCTTGCAGGAGGACTCTGTAGCGAGACTATGCCACTTGCTCATGCTAGCCGCCGCGCGAAGTCAATGCTGGCTGTGAAGGACTTGTCGTTCTGTCAACATCTTGGACTATGAGCAGACAGACGAGCGAGCTGTCGGGTACTGTGCTATCGGCTGATAACGATATCCCGCAATCATCAAGAACACCTTTTCGGGTTTGCGACTCAGTCAGACGGGCCTAGCAGCCATCATCAAGATGAGGTGAAGTGTTTCATCATTTCGCGATCAAAAAGTGCCGCTGAAACGCGCCGCATCATGATTATTGATGGAAAGGGAGATTGATAGGAGCGGCTCAAACGCTCAAACGCTGGTTTCTAGCACTTTTCGGTGTCGAACAACACTCAAACGAGCCCAGGCGCCCAGGGCATTGCACAGTGCAGCGGATCATCATGTGGAAGAATTCCGGGTCGACCGGAAGCTATGTAGAATACGTCGAGTGCCCTCCTTTCGCTCGGACTTGCTGGCTGGGCAATTCCGATGGTGAATTGATGAGGGTACTGCCACGTCTGATAAATGAAACAACAATGTGCTGGGAAAAGAGGTAAACAGAGCGATGCGTTCATGGCTCCAATCATCATTGCTTTATCGTACCTTCTCAGCGTTATATAAACACAACCGAGGCCGAGATCCCACTCCGAGTGATACCCCAATACTCCATCAGACTCTGTACAAAGACCAGCCACAGCTTAACTCTCCATCTACAGACAAGCAGCACCTCATCCTACGCCATGTCCACCCTGCTCCGACTATTCGTCAAGAACCATCCGGATGGTCGCCCAACTTTCGAAGTCACCGCCGCACCCGAAATCTTGCACTACCTCTTCCCTCAAAAGGTACGACCTGGATGTGAACCATGTCCCTTCACGGTCCGACTTATTCCAACCAGCACACAAGAACGGGTTGCCGATCTTTCTTCCGTACTCAACACTCGCCAAATCAAACCGAATGAAGACCACTACGAACTCCTGCCATCGGCACATCGTGTGCGCTCTATTCTTGCCGCACAACCTCCTATCCACCCACCACCATCGACTCATCCGCTTCACTTGCGCTTCCCGAGGGAAAGAGCACACCAAGACCCGGAACTTGCCCACTTGCCCGGTTACCAACGAATGTGGATCCATCCGACCGATGTCGCAGAGTACTTTACGGACATGGGCTACAGATACATCGGAAGTCATGTTGAATCTTGTGGGAATGGCGACGATATCTGGGACATTCATACCTATGTCGGAGGGGAAAAGCTCAAGGCGTTGTTTGGAATGTTGACTCCTCCTCAGGAGTCCATGGAGGACTCACTGGGGACGCCGCTGAGCACCACACAGGTTGCTTTCTCGAACTACTGTAAGCATCGAAATGACCTGCACGCTCCGTGGACGTAAAAGTAGTGTATTATGGCTGACACTCTATTCCCATGCGCTTTTGGTACGCTGCATGTTGACAGTGGTCAGGATGTAAGGATCTCGTAGATTATGAATGGCTTGACATAGGAACCGGGTGGAAGGGACATTAGACAGGGGAGCTAGACCTCCGAGGACATTATTTGCGATCAAAAGGGTGGCAGGCGAGATGAGATAGAGTCATCGCATCCCATCATATGGATCGAGGTTGTTAAATTGTGTCATGATAGAGTGTCATTTATACATCATTTGCGGTCAACACAAACTGTGGCAACTCGCCGGATTCTACGTACAAGTACAGGCTAGACCGAATATACTAGAAAGCTGAAAGAGAGAAGCCAGGATACATAAGGCAACGAGATACACAGCCGAAGCGCCTCATGCAACCAACGGCGTACGTCTTCGTCAATCACATCCGTAAGATCTAGAAGTCAGCAAAGTGTACACCTCCACCCGTTTGCCCTTCGTTCTCTTCTACCGTCGGCTTATCGGGTGTAAATTCGAGGTGAGAAACGATATAAGGCCAGACGGCCTCGAATCCTTGATGTTTGCCGAATCGAATGTTGTGCCAGATCGTTCGCATAGCTGGCGAACATTTGATTTCGGTCCAGTGTTCCAAAAAGAAATTCACCTGAATCTGATGTGGGGATGACAGCGCTTTAGATGCGAGGTGACCAAGGACTCTGCTGGATTTTACATACCTGACGAACATCTTCATACGTTGCGCTAAATTGCGAAAATACCTCATACGGAATGTTTTGAACGGTCATTTGAGAGATAATGTGCTGAAACGCTCGTTGACGCAATGAAGGTAGATCCATTTTCTGTCCGAACAGACAACATGTCAGCATAAAGCTCTGCGAGAGGATCCAGCGGAGAACGTGAACAAGGAAAAAATACCCACATCTGCCAAACGAAAGATGGCTTTGGCACTACAAGGCTTGGGAGCATTCTCTGGCCAGTTCTCGTTGGCCTGTCGTTCTGACAACCATGTCATGATCCACTCTTTTCTGCCCGCGATACCATTATCGATTAAAGGTGTTGTCGTATTAGGTGCACGGGTGGAACGAGATTGAGGAACAGCAGGAAATGTTGCTGATCCGGGGTGATCAACGGATTCGGATTCGACAGGGATGAAAGTTGACGCGAGCGGCGCAAAAGTAATTTCATCCGTATAGAGATAGTAAATCAAGGCTTGCCAGGTCTTGTAAGCGGCATCCCGGATGACGATCTTGGTCTTTCGAGGACCGTTTCCAGTGGACTCTCTGATACGAGGTCTGATCGAGGATTGTGCAGCTTGTTCTTCTCCATCGGATCCCATCTCCTCTTCGATATCCGAGTCGTCCCAACCGTAGAGATCGGAATCGTCGCTAGGTGATCCAGGATGAGACTTTGAAAGAATACGGCACAGCACGTTGAAAACATTTTTCGCTCGACAAAGGGGATAGCAAGTTCACTCACTGGCGGATCGGCACCTTCAGTAAAACCTCCAAACAGCAAGTCGCCGAAAAATTCTCCTCTTCGCAGTATCTTCTTGTTTGCCCAGATCTTCCTGTAATAGGGGTTTGAAGCACGGAGAGGAGAAGTAGGACTAGACGCCATTGTGACGGTAGGTTTGACATCCTCAGGGTCCGACGAGGAATGCGGCTTTGTGACTTGACTTGAGGAGTGAGTGGCGAAGTCAGCATCGGTTGAGGTAGCGCTGGCAAACAGATTTCCAGGAGCGACATCAGTCACATTGGGCGCTCCAGCGATTGTATTCGTTGTTGTAGCCATAGAGTCACCCTCTTGTTCCTGATGGATACTGTCTGTCAGTCGGTCCTCTGCGTGGGTTTCTCCCCGGGCGTTATCTTCGCTCCTTGTCCGTCTCCTAACCGGTAGCCAAAACTCCACATCCGAGTACGCTTCATCATCGAACAGACTTCCCACCGAATCCACGATCGACTTGGGCAAGAGTTTCCTCGCACCCGCTATCGCTCCGTTCCCTCCACTAACACCTTTCCATGCTCCTTCGGCACCCTTCCAGCCCGCACCTGACGCGGCAAACGCGTTGGAAGAAGGGGAAACACTGGTCGGAAGAGCTCCATACATGTTGAGCCAACTACCGGCGGGAGGACAGGCGCCAGAAGAAACGGTGCACGAGATGACGAAACAATCCATTTGTCGGACGATTGGAGGTGCTTGATAAAACAAGGTGTCTCGACGCGCAAAGCTAAGTTGTGGCAAAACAGACAAATGAGCGGGGTTTTTTTTTTTGGTTTAACGGATATGCCGATACACACCTCTGCCATCCCCAGTTTACGGTCTTTGAGCTGAATACGTGATTGGCAGCCTCTTTAGCAGTAAGCTTTCGTAAGACATTGGGCTTATATCAGCATCGATCTGGCTGGAGCGAAAGATAGTGTACTCACTAGAACGCCATTACCAGCTTTTCTAACGTACTCAAAGCCAAAGAGGTCCAGGAAGGCTCGGTATGATCAGGCTTTGCACCGATAGCACGACGAACCCATTTCAACTCACGACTTGACTTCAAATCGGAATGCAAACAGGCCCTTCCTCGTCCATTTACCTTTGACAGCATGTGCCTTTTCTTCATCGGTCGGTACAGCACTAAGATAGAAGCTCGAGTATTCGCCTCCCGAATTCGGATTGTTAGGCACTCCGGGAAGGTGGTTCTGGTTGGCAGCTGAACTAGGGCTACCGGCTGTATGAGAAAGGGTGATCAGCACCAAGTATCGACTTTGTGATGAGAAGGTGCCTTACAATTGGGATAACTGGCGTTTGACGAAATGACATGTCAGGTTCTGATTCGCCAACAAGTTGAGCTGGATGTATGGCGAATATGCACTCACAATATGATCTCCCACAAGTTGTCTGGATCACCGAAAACAGCACTCTTGAGGCATTTCCTGTATAAGAGATCAGACTATGAGTTTTCACAATGCCTTCGTGCACTACTGTGCCAACAAGAAGCGACGTACGACTTGATATCCCCTTTACTCTTATCAAAAATCTCCCTGAGGCCAGATAGCTTCCACTCCATAGTAACACTTTGAGTTTCTGCATACTCGAGGTTGGATGCATCCATTGTTGGCTGAATGGGTATAGGGTTCACTGGAGAGAAAAGCAAGTGTGGCATGAGCAGGGTAAAGGCAGGAATAGGCAATACAACTATACTTACTACCCACTGGGATGGTGTGGCCTGCTGTTGCCATGGTTGTGCGTTAACGGTTTCGCTCTTGGCAACTGACGACGTCTGCCTCGGATTGTATCTCCATCAACATGCTCTCGCGTTCAATGGATGGTGGCGTGTGTGCCTTTGCTGTGATCAAAGGGAGAAGGGAATGAGGGATCGCTGAAGAATGCATAAAAACGATGAATGGATGGACAATCACTGAACTGAACTTGGCTTGTTGCAGGCGTGATTCGTCATCACCGACTTGGCATTTTTGGCATTTTTGTCCTGATAGAGGGGACAAAAAAGTGTTTACCGATGGCCTTCGAGCCAATTTCCCAAACCCCTGTTCCCTCAGCGGGTCTGTTACGACACGCCGCCCTGGAAACACTGATGAGTGCCAAGTTGTGGAGCTGGCCTCGTCCGTCGTTGCGCCAGTCTATCATCCCAATTTTCAAACCTCTTCTGGACACCAGCTTTTCATCAATTACTAACGCTCGAGAGGGAAGATCGGCGTTCCGACGTGCTTTGACAGCCAATGCTGCCAAGGCACTTTCTTGTCTTCATCACCCCACTGGAGGGCGGAAGACTGCCAGACTGGGTGGACTTTTGCGCTCGAGAAAAGCGGGCTTGAAAACATGAATAACAGTAGTCGTGTTGGATTTCAGTTATGCAGTGAGCAGCGACGCCGCCGCCGCTTGGGACAGCAACGTCCCTGCGCTTGCCGATCCAAACCTCGTCCGATCATGAAGACACTATCCTATAGATGGCTCTTGTGGAAGCTCGACAACGAAACTCTATATATACATGCCTGCAGTACCGTCAGTCATTGAACGTGACCACTTCAACCCCTTTGGACAACCTGATGACACTTCCGATAGTACCCCTCCGCGCTCTCCTTGACAGCAGTCTAGCCGAACTGTCAGCAACCCTCGTTGAAGTGCCTAATCCTTTTGCGAAGAGAGGCCCGATCAAGGATGCGGGAGGAGTAGCGACCGGCCGAGTTCAGCTCTGGTCCGTCAGTCTCCACCTGTCCAGTGCGACACAGTCCACCAGCCCATTCCTCGACGCATACCCGAGGAAGCGCTCGAGACTGCTTCTAGGCTCGCTGTATGATGGAAGCCGTAACAATGCTGTGTGGATTTCATCGGTGCTGAATTCGTTGCCTAGAGCCAGCAAACCTGAGTGGAAGGGAGATGGGTCAGGATTTTGCAACTCTCGACTCGTCGAGCAGGACTCTCGCAGGAAGAGACACTGACCTTGTATTTCCTAAAAGTCGACAAGGAGGATGCGATTGCGATTGTTGTAAGCTATCACATCACGTTGTTTCCCCGATATCAAAAGGTCATTCTTACAGGCCAGTGTCTTTCATGCAGGTCGTGTTGAATTTCCTCGGATGTCTCCATGAGATCCGGTTCTTCAGTATTTACTGTGTAAAGCGGCCGGGAAAACCATATGGGTCAGGACATGCGAATTGACGGGAAGCATTTACAGCAGCTTACATGGATTCACAGGGATGACTGCGGCTTCCCTTGAATACGTTGATACCTCGAGAAGTACAAACGATCCGTCCGGATCAATCTGTAACACCCCAGTATTCACCCAGTAGTTGACGGCATGCTGAACCTGCGTTTCGTCCTTGTGTCGCAACTTCTTCATCAGTGTGTCCAAAGTATGGCGGCCTTTGAATCATCCCTTGGTCAGACAATCGTTTGACTTGGTGCTTCAGATCCGACGGTTACATACTCTTCTTTGAGAACGCTTCCAGTACGGCAGCTTGCAGCAGCGTAACTTCTAGCTCCAGTTCACGGTCTCCTAGTTGGACGGTGATGACGACCGTGCCTTGATGGTAAAACTTAAGCTTCTTGTCCTGTCGGAACTTGTGATATGCGTAGCCATAATTCTGCTGGATTCTGCAACAACGAGAGATGGGCGTCAACCAATAGAACGGATAGAGCAATAGGGTGGCGAGTGTAAGATACGGACTTTTGTAGTTTCTTCGGCAGACGGAACTTTGGTTCCTTGATAGCAGGCCAATACAGATGTGAGAGGATCTTCGGTCTTAGGGGCAACTGACAGCCGATGGCAGAAGAAGTCAAACAATAAGATAGAGTACCCTGGGTTACGCTCTCGAGACCTACCTGGCATTCCGATTGGATCCGGTTATTGATTCGCTTGGAATCTGCGAGATCTTTGAGCATGATGTCGCATACATGAAGAGCTGCATCCCCGAATCGCAACTTGAGCTTTTCCATGTCCATAATCTGATTGCGATCCAGATAAATACAGTTCAGTAACGTGTTGCGGAATACGGAGCCCAAAGGATGGGAAAGTACATACCATAGCATCCACATCGTAATCTTTAGCTTCCAGGAGGCGTTTGGCTAGCCACTGCTGCACCTCGATCATGATGACTTCCCGTGATTCGTACATGCCTACGAACGTGCTGATGATGTCGCTTGCCTTTTGACTGTGAAATTCTGTAGACAACCAAGAATAAAATCAATGTCGAATCGTCATGACAGTCGGCATCCAATGAGTGAACGAACCTGGTGCCGCATCAATAGGCTCAGGGTCCCAGTTTGGATTCGACCAGTCTTCTGCCTGTTCATATTTCACTTGGACAGGCTTGATCTTGTCGGGCTGATCTTCGCCTTCTTCAATCAAGTCATTGCTCTCGAGCAGCATTGTGACAATGCAATTGATTGTATCCTTCCTTTGCCTAATTAGTAGGATGTTCAGCACGACAAATGACAAGTACCGCGTGCGCATGAAAGGGATCGAGAGTACGTACTGTAGATATGCTTGAATTGGCGCAGCTATCGCGTGAAGCAATATCCCTGAAGCATCAACGATTTTAACAGCACGAATGGTGGACACATATTGCGTGATGATGTCTTTTGTTTCTGCCCCTGGATGTAATAGCCGCTTTCGCGTACTAATAAACGTTTAAAACGACCAAGCATTAGATACCAGATCTTTATGCTGAGCGTGGCATAAAACGTACGCGGCGCCCAACTCTTCGATCATTCTCGTTCTTTTAATGGGTTTATGTATCGCAGTACAGTCCTGGAGCCAATCAACGTCAACGATTGCGACTGCCGTGGACACAGACGAGGCACATGAACTTACTCGGATATCCTCTAATCCCGGCTGTGAGTCAGGGAAATAGACAATAATGTCGAAGAGTTCCTTGACTCTACAAAGTTTAACGATCATGAGCCCTTGGTCGTGATATGCCAACGAAGCGTCTCACCTGTGTTCGAATAAAGCAGACTGCAGTGCATATTCGATTCGCGCATCTATGTTGGGTTTCCGTTGATATTCTCTCTCGTTTCCAGCTGTTTTGAGACCGAAAAGGTTCGATGGCGTTGGCACGTATAATTGAGAGGAAAACGTCTGAACCTCCAAACTTACAGCTAATATACGTGTAGAGCCATGAAACGACCTGCGACTGCACCTCTTTCCGCAATATGGCAAGCATTGGTCTTGACCAGGGTTCACTCTCGTCTTCATCCTCCTCTGCTTGTTCAGCAGCATCCACATCCGTATCACCGCGTACCAGTCGCTTGATACGCTCGTATGCGATGTCGACTAGCATACTAGAGTACTTTGGCAAATATCCCAGCCTATGAAGCTCCTTGTGGGGTTTAACTCCGGCCGGGTGGGTCTCTTTGGCAGCGCCAGACGGGGATGACGCTGAACTGTATCTCATCTTGCGCAGTGGCGGAAGTGTCGAGCGAAAGTAGATTTCGAGGTAGCGATGGAACTTTGACGATCGAGTAAAGCTGTGTAGTAGGCCTTGGAAGTGGGCGACATAGGTACTGCACAGGTGATATGAGGGAATGGGGTTCCCGGCGGTAGCTGAAAGAAGCTCCTTGGATTCGATCAAGCTGTAAATGTAAAGATGAGCTCTGCGTCGCAGGTCCGTGGAACGAGCAGACTTACACGATGTCGATGTGTTTCAGAGGCCTGTTCCAACCGCTTTGCCATAATATCATACTATCAAACATATTGCTCATCATTCGAGCTATATCTGCATGAGCTTCCGGCGAATCCCCATCTGTCGACTCCTGTGGACCTGGTATTAGGCTACAGTCAAGATGAAGTTGTGGAGTGAGACCATACCTTGATACTAGCGAAATGTTTCTCAATATCACTTTCCACCAAGGGAAATGACGCCGACACCTCCTCTGGACAGGAAGGAAAATTAAACGCAACTTGAGTGTCATTTCGATCAACATCCGAGTAACGACCTACGCTGAAAATCCGCCATCAGCGATGGTATTTGACTTCCCTGAGGATGCAATACGCACAGCTTCAGCGCTTCCACCACGTCTTGACTAGCTAGCATATTTCAATGGCAAATTCGTAAACATGTCAAAAGGAAGAATATGTGACGGTAGATCACGGCAAGCCGACGTACGAGCTTTCTGTTTGCCAGATATTCGAATGTTTCTAGGCGATAAATATGAAGCCATGGTGTTGTATGCCTGAAAGAGGGAACTGGTCAGACGAAGCTTTCAAACCGTCTCGGTAGGGTAGCTTACCTTTGCGAGATCCATCTCCGCCTGAAACCATTCTGGACTTGGAAGTCCCGGCAGGATCTCTACCGAAGACTTTGATCCTCGATATCTTTCCGAATGATATTCATTTGGTGCGATCAATTCTAGGTCTGCTTCATCCTCTGGCTCCATCATGTCGTGCTCGGATAGCAAGGACTTGAGGGAAATGCCAGTTGAGCTGTACATTTTTTCGAAGGTTCCCTTGAGGCGAAAGCAGTTGCTGTCTTCTCCTGTAGAGCTGTGTGCTGTATGTATCGTGATAGGAAGCCGAGGAGGATGATATGCCTAGATAATGTGGACGCTGGTCGCTCCTGTTGGGTTTATTGACTGGGACATGCTCAACAAAGTAAACAACCCGACAAGCGCTTTCATAATCAAACACATGGTAGTTTCGGTTCCGACAGTTCACCGCCCAAGATTTTGACAAGCGCGATCACTATTCTGGAACTCTTGGTGGCCACTAGAGTTTCATTCAGGTTGACATCAAGGCGAATCGACAACTCAGCCAAGAGAAACCCATTCATCGTACCACCTTGTGTCGCCGCTGGACTATTTATAATACAGAAAAAAACAACGACAATATGGCGACCAACGGAGAAAACCCTTACCTGTAGGTATTATACGGCTGTTGCTATTCGACCACCTTGACTGAACTGCGTTTCATCACAGTGCTCACATGAGCAATAATAACAAAATGCCAGCCCGAAATGGCACCAAGCACCCCTTGGAGGGACTCGTCCCAGGCAAAGTGACTCTCGATCAAACGATAGCAATCATGGATGGCGACATCAACCCGTTCAAGGGTGACGGCACAACACCATATTCAGCCAACTACAAGAGGATTCTGCAAGGCAGAAAGCAGCTACCGGTGTACCAAAAAATGAAGGAGTTTTACGATGTCTACGAAAAGAATCAGATCGTAGTAATGGAAGGTCAGACTGGTTCAGGAAAGACGACCCAGTGAGTTCGCCTTGAAAGTCTCGAGATCGAGTGTACACATGTTCTGACCTACCGCATCTCTGATTTTCCAGGATTCCTCAATTCGTCTGCTTCAACGATTTGCCGCAACTGAAGGGACGAATGGTGGCGTGTACACAGCCGAGACGAGTGGCTGCAATGTCAGTAGCCAAGCGTGTCGCAGATGAGATGGACGTTCAACTCGGCAAGGAAGTCGGTTACTCCATTCGATTCGAGGACATGACGGAACCTGGAACCACTATGCTGAAATACATGACTGATGGTATGCTGTTGCGGGAGGCGATGAACGACCCAAAGTTGGAGAGGTACTCGACGATCATTTTGGACGAAGCACACGAAAGGACGTTGGCTACAGATATTCTCATGGGACTGCTAAAGGATGTGAGTATTGCTGTTCCGATTTCATTGACAATACGCCGCCTTCAGGAATGCTAACGTCCATATTCCTTCCACAGATTGCGAAAAACCGGCCCGACTTGAAGATCATCGTCATGTCCGCCACCCTCGATATCGAAAAGTTTGCCAAATACTTTGGCGATGGGACGGAATCCGGAAAGGCACCTGTCGTCAGAGTGTCAGGGCGTACTTTCCCTGTCGAGACGTTCTACACACAAGAGCCGGAAACCAACTACGTCGAGGCGGCGATCAGGACGGTATTGATGATTCATCAAGCGGAAGATGCCGGGGATGTCCTTTTATTCTTGACGGGTGAAGAGGAAATCGAAGATACGTGTCGACGGATCACGGCCGAAGGGGACGAATTGCGGCAAAATGGATTGGCAGGGCCTCTACTCGTCGTTCCGCTATATTCGTCGTTACCTCCTCAGCAACAGCAACGGATCTTCGACCCAGCACCAGAAAACAAAGACCCCAAGGGCCCTCCCGGTCGAAAGATCGTCGTATCTACCAACATTGCCGAAACATCGCTGACAATCGACGGTATCGTCTACGTCGTCGATCCCGGTTTCTTCAAGCAGAAAGTCTACAACCCGCGTATCCGAGTCGAGTCGCTGCTGGTCAGCCCTATTTCGAAAGCCAGTGCGCAACAAAGAGCCGGTCGTGCCGGTCGTACAAGACCTGGTAAATGTTTCCGTCTTTACACTGAAAAAGATTTCGTGCGGGAATTGGAGGAACAGACGCATCCCGAAATCCTGCGGAGCAATTTGGCCAACACTGTTTTGGAGCTGCTCAAGCTTGGTATCAAGGATTTGGTGCATTTCGATTACATGGATGCTCCCGCGCCGGAAACCATCATGCGAGCTCTTGAGCTTTTGAACTACCTTGCTGCCCTCGACGATGAAGGCAATCTCACTCAGCTCGGCAAAATTATGGCCGAATTCCCACTGGACCCACAACTCGCCAAGATGCTTATTTGCAGTCCCGAGTTTGGATGCAGTAACGAGATTCTCAGTTTGACGGCCATGTTGTCCGTTCCCAACGTGTTTGTCCGTCCCAACAATGCGAGAAAGGAAGCGGATCAGGCCAAGGCTCAGTTTACGCATCCGGATGGAGATCACCTTACACTGCTCAACGTATACCATGCGTATAAGCAGAATGA
Source organism: Naganishia friedmannii (assembly GCA_030039255.1). NCBI lineage: Eukaryota > Fungi > Basidiomycota > Tremellomycetes > Filobasidiales > Filobasidiaceae > Naganishia > Naganishia friedmannii. The sequence goes on from JASBWT010000003.1 coordinate 655,480, forward strand.
AGGCGACAAGAATTGGGCGTGGCAAAACTTCTTGTCTGCCAGGTCGTTGCAGCAGGCGGATAATGTACGAATGCAATTGCGAAGGCATATGGAGAGTAAGTCAAAGAGATGGTTTCTCAGAACAATATTTCCGGTCAGTGTGCTAACTATGTTTATGTTGATTCGATCAGAGTTCGACCTTGATCTCGTTTCAACAGCTTGGGAGGACAAGAACTACTGGGTCAACATCCGAAAGGCCTTGACCTGCGGTTTCTTTATGCAAGTCGCACACCGTTCCGGAGAGAAGGGTTCTTACACTACCGTCAAAGACAACCAGGTATGTATATCGATGGGCAACCCACTGCATTGAAGCCCGGATTGATCGGTTTATCTACACAGATTGTCCGGCTACATCGAGCAACGGGTCTCGACACCTCTCCAGAATGGGTAGTGTACAACGAGTTTGTGTTGACTACCGGAAACGTAAGTTTGACGTCGACATCGCTTTTGGAATGCACACTGACGGCTTGTACATGTAGTTCATCCGAACGGTGACTGATATCCGAGGCGAATGGCTCCTGGAATACGCACCGTCCTACTTTGATGCAAGCAACTGGAACGAGAACGAGAAGAAGAGCCCGATTTACCAGGCTTTGGAGAGGCTGCGGATGGCCAAGAAGGACAAGAAGAGAATAAGGGGAGAAGGCGTGGATGGGGATCGGTCAAAGAAGAGGAAGGACCGTCGGTGATTCGGAGCGGGGGATTCCACCTTGTAGCTATAGCATAGAGCGCGATGGGCGGTTGCACGGTGGTGTACGGGAGTCGGGTTGGTGGATCGTTCGTTGTATGCAGTACATTGTCATTCACCTTTGTCGACACGACAAGACCATAGATCATTAGGTGTATAGATTGAGGTGGGCACGGCTTTGGGCGCACCCGGTCCTGCAAATAACCGGCGGGTAATGATCGCAGATGTCAGATAGCTTGTCAGATTCAGTCAAGTTTGTTTCTGCTCATTCCATTTTCATCTTCAGAGGGGGAAAAGCTCTTGTTTGACATCCACCTCACTTTAGACTACACCAGTCAAGATGCCCGCCCGGACTACCACATCTCGTTACCGCCGTATCGCGGCAGAGCGCTCGACAGCCTTGCTCGCCCGAGTCGTCCGATTGCCTTCTGTTTCCAGCATCACCTTTCTGCTGGGGCTTGGAGCTTCGATATGGGTCATGGTTGGGTATTTCGGCTTGAAGATCAAGGAAAATGCGTTACGAGCGGCAAGTGAACGGAGAAAGAATGATCGGTATGTCGACCGATGCCTGGATTGTTGGATTGTGTCGCCATACTAAACCGCTCCCGCGAAATTCAGCGTCAAAACGCACTTCCAAGCCACTTTGAGCAATATATCGTTTACTGTGTATGCTCTCCTACCGACACTATCAGCCCAGCTTCTCGCGCATCTCAATGTGGAAAGCCTCACCGATGAGCTCAAGGCCCTGGCAAACGCGGCTACATCAGATGCGTCAAAACCTGCCCGAATGACGGATAGCGGAATGGCAAGCTGGGCAGCAAGCTCCGAGTCGGACGCCAACCCGAAAAGTCTGGAAAGCAGTGCTGTACTCTCGTCTGCGGGAGGCGATCAGGAATCAGATGGACAGCCACACGATCAGGCAAATGGCGCGGGTTCTGGACTAGGCATTCACACCGATACGCACGAGTCCGCGGGAACTGGTTCTAGTTGGGTGCAAGAGTTCAGCACATCGCAGTCTCAGCAAACAGGGGCAACTATTGAAAGTGATATGAGTGATTTGGGAGCTACCTCGGCAGGAGAAGATGGTGTAAGCATTCCAGCAACGTTTCTGTTGTTAACTGATACTCAGGAGGCTCTGGCTTTGCAGGCTCTCAATTCAGTCTATTCTCAATCCATTAGTCTTCCTCCGACATCACCATCCACTTCGTCCATCTCTCGTTTCTCAAGCCAAGACGGGAAGCATCCCGAATCAGCCTCACTGGATCATCCGGATCAGGCAGCACATCCCGCATCTTCGCCCGCCCCTGCTTCGTCCGTATCCATTTCCGCATCAAATGAATCCTTTACCGATCAGTCATCGGAATCAGGATCATCACCGCCGTACCTTCATTCGCCCCCAGGATCACCTAGTGTCAGCCCATTCCGACGGCCGAAGCGGGTACCGAAAGGGAATGACTTGCCACTCAGGGTAGAAGAGTCTTCGTTGGCATCAGGAGAGCTTCACACAGTACAAGCTCAGGCGGAGGTACTTTCAGAGGAGCATTCGGTTGCACCGGTCAAGACGAGGAAATCGAAGGCTCAATTATGGAATGAGATCAAGGTCAAGTGTAAGTGTGCAGAGTGTACTGCGTGTTACAAGCTTACCAAGTTCGTCCGATAACAGCCATCACAAGAAGCATTACCGCCATATACCTCCTTCCACTGTTGCATTTGCAAACAACGTCTCAGCTTACACTATTATCACGTTTACACCTCCTCCGCACGTTCTCAGCCGAGCATCATGGTATACCGCCAGAGTCTGATGACGAGGAAGACGATGACGTCTCAGTCTTTTCGGCAACAGCACATCAGCCGAGTCGAGCAAGCAGGTTGGCAAAGGCGAAGAATGCTATCATCAAACCCTGGTCATATTTCTCCTTGCGGGAGATGGGCTTGCAGGACACTGCAGAAGAGCAAGACCAGGTGTCGAGCGATGGTCTGACCGGCCTTGTTGGCGGCTTATGGCGAGGTCTCGTGTCTTCTGTCGCGGGAGAAGCAGCACCGAGCTCCGAATCGACTTTCGACGCAGCATCGCACGGCGGACCTCTACACGCCCGTCTAGATTCGGAGACGGAGAGGCTCTTCTTGTGCATGAGCTGGTGGTTTCTGCATGTTGGGTGGAGAATACTGGAAGAGGAAGCGGAGCGAGCTGTTGGGGAAATGTCTAAAAGGTACACCGCCGAGGACCATACCATCTTGCGCCCCCGGCACTGACTTGTTCCATTGATCTTGTGATTCAGTCTCCTCCTCAAGAAGGAAATGACGCTGGAGGATTGGAATGGTACAATAAATGACATTAGGAGGATAATGGATCAAGCCCTCAACAGCTCCAAGTACGTATTTGTTATTCGCGCGCAACCATGGGGCTCGATACCAGTCGCTAATCATGTCAAATAACAGACTGCTGCATATCTTACTCCCCCCACCGAGCCAAACGGAATTTGAAGACTTGATGGAACGCTACCCTACGGAATCAGCCTGTCCTTTCCCGGCTCCACCATATTCACCCATCCTCACAGAGTTGCTCGATCAGACTGCAGCGCATCTGACATCCATTGATTTTGTCTATGTTTTCTCCCAAACTATCGAGCTGGTTCAAGGTACCTTGCTTGATCAGATCGCTCGGGAAATCTATAATCAACCAGCATACCAACAAAGCCTTCTTGGTTCAGGGTTCACGCCTGGAGCTTCGATTCAAGAGCTGACTTCCAAAAAGTTGGTTCAGTCTTTGCCGTGTTTGACGAGATGGAGTGAGCGTGTATGGCAAGCAGTGCCCGATGAAGCTATAGACGTAAGCGAGACTCCAGCATCACTCGCAGCAATAAAATACTGACCGTCTCGTTCTATGCTAGCGACTTGCTGGATCCCATAATGTCAAGGCTTTCACTGCCCTAATTTATGGTGATTTTGGATCAGATCTATAGGCAGCGTGTGGTATCCAGTCATACACCGTATTACCATGCATTCGTCATGACATCAACGATCTTGTACAGGTCTCAGGACGTTAACGTAATTATCCGCTATATTATGAATATACAACTTCAGGTCGAATGTGCTTCTCGGTTCATGCAACGAATGTAGCAGTTGAGACTCAGCCCTCAAGCGGCTCTTGGTGACTTTGCTGGTCTGGTTTGCAGAATATTCTGCCATTGGTCTTTCGAAGCTCTGCAAGACCGACAGTCAGCTATGAGGCATTCAAAGAATAAGAACGGGTACTCACTTCATCTTGATGGTAAAACGGATAGCGATGGCGACACTCTTGAGTGACCGTCGAACATTGGGTTTTGCAGGCGCAGTCGGATATCCCATGGAGGCGATCACTGATAATGTTTCCTGCTCACTGTTCAAGAAACAACTTTAGCTCAGTGCACGTTCAGGAAACATCTGGCGTCTGGATCCACTCACGTCTGTCGGAATTTGCCCAACAGCCTCAGCAAATACTGCTTTTGTACCACCATACCGTCTCGGAAGGTGTTCTCTCTAGCGTAAAGCGACTGTAGATATCGTACTTGTCCAGTCAAAACCCTGCGATCCGATATCAATTGAGCATGTTCGCGTTGCAGATGCCCATTGTCCGTAACTCTGCAAAGGCAGCCAGATACCATTAGCGTTTCCTCATTAGTGCGCAATCATCTAGGGGAACCTACTGTATACCGCGCTGATAATCGGTTGATGTGATAGCGCTTTGGCGTGTCTGCATCTCGGCTAAACGGGCTTCCAAGTTGGCAATGGTGCTCATAGCCTGTTCTCTCTCTTTCTCGAATAGCTCTGCCATTGCTGCCTTATGCTTGTCCAGAGCGTGTTGTTTCTGCATCGATTTCAGACCATGGCTGAACTCCACGGCTTCTCTGCGATGCTCTTTCAGAGACATCTCGAGCGAAGTGAGTTGTTTGTGAAGGCGGTCGTGCGATTTTGCTTCTTTTGCAGACTTTTCGTCTGCGACCACTAGACGGTCTTGCATTTCACACAACTGCTCGCGAAGATGATTGCATTCCTGGATGACAGTCCAAATTGTATCGTCAGCCTACTTGTCTAATCGTGGTCTGCGATCCGCTGACACTTACCTGCTCGGCGCTCGCAGTATCCTTTTTAGAGGTCGAATATTGTGTTTGCAGAAGCCCTAACTCGGACTTGAGACGACGTAGGTCTACATGAAAAGGGCAAGCGGTGCGTACCGATGAGCATTGAATGCAGTGCCAGATCTGTCTTACTACGGTCTTACCTTTGTTTGTGACTTCTACAGCGCGGATACGTTGTCTATGCTCCTCCATCTCCTAAGTCGCCGATGCACATGTCAGTAAAAGTCGTTGATATCCAATGGCGAAGTTGATGACTCACAGCAGTCAGCTTATTGTTTTGCGTACGGAGTTCACTTCCTTCCGTCTTCAGGCTATGGATGCGCATATTAGTGGCATCCGATTCGCGCTGCAAAGCTGAAGCTTTCAGTCGATTTGACTCGAGTTCCTTTTGTGCCTGAGTCAGGCGCTGTTCAGCAATAGAGAGTCAGCGAAATATCCAGGATTCGAGCTTGTGCACACTTACTACTTCCGCCAAGTGCTTTTGATGTTCAATTTCTTCTTTTTCGTTCCGAAGCTGCCTGCTTTGTTTTATGTGTTCGTTCTCGAGGTCACAGAAAGTCTTGCGATTCTCTTCGATCATCTTCATCTTTTCGTTGACTAGCGCATCAATGTCCTCATTGAGCGAGTCAACCTGAGATTCCTGTCGCTCCCGGTGCTTCTTGAATTCATGTTGAAGCCCTTCGTATTGTTCCCGTAAAGCAGCAAGGCTTTGACGCAAGCGGGATCTCTCTGGGTTTGATGAAGATGCTGCAAGGTCGCTGAGGTCAAGCAACAAGGCATCAGCAAGATTGCCAGGAATTTTTGATAGCTCAGAAGGACTAACTCTGAGAGATTCCCGATATCACCTTCGATCGAGCGGAGTGGCTCCGCTGCATCGAAGCGCAGGTCGCATCCCGGGCACACGGTTGCCACGAGTTGATCAATTACTCCGTTGTGCTGTTTGTGCATATGCTGCAGACGTTCTTTGAGGGACGCGATTTTACCATAAGCGTCGGCAAGCTCGTCTGCCAATGAACAGCCTAGCATGCCTCGCTTTTCCAGCTCGCTGAAGTTCTCCTCGATGTGTTTGTTTGCCTCCTTCAGTTCCTCTCCCATAGTCTGAAGTTGAGCCAACACGGCTTCCTCAGCAGCACCACCAGCCGATGAAGCGCTAAGCCAGGTCATCTGGAGACCAGCGCACGATGATTAGTCATTGAATAGCTTGTCGATTATTCATCACCCACCTCTGATAATTGTCCAGGAGTTCGCGGGGTGCGAAGGTTCAACAACACCCGATTTATAGGTCGCAACGAGCCAAAGGGAGACGGTGGAACGTTGCCAGCGTTGCCTTTAACGGGTGTGTTCATATCCATCGCCATTGTTTGATTGGAAAGCATCCGAATATGTTCCGATAGTGCAGCTTTCTCGGTTGTGAGAGTATCTATCTTGATGTCCTTCTGTCGGATAGCTGCCATCTGGCGAGCTTGATTGGCCGACTGATGGTGAGCTCGTTCCAATTCGTCTTCGCAGGCGGCAAGTCGACCTTGAAGATGCTTCACCATGTTTTCAGCTTTAACAAGCTCCTCCGAGGCTTGGTGATTAGTGTTATTGTCCGTTGAGGTTACTGTCTGGCTTTCCACCTCGGTTCGAAGGATTTGAATTTCCCCTTGAGCAGCTTCTAAAGCGCTAGTAGTCGAGTCCAATCGGCGTTGAAGGTTGCTGGCATGGCAATTCTCTCCCACATACTTTTCCTCGGTACGTTGCAGTTCTTGAGTGGTGGTATCCAGGGATGCGCGCATTTTGATGACCTGAGGTTTCAGTGTCTGTAATTCCGACTGAATGCCCCCCTTTTCGTCCTGCAATTGTTCGATACGCTTTGACGATGTAGCCAGCTCCCTCGTCACTCGGTCCAGAGCCTCATCTCGGTTGCCAATGTCCTCTTTCAACTCCGATACAACAAGCGCCATTCTTTCCAGCTGAGACTGCAGCTCCTTGTTCGTCAAGTCCTGTTGCTCTAGGTCTGCTTCGACATTGCGACGCGTGAAAGAGGCGTTCTTGGCGGTATCTTCAGCTTGGAATGCGTCACCGACAAACTGTGCGTTTTCATCGTTGGCATGCTCTAGTTTCGCTTGGAGGTCCCGAATATGCTGTTCGTACCCCTCAAGCTGTTCCGTACTTTGCTTGAGCTCTTCACGTAGATGTTCAAGTTCGTCTTGTAGCCGGGACTGATTATCGTCCAAGTTCTGATGATCCATTGCGTGAACCAAACGCTCCTTCTCTTGCGTAAGAGCTGTGATACGGTCTTCGAGTTCGCGAAAGTCGGTTTCGAAATCAGCCTTGTCTTTAGCCGCAATGTCGTCTTGGTCATCCAGCTCCTGTTGCAACTCTTGGATCCGAGATTTGTCAGACTGAGCCTGTCCCTTCATATGCTCCAAATCCTGTGCAAGTTGCTGCATCTCCTTTTTGTGTTCTTGTTGGAGTTGTTCGATTCGGTCCTCCGTGTCAGATGTGTTGCCCGGGACCGAGTTACTAAGCTTGTTGGTGCTGGCTTTGAGGATCTCATTCAACCTTGATATCTCCTCATCTTTCTGCTGACAGTCTTGACTGAGTTGCTGAACCTGCAGATCAAGTTCATGTGCAGCCTTCGCATTTTTGGCGTCATCCGACGATTCCGTGGTGGAATTTGGATTGTGGTCGATTTTCTGTCCCGAAAATTGCAGATCCTGGGGAACCTCGACCCGATGCGACGCACACAACTCCGTCAGCTTCTGGATCATCCATTCTTGGCTTTTGTTTTCTTCCGATAAAGCGATATTACCGAGTCGCATCTGCTTGATCAAGTTGCCGTGATTGACGCCATCCTGATTAGGTCCATCTGGCAAAATAATGTCGGGAACAGACATGTTACCCCGAGGGCGAGCGGTGGACAATCTTCTGTCGGTGGTCAAATCGACGGATGACGAAATTGACACCGATGAGATGTCTGCGATGGAAAACGCTTCGTCGTCGAAGTGTCCCTGTCGATGGGCAACGGATCCATTAAGCAGGCTCAACTCGACGGCGTCTGTTTCACCCAGTCCGCCATGTCGTCCAAGTGACATGCGGCCAGCGATTGCTTGCCTTCTCATCGGTTTGCTGGTGGAGTTGAGTGCAGACAGAAGGAAGTTGGCTCGACTTCTGTCAATCGGTTTCGGAGTTTGCATTGATAAGCCTTTGGTAGTACTGAGTGCATATTCGCTTGGAGCAGGCGAGTTATAGTTCTCGTGTTGGGTCTGGGACGTTATATCACGCAGAGATCGCTCCCGAATCATTGTGTCAAACGACGGCGGTTGGGTTTGTTGCAGCGGCGTCTCCATCACTGAAGCATTTCTTCCTATGCCGGGAGTCGACAAAGTCGAGTGATTATGCGAATACATGGGTGTGGGAGTGTATGCGAGCTGGTGCTGGGCCATCCTTGCGGGCGTTGCACTTGCGTCGTAGTGGTCCGAATACTCGTTCGCCTCTGGAATATCGTCCAAATTCGATGAATCACTTTGAGAAGTGATTCCATTCTCGGAAGTCTGTTTACCAGTTTCGAGACGTCCTGGACTTGTCACACCATGGCTAAATAGCCCATCGTTGTCCTCCATCATGGGAGTCTGAGCAATATTATCGAGGGATCCGGATTGATCGCTATTCTCGGATTCTGTCCGCGACAAGGATGGGATGCGTTCCTGGTTTCGCTGGGAGTTCACGCTTGCCAGAAGAGCCCGAGGATGCGGAGATCGTGGAAGCATCGGTCTATGTTGGCCTGGAGACTGTGAACGATATCGAACCCGAGAGTTGACCCAATCGGGCGCGGGGGAGCCATTCTGAGGAAAAGGTCTAGGATAAGTGACAGAAGCAGTCTCATGTTGATCACGATCTGCCTTACCGAATCTACGGTCTCATCAGGCATGTCCACGATTATGTCCACCACGTTCTCCTTTTTCGCTTCATCCGCGTCTGTAAAATCAGACATGTCTTGTCCCCGTTCACTCCCATCCCCACCACGTTCACTGTTTGTATAGTCGAAATTCGCTTGATCTTCCAATGAAGTTTCGAAGCGGTCGTCTTCTACTCTGGACGAGTTATCAATGTCGGCCGCGTTGTTCGGAACGTAACTATTTCGATTTACAATCTTGCGGGCTGTCGTCGGTTCGTCTCGCTCGTCGTTGGAATCTTCGCCGCCCTTTATCGGAACAGCATAATCGTGATACTGCACTCCTGCGGGCAAGTCTCTGTCGGTCAATTTCGGCAGATCCAAGCTATTGTTGTTGCTATAAAGATCGTAATTCCGACTGTCTATAGCTTCATTTTCGTTTTCTTGGTGTTGTATGGTAGCTATGCTAAAACTACCATTCGCGGAGGATTCAGAAGAGTATCTGCCCCTCTTGAACTGGTCGCGTTGATGTATCGACTTTGCAAACTGCTTTTGACGGCCATCTGACGCTGGAGGTGCATCATCTGTTGAGCGGGTTGCAGGTCGATTCGGAGCAGGCGTGGAAGTCACTGGAAGACCGTTGCTCGAAGCTCCAGAATCATTGGGAGCGTTTCCGATTGGCTCTGAAGATACTGTAGAAGCTGCAGGCGACCTAATCACTTGGAGGACCCGATTTACAGGTTGATATGGCGGAGTGGTACTGCGTTGGACTTTTTGAGCTTGACTGAATATAGGCTTCTTTGACACACGGGTTGGAACCGGGGTTTCCGTGTCCTGCACAATTGAAAGTCAGTTATATGAGGGTTTGAAAGATAGTGACCAGACACTCACTTCACCGTCGAAATCTCTAGCTATATTTTCCTTTTCCAGGTCCTCGGTCTCTCGCGCTGCTCTGTTCTTTCGCTTCAGTTCCTCGAAATACTCTCTATTCTCTTCTTCGTCGCTACCTTCATAGTCCGACGTCTGATCCAGAGATGGCAGGCTCGAGAGATTCTGCTCTCGAAGGCGATGTTGTTCGATTTTCCGGAGAAGGACCGACTGATCTTCGAGTTCAATGTTCATCTTGAAGGCGAGAGAGATCGATCACCGCCGCAGCATTCGCTGACAAGAGAAGAAGAAAGTGGAAATCCAGGGGTAGTGGATTATGGACTGGCGATCGTGTTGTCAAGATGCTCTCCTATGATACGTACGAAGGACAGTCTGAGATGCAGAAAATGTCACCGCCGTGTACATGAGTTGTCAGTTGTTGTTGTTTCGTTAGGTGGTTCAGGTATGATCTACAGCGATCGCCATTCGCGTGTCGGCGCCCGGTACTCGTCACACTGCGATGAAAGTTCACCCCTTTTTCATTTGAGTGGACCCCCCTCTTGGTCCTGCCCACAAAGTATAGCCCTTTGTAAAGCAATCCGCAGCGACTTTTCGATAAATCGTTGCAGCACATTGCAACACTGCTATGCCTAAGCAACAGTGGTCAAGAGCAGATCTTTAGCGGCACGTAAATCCCCTCCCTGATGTTCCTGCCCATGCTGTGGCACAAAAGGTCGCCAGTACATGCCAAATCAAATCAAGACATTCTCTTTATACAACGTTGTTCCACGAAATTCCCTCATCGATAGTACTTGGCAGGGACAAAGGGCATGCCCTTCACGACTGCGTCACGCACATTTCGCCTTACTTTGACCTTTAGCTGAGTACCCTTCTTGTGGTAGCCGTTTTTGACGTAGCCCATGGCGATGTTGGTACCCAAAGTCGGAGATGGAATACCCGAGGTGATTGTGCCTATGATCGGGGAGCGGATCAGTCACCCGCTTTTTGTCTATGATCAACCCGAGAGGACTTACCAATTTGAGTTTTCTCATCGTCACTGAGAATCTCGGCACCCTGTCGAGCTGGAGAACCCAAGATTTCCAAACCGACCCTCCTTCTCGATGGTCCTTCCTTCAGTTCTCTTAGGACGCGCTCGGCACCTATAAAGTCGCCCGTCGCTCGCCTATCTTTCCCTAGATACCATCAATAGCATACATTAGCCACGTGCATTGAGAGGATGGGAACCAAGGCGACCTACCGACAACCCAAGCCAATCCTGCTTCAATGGGAGAAACGGACTCGTCTAGATCATTTCCGTAAAGGCACATTCCGGCTTCAAGTCGAAGTGAATCCCGAGCTCCAAGTCCTGTAAGCTGTACGCCCGAACTGTTGGCTATCTTCTCCGTGATTTCGACGGCTGCGTCCGGCGGCAAGGAGATCTCGAATCCGTCCTCACCGGTGTAGCCGCCTCGCGCTACGTGACATTTAGCTCCCTGGATATCCATGTAGGCCGCTTGTCCAAATTTAAGAGACGAGACATCGTAGGGTGTAAGCTTTTGCAGCACTTCCCCCGCTTTTGGACCTGATTGAACACCGTGTAAGTGCTAGGGTAGACAGCCCTGCTTCGGTGGCCTACCTTGAAGTGCCACCAATCCATATCCTTCCAACTTGTTCCACTCGACCTCCTTGCCCTTTCCTTTACCCTGGGTCGCATTCCAATTCTGAAGTTGGGTCGAGAGCCACTCCCCGTCCTCCTTTGCCCTACCAGCATTCGTAACAACGTAGAATTCATTGTCGTTGGCGTGTTTAGTGATGATCATATCGTCGATGATCCCACCAGTCTCGTTTAGCAGAACGGATAGGCTGGAGCTGTAGGGCTGGAGGCTGGACACAGATGTAGGACAGAGGTACGACAGGAAAGCTTGCGCTGATGGTCCTCGGAAAGTTTGCTGGATCATGTGGGACACGTCAAAGAGCCCTGCGGAGGTTCGAACATGGTTGTGGGATGCGACTGTTCAAGGGAACTCGTTAGAGATACTGCAGAAACGTATGTTCCTGCGGGGAATAACTACTTGCCTTGTCCTACGTCTCCGTAACTGAGAGGCATACTCCATCCAGCAAATGGGACCATCTTTCCCCCATTCTTTACGTGAAAATCATACAGGGGAGTTCGCTTTATGGGTTCCTATAGTATATGAAACGGGAAAGGAATGATCGATGAGTCGGGAAAGGAATGATCGATGAGTCGGGAAAGGAATGATCGATGAGTACAATATCGCAAAGCGAGGAGTGTGGAATGTACATACGGATCCCCCTGCGGACGCATAAGTCCTGACAGACTGTAAGCTCGAGCGAGAAATCGACCTTGATGCAGCCAGATAAGATATCGAGCAACCTGCCTTAACGGCGTTGATAGAGGTTGGTCGTGCGAAGAGCATGGTGTCGGTGTCGGATAGTTCAAGGGAGGATTCCATGGAATTGGTACTGTGGGTCGAGGGCGGGTGTAATAGTCGTCGTTCCCGACATACTATATACTTTTCTCGGCGGACCCATGCCTTGCGGATCAAGGTGATAGGTGAAACGTTGGAAATCACTCGGTGTGGCTTGGCTTCGAAATGGAAATAAACGAACGCACGCTAACTGCTAATCTCGCCAATTTTGCATCCGATCTGTGGAAATCGCAGGGGAGCCCCAAACACCCGAGAACAATCAAATGTTCAAGAATCAAGAAGGGGTGACCAGCTGAGCATTTACATTGAGCAGTTGAGTAGTCGGCATTCGTGTCGGCCATGTACAGGGTGCATGAATGGATGACATATGAATGGATAGCATTTCAACGTACAAATGGCCATACAGGGTAGTCTACAAGGGAGACATTCAAGCATAACACGGATGAATATAATAGAGTCCAATCCATCCAGAGAAACAATCCAAATGCCACACGTCCCATGACACCCTTCCCACGACAGACATCAGCTCTCGAGTTCATCTTCATCGTTCTCGGACCTCTCCTCCGAGCTCTCGCCAAAGGTGTACTTGATTCGCTGATCATCTTCTCCCTCGACGCCGCTACTCATCGCAGCGTCCTCTTCACTTGCATCCTCCTCCGTCCCATCCTCGTCCACATCCCCTTCATCCTCATCCTCATCCTCGCCGATATCCGCAAACTGAATGAAATCTTCTTGTCTTTCAAAGTCATTACCCGTTGAGATGCCTTTGCTTTCATGAAGGACTTTATCCTGCGCCAATTGCTGTTCAAGCTCGATTGTCTTTTCCGATACCGGTGGTATACCGCTGAGCGAAGGTTCTACGTCGTCTGGTTGTTGATCCGGGTTGGCTTTTGTTCCATGTACACTCGAGTCGTCATCAGACAAGTCAAGGGGTGAAGTGTCAGCCACAGTCGCCGGCATCTTGGCCTTTAACACATGCGCCAATCCGCACTTTGCGCCTCGACTGCACACACCCTTCTCGCTATACTCTCGACATTCCCATGCATGGCGTTCTTCACACGTTGAACCCTTGTCGCACCAGCCTTCGGTTGAAAAGGCCACACAGACAGGCGCATCGTCTGCAACTTTGACGTGCGGGTAAAGGCAGTCGTCGCCATCCCTGCAAAAGCCATTCCGTTGGAAATGAGCGCATGACGGTGTATTGTGTGGCGACGGTTGATGCGAAAGCGGACAAGTTTCGGCTGTGAGAGGGCACTTGTTGCGTAGGAATCGGGAGCAGATGGCGATACGGTGAGGGTCGTGTATATACGGACAGCGATTAGCACGAAGACACGTGCCTTGTCGTTCGTTCGCGTTCAGTTGCAGCGTCAGTCCTAGTGTAGATCAAGGGGAATCTCTTCCGACTAGAGGGGAGAAAGATTTATCAGAATGCTCACCCGTCTTTGTGAAAAATCGGCAATGTGTTTCGGTTCGTTTCGTCCTCTTTTTGCTGTGTTTAGTAAACGCAGAACAGTCAGAAATCCCAGAGCGAAATCGACATACCGAACGTGACCCAGCGCCGTGACAAAGCGATATGTCACGGAGAAAGGAGAAAGAAATGCGTTTCCCACATTTCCGATGCGAGCAGGAACATGGAGAGCGATATCACGATTCTAGTAAGCTTCCACTTTTCCTCAATAGGCATCGAGTCTGCGCCTCGAGCTCGACCTGACGAGCGAAACCGATAACAAAAAGCATCCCAAAGTCGGAAACAGGACATACGATTGAGACCCATCTCGATTATCCAGCTTTCTCTTTCTCTGCTTTGTCGGCAACGCGTCTGCGCGTGCAAGTGGGGCGTCAGATGTCCAGACTATTATAGGGTTATTCATATGCAAAGGAATTTGAACTTACCCTCTACCTTCCTCAGCGTCACCCCATCTGCCTCGAATTCATATGTCACGCCATCGATAACAACCCGTTTCGCGACACTGGTACCGCCGTTCGCGCTCGATAGCTGAGAGCTGTACGATCTCCTTTCCATGTGAGACCGCTTTCCGGCAGCGGCCTTGCTCGCTTTCTCACTAGCGGTCTTGACTGATCTGTTCAGACGTGCCTTTTCGCTATCGGAATGCAAATGACAAATGGTATGAGCGCGGTAAGCTGGAAACTCATAGGCACGTGGAAACACTTGCAATTTCCCGTAAAGTTCAGGTTTCACCATGCTCATGTTTCCCTTTTTGGTAGTGCGGTTGACGTAGACCATCTTGGCGTCACCGGCTCTAGTCGAGGCAGAAGCTATAGGAGCCCGGGTTGCTGTCGATGCCGATGTTCCATTCGTTGTCACTTGTTGCGAGGAAGGGCCACTTGCAGCATTGGCAGCACTTGCACGTCCTATCGTACCGTTCGTGGCTGGCAAAGTCATAGAGGTTTTCGAAGTGGTGGCGGAGGACGTTGCACCCTGACCGTTCCGGTTGTCGAGCACCAGACTACGATGCCTGCCTCCCGCCATTTGAGCCGCATTGTTTCGAGCATACGGAGCCTTGTGAATGTAAGGGGTAGGAGTATGTCTCTGTTTTACTGGATAAGTACGGGATGCTGCAGTCGAAGAAGAGCGGTTGATCGTAGCTAGTTTTCACGATAGGAAACATTAATGAGCCTGCAGGATAAGGTACAGGTCATCAAACATACCCGACAGCTTTGCGATTTCTCGCTGTAGTTTTTCTTTTTCTGATAGAGCCGACATGATACGCAGGAAACTGGCAGACGGCGGAGAAGTGTATACGTTGCAAGTGGGTGCCAACGTTCATTATCAAGCAGCATGAGAGATGACGATCCACAAGAAGACGGACAGAGAGAAAGGGAAGCGGAAAGTAAGCCCCAAACCAGCGACCCCTCAGCTGTTATGCGTAGGACTAGGCGCAGGTTACTAGCGCATCAGGCAGTCATCTCCCAAGGTGAGACAATAATGACCAGCCAAACTAGCCTTCAAAGGTCCTTTGAGCTGTAACCGATGCAGATCCTTGAGAAGCTCGCAGGTATGCATTCGCCTGGCTCTCTTCTGTTAATGTACTCTTTCAGTGAACACGGCTTGGCTTGCCGAGTATCGGTGACCAATGGATCGCCTATACATGCGATCCGTTCCATTGCAATCTGTGCCTCACGAAGCAGCTCCTCAAATAGTAGTCTTCACAATTCTGCAAATTGTTCCCTGTGACCGTGAAACTTTACAGGAATTACACCCTCTGGATCGCTCATCAATTCAAGCATCTCACGACAGGTGACAGCCTTCCAATATGCCTAGATTCAGGAAACGAAACACCGCCGTCTATGCCGCACTCTTTGGATCTGCCATCTACATCTTATACACGCTCTTCTTCGACTCACGGTCATCGAGTGAATGTGAAACTTCGACAGAGCATCGACGTATTATCACGGGCTTGAACAACGACTTTGGGCTAGGAGCCAAGAGTAGGCTAGCCTGGGGGAAAGAAGTTCCAGAGACAAGGGTCGTCACAGGTTAGCTGTTTGCGGTGTTTTCTGTCTCCTGGTGTTCATTACTAATGGCTTCCCCTTTTCCTTTTCCAACAGAAGCACCGGGGTATACTGTATTCGACCAGCTTTACGCTTTCAAGGGCAACTACGTCGCCGTGTCCAATGAGAAAGCAATGCATACGATCACAAAGTCTGCCATCTCGAGCGGGCAACCACCGCAATTTCGAGTGCTTGATGGATTTCACGCTAAGCACGAGCTAGGTTCTTCTGGTATCGTGCTTCCTGGAACGACGGTAAGCCACCGACACCACAAAGCCGGAACACCCGACGACTGACGTTGCACAAACACGACGTATTACAACGCATGCTAATATAGATCATCTTCAACGATCCTCCTGGACCAGAAGGCTACTTGGTCTACCCCGGAAACTTTGTCGGAGAAGCACTACTAGGCGCTTGGAAAACTTTGGCAATATGTCCTCCTTCGAAAGAGCTGCACAATGCGAACAACACCGTAGGATACCACCCTCACCACTTTCACCACACGGCTACGAAGCAAGCGGATTTGCCAGTACGATACATCTTTCCCAAATGCGGAAAGGCGGGAACGTGGCAAGACCCGGACGGGATAAGTATGTCTACGTGAAGGCTCTCGTCGAATCAGCACCTGCGTGCTAATACTGTCAACCGCTTTAGACGCTTGGTACTTGACGCATTTGAACCCTTACGCGGCTATAGAAGAACAAGGAGCATGGCAAGCAAGAGCAAAGGCAGGGGAAACATTCGTCTTTGAACGCGTGATCATAGTCGACCGCCGTATGTACCTCTCGTTGCAACCTGCACGATCACTCTCTCTCCTAGTCCCATCACTAATGATCATGTGTAAAACGTGTAACAGGTGCCGCTCATGCGTGGCACGATGAGATTGATGAAGTAGCAAAGGTAGGTAGTCATCACAATCCAGACATCGATATCGCTAATACTACTGATTATCTTGATCCGGGTTCAGATGTCGGCCGCTATCGCAAAATCGCGGCTCAAACACCAAGACATTCTCGAACCATGGAGAGCTTCCTTCTTCGAGAGCGCGGGGGTTGAAATTGAGCCGACAGAGCACCCAGTAGTAGTTTACGTGGATCATCAGGTACGCTGCGACCGACTCCATGATACTATAATTTTTCGAGGTGACCATTCCACAACTCTGCAGAGGGATGGAAGGCGTTTGCTCCAGCACGAACATGATGGCTTGATCCGCGCTCTTGAAGGGCTCACCGATGTTGCTGAAGTCCACGTAGCGAACGTTCGGGAGATGACGATGACGGAAAAGATGAAGCTGTTCGGGAAAACAACGGTGAGCCACAGAAGCCTCTGAAGCTTCTGCTTGAGTAGCTGATTCACACCGATTCGGAACCGGAAACAACTTCAAGATCATGTTGTCTGTCTTTAGCGATGATGGTCTTCTACAGCTATGGATGCCTCCTACGAATCGTTCCGCAGTGATAGAACTATACGATCCCGGCAGCTATGCACGTACGTAGACCCACGCATACTGTCCTTCACGCAGGAAATAGGCACTTCATGCAGTCTGCTTACTCTCTCATTCGTGTTTAGCTGAGTGGCACCTGGTAGCAAACATGATAGGACATCGCTATTATCCCATTCATTACGACGAGATTGCGCTTGACCGACCGAAAAGACGAGTAGAAACGACGGGGATGAACTCTGTGAGTAACAGTGGAGTCTTCAAGCAATCACATTGGGGTTGCAAGCTGATACGTGAAGTATCGATAGGATAAAATTATAGCGGACGGTGACTTTGTAGCGGACCTTATCAGAACGCTTCTTACCGAACCGGACCCAGAGGTACTCGAGAAATTCATTCGCGAAAATACGAACGTATCATAGAACAGAATTGTGCTGCTGACGAGGAGCTCGCGAAAGATTGATGCGATTGGCTTTCAAGTTTTGGGTTGTATAGTTGGTCGTTTGTTGAGCGCGGACTTGCGCAAGTAAAAATGGGTTTAATGATACGCATCAATGTTGGGTATACCGGAATAGCCTAGACTTCCGAGATCACAAGACAGGCATACAGGGATGCGAATAGCAAATAAACACAGGTATCTTCAATCGGTTGACAGCCTGGATCGAGGTAGCCTATGTTATCTGAAATGGGTACATCGATGCACTGAAGTGATACAAATACACGGCGGACCCTTCTTCGAATGCCCGCATGCGACCATACAGCTTCCACTCTACACCCTTTTCGCTCCGACTCCCAGTGAGAAAGTGCTACTCGTTGTTGATTCACCATCCCGGATTGCCGTTAATCGCTTGAACATTTCAGCACGGAGTTGTTTGCCGAATGGAGTAAGACCCGATGGCGTATGTGATAGCTGCAGCCGCAGATTTCGCACGTCAGATTCCGTATCGGCTGGTGACCCCTCTTCGACATGCGTGTCGACTTACCAGAGTTCCCTCTACACCTCCAGATTTTTCAAACGTCCTTAAATGTCTCATCGTCATCTTCACACCCTTCAGAACACTGCCTCCCTGCCTGGTCTTGTTCGCCGTGTCCAATACTCGAAGAGGTTGATCGATACGATGTACGTTGGGATGCCATGTTCGACGTGTCTTGTGGTATGACTTGGGAACGTTGTTACCCGTTGTTACGCTTGGGAGATCGAGGATGGCTGGAAAGGTTTTGCGAAGGGATTGGATGTTGACTCGTGCGGCCATTTTGACGGGCTTTGCAATGCAGGATGTAGCACCAAAATGCGTATGGAAACGATACGAGGGACACCTCTACTATAGTCGGATGGGCTAGGAAACTGGACGACGCTGGCTAGCTATCCAGAAACACTGTCTGATTTCAGAAACTCACTCTGAACGAAACTCGAGACTCAGGAGTCAAGAGACACAGCGATCGAAACCGGACTCTTTGCGCCTGAACTCCATGCCATCTGCTCTCCCTTCTTTCTTTCTTCCTCTTCTTCTGTTTCACATGTTCCTCCCCAGCGGTTGGTACTTGGTAGTCCCTAGAGAGTTCAGCGTGGTAACGTAGGATGAAGAGGACAGGCAACCTATACACCCAGCTGAATGGTCACAGCAGGAGCATCAAATGCAGATTTCAAGAGCTCTTTTACCACTGCACATTATACATAAGAGAGCCTCTTCACCAGAAAATGCAAGGCAGCAAGGAAGTTGATATCTGGCAAATTGTCATTATCATGACTCCAACTTGTAGAATGATGGCCAGTCAAGGTAATTCGACATGACAAAGGAAGTAGCGGCAAAGCCACCGATGCACGACATGCACGACCGTAGTGAACGGGTGTGAACCGTTCATCGCACTGCAAGTTTCAGACTGAGATGGAAATCCAACTCCTACTACATTGGATATGTCCAAAAAAGTAACCCCGTCGAGAGGTTGTACCGCTTCATCAAAGCCTGTTCGTCCACCTGCGAACCCGGTAGAGTCCAGGATGACAAGCTCTGCTAGTGAAATCGACCATCAACTGAGTACGTTGACTCTGAAGAAAATCGCTCTGGCCACCTAGTTTATCGCCCTTGACATTATATCTCCCCACTCCGCCTTTCAGCAGACGGGTTGATGTCATATAGGACGAAGATAAAGAGGCGTAACTTCTGAAGAGAATCACTAATGAGGGGGAAACGTAGACCATTCTTCAACCACTCGTTATATAGGTGTCTGCCCCGAGTCTCGCGCTTCCGGAAGTCGCGCGGGAGAGCGCAATGGACATCAGCCTGCAGTGAGCCGCCCCGAGATCCCAATCCTCTCAATCAGTCTCAATCATTTTGAACCAGTTGCTCAGACCCCTATAGCCAGATACGCAGGCATCTTCAGTCTTCCACGGGTCCACGAAGTATCAGCAGGACTCATTACCCAATGATCACTTGCCTTACAGTACTTCAATAAAAAGAACGCAAGCTGTCTGACAGAGTCGGAGTGTATAGCCTTCGATCGGAGACCCACAAACCGCACAGTGCAGAATGCAACACCGTTAACCGTGCTAGCTACCCTACACTTGTGCAAATGCTTGAACTCACGATCCCGAGATCGGACGCTTCTCCGGAGTTCTGGCCGGAAGACTGGGTGGAGCATGTTCCGGGTATGGTCAATGATGAACTTTTCCCTGAGAGAATTGGACCGTGAGTGGTTGGCACCTAGAAAGAGCCGTCAACGATACACGAGCTAAGTCTGCCCAAATCAGCGACCATCCAAAGTATAAAGCATTTCTAGCTAGGATCGGCTCACATCTTGCAACCCTTCGGAACTTACCAGACCGTGGGTAGATCACCTTACTTGCTTTTCCGGATTTCAGACTCCTATCTAATACGCGACTAACCCTTCCCTGATCGGCCACTCGTAGCGGACTCGTACGTGTGTTCTGATTTCCCGGAAGGATATGGAGTCTTTCTTTGCAAGAGAAAAACTGAAACTGGACCGCAGCAAGGAAGGATCAAAGCCGAAGCCCAAGTATATGTAGGTCCCGTCTGATCGCATCGACATTATATTTTCCAGCATAATTGATAACCTCACATCTTCTGTAGGGCTCGCGACACGCCTGGAAATTCAGAACAATCCCAGAATTCTTGTCCCACGCAGAATGGTTAGATTCGACCCATGACATCCTAGATCACAGCACCTGCAGTTGCAAAAAGAAGCCCCCACCAGAAAACGCATCATCTCGACCACCCGCTCAAGCGACATCGAATCTCGAAAATGGAGCAGAAGCAGAGGCAGCAGGTAGAAAGCGTAAACATGCAGAAATTGCGGACACCACCAGCAGTACCGCCAGGAAAGCGCCAGAGGTATCTGCTAATGTTGCGGACGAGGAGAGCCGACAGTACACGAAAGAGATGATGGCAGCGGAACAAGAGAGAAAGAGGGATTTGCGCGGGAAACGTCCATATCGTAAGAATGTTTTTCATGCCTTTCAGGATTGCGGTCTGGTGATAATCTGACGTTTGTCATAACAGGTAAAGGAGAACTAGTCTGGGTCCGTCTGCCATGGAATGTCACAAAGCCCAAAGAGCTGCATTCCGACATGGATATGGGGATTGAGGCCTTGCACGTGTGGCCAGCCATTATTCTGAGCAACGACTTTACTTCGCGCGTGGGCAAAATAGGGGAAATCCACAATCGTTACGATGTCAAATACTGTGGTCCGCTCGACAACCGGGGTGCGAACTCCTTGCCAACGAGCTTGTTCGCGCATATCGACGAGGACTATATTTTCCCATTCTCCGCCTTCAATTACAAGGATCATCTGAATGTGATGGAAGACGCGCTCAACATCATCGCTCCGGCTTTTCTTGATGGAGAGCTCGGACTGGCGGACACATCTGGTGACTGGAAGACCAGGTACACTACAAACCTTCCATTTAAAGCGTTGACGGATAGGAGAGTCTGGGATCGGTCCTTGGCGGCATTTGCGCAAGCGATCAAATTCTCGTACGAGCTTGCAGACATGTGGGCCCAAACGGATGGTTATATTGGGCAGCAGGAAGATGAAGAAGGCGTGAGAACATTTTTTCTTGTAAGTTGGGGTGTCTGTATGCTCGTACTGTGGCCTTCCGTTCACAAGCTAAGTCAACCATCATGTCTCATAGGGAATGTGGTGGGGCGCAGAACGGATTTGGCAGGAGGAGCTAGTGAGATTGAAGAAGACGAGAGGTCAAATTAAATTGGAAGGATTGTCGCCTGCAAAGCCAGGAGCCGAGAATGCTGCACTGTTCCTCAAAATCAGGTGAGTTCTCAAGCACTCCACCTATTTTGCACCACACGCCAGTCTAATACTCTTTTGCGACACCCAGCTCTATCTGCGTGCAAGAATCAAGCTATCGAGAACGCAAAACCTGGCAAACTCTTCTTCGCGGCGATTTGTACGAACTCGAGGCAAACGAAGATAACAAGCCTGCAGTGTCAGAGGACGGGATTGGCGAGAACGGTACTGCTACCAAGAAACAGCCAGAAGTGAAGCCATTCGTGAAACCCGACGCGCTGTCCTCGATGCCCGTTCCTCCCAATGGATACCATTTCCGGAAACTCAACTCTGACGAAACGGAAGTCACCTGCGATGTCTTTGGTCAGTATCTGCGTCGGGCATGTATCGCATGGTTTATCCTGACCAAATCCTCGAATGCTGCTTCTACAACAGACATAGCAGGGCGAATCTATTCCGGGTTGGACAATGTCGCATGGGGCTTATTCGTCCGCAATGATCCAGACAAGGCTGATCCCAACAGTGCTGGCGGTATTGAGCGTGTCCTCAGTCTGGCGGGCAAGCTACCTGGCAAAACGGCTGTTGTACCCACAACAACTTGGATTGGTGAGCATCCTTTCTTTCTGCAATTCCTGTATGCCGAAACTGATGGATGACCATGCTTTTTGGTGAACAGAAACACGTTACAAAGCCATTATGGTTGCTCAGATAGCGACACGCAAATGGCTAGCTGGCTTCTTTCGTTAGCAACCTTGAGGTTGAAATGAGTGGGAATCGGTGGTAGTAGGGATCGCGCATTATACTAGGAACAGCTTTGCGAACCCCTGAAATGAAAATTGGCGCCACGACTAGTTGTATATATGTATCTTGCCAGAGCGTATGCATGCGCGCGAGACTGTCTGTTGACCATGGTGGCTGAACAGCTACAAGCCTGATATTATGCAGAGAAATGGACATTCTTGTTACTGTGCGCTTTTACCGACCATGAGCTCCCTTGATATCGGCTCAAATGGCCGATTCGATAAGCGCGTACGCCAGGAGTGAGCATGCGGAAGCAAATCAGCAGCATCGTCGGATCCAAGCAAGAAGGAGCAAACAACGCAACGTAAACTGGGCCCGGCAGGGAGGATTTGGCTGGGAAGATCCTGGCTGAGAGGTCTTGCGTAGTGGATTATCTTGGACCAAAGTTTCAACAACGACCTAGCTCATCGGCAGTAGCTTTTAAATTCCAGAACAACGTCAACCTGGACGCATCTTGAACATGTCGGCCTCTCCGAGTGCTGACCATCAGCCCGCTCCTGTGGCTTTGGAGGCGGACACCCCAACATCTGCAACGGTTCCGACACCACATCAATCTCAGATGGGAAACGATGAAGCTCCTCGAAGCACGGAAGACAATGAAATAGGACAGGAGCGCGAACGATGGCCTGGAAGCTCTTCACCCTTGTCTATGGATTATGAGGACTTGAAAGGCACAAGACGAGGCCCTGCGGTCTACGAGGACGAGGACGAGGATATGGAGATGGATACAGACGAGGAACCTATGGCGTACGAGTACGACGACATGGACATCATCGAAGACAGTGAAGAAGAGGACGATGATGAGAATAATCAAAACCAGGAGAATAACGAGGAGGGACCAACCGATCGCGTTTCGGAATCGACTATTCAACCACATCGCACGCCTTCACCACAGAAAATCCAGTCTCCTAATGAAAACACACCTAGGGATAACGAGAGGATGAAACAGTATCACGGCGGCAGCCAGCATGAAGTCGAGGACGAAAGCGTCTACGACGACGACGACGACGCCGAGGAACGTCACAGCTCGGTCACTAGCTCCACCATCCCCTTAACATCCCTCGATGACAGTCCCAATCAGCGACATAGGAACACGGAAAATCGAGCGGAAGACGAGCGTCAACATCATCTTGTGGATGCATCGTCCTCCGAAGTACTACACAAGCAGAGCCACATCGGTGACAATCTAGGTGAAAGCAGTACCTTGTCATCTCTGCCTGAGACCGGTCAGGTCAAGGACAAAGCACAGGCTGCATCTCCACATCACGATGACGACCTTACGGACTTGTCAGAGTCCGAGGGTGACGACGGCAACGAGGATGAAGATGCGGATGAAAACGACAATGGGGAGTCGGAGGAAGACGAAGGGGATGAGAACGATGACAATGGCGAAGAGGACGACGAAGACGCTGAAGAGGCCGAGGAAAATGCAGAAGAACAGAACAGCTTGACGCGAAAGGGACAAGCCGCAAAGAATCCGTGAGTACTAGCTTTTTCCTCCTGATACCTTCCTTTGCTGACTCTGGTCGTCTTCGGGGTCTGAAAAGTGACCAACGGGGAAAAACTGCTCATCGCGCCTCTCAGTCTCCTTCGCTCTCACCACCATCATCGGTCATCTCCCTGCATCGGGATGATGATGCTCACACGTCGGCCGTCAACACCGTGAAGAACAACGGAACCTCGGCGGGTCCACATCAGAAAACGACCTCGACGTCAGTTAACGGGGATGAAGCGAAATCGCCGAACAAGACTCTGAAGTTGACCTTGAAGTTGAGTAGGTCTCCTCCGAATGCTACCTCCAAGGAGAATGCGACGGAGGTGCCTAAGCGGGAGGACAATGGACGAGGTGATAATGGCAACCAGGAAGCTGAACAAAACGTCGATGTGCTATCTGCGCAAAAGCCGAATCCTACGCCCACCTCTCACGGCCGAAAACCGAGCATTTTCGGCTCGAACACTATGGAGGAGGAACAGCAACAGGACCAGGATGATGCCGAGCCCGAAGATGGTGAACTTTCAGAGGACGAAGACGAAGCGGGCAAGACGGAAATCAGCCGGGAGACAGGTATTGCAAATCGTAACAAGCCTAGGGCGAATGAAGAAGAGTCGACGGAATACTCTGACGCGGAAGAAGCATATGCACATAGTAGGTCAAACTTTTACATTGTTTTGAGCGATGTCTCACTAGATCTATTACTTTATCGGGAAACAGAGCCTCAAGCCGAATCCGGTGCGAAAGCCAAGCCAACGCCGACGAAGCCTTCCAATCAGAATACATCGTCTCAGACAACCTCACATCCCCTAGAACGTCCCCCTTCCACGCTGTCTTCAGCACCGTCTCAGCCTACGCTCGAAGCCCTCGCTGCTCTAATAAAGATCGAAATCAAATTCGCGGCATTGCGAGATCAGCTTTATATTGAGAGGATGAATGAAATCACAAAAGAGGAGGAAATGGTGACGAATGGTATGCCCAAGATTCTTGCACATGACTGCGGCATGCACTAATCGGTTCCCTCGCTTCGCTTAGGAACGCATCGGTCTTTGGTGTATTTGCACAATATTCTGAAAGCAAGGCACGACAACCTTCTCAGACTAGCTGACCTGCGCCAAAAAGAGTTCGAAATCGAGGCAGTCCGAGTCCGAGACTACGATAAAAAGACGTGCATGTCTTGGTGGAACGTAAGTCGACCTATCCCCTTGGTGTCGCATACAAGAAGATGATCTGATGCCTACCTATCATCATACAGGACTCGAAAGACCAACTGGTCAAGCACGAGTACGAGTCGAACGCTCGGAAACGAAGGAGGATTGAAAAGGACAAGCACGATTTCGATATGCCCAAGCCGGGTAAGAGCAGTTGATCATTTTCTGCAACCCACTCCAACCGTTGCTCACGTTTGCCTTTTCGGCCTCTTTTAGTACCTAAACCCCTTCCACCAAAGACTGTCACAGCTCAAGATCGACAAGCGAGAGCCTTTGACTGGAATGCTGGACCATCGATCACCCCGCTCAATACGCATGAGATATCCAATGATCTCCTGGCCATGGGT
The DNA here is from genome assembly GCA_030039255.1 of Naganishia friedmannii. Taxonomy (NCBI): domain Eukaryota; kingdom Fungi; phylum Basidiomycota; class Tremellomycetes; order Filobasidiales; family Filobasidiaceae; genus Naganishia; species Naganishia friedmannii. The sequence goes on from JASBWT010000003.1 coordinate 680,594, forward strand.
GTATGTTACCTGCAAGTCTGTAGTACAAGGTTAACGGAGGCTGATTTCCGTGTTTCTATCTGGGTTTGTCTAGATCGGAACTCGCGTCCCATATCGCAATACGCACGTTCCCGCGCTGGCCGGAATAGTACCAGCGCAGATGACTATCGCTCCTTATGGGCGAAATCAAGCTCTCAACACCACGATGAACGGGGGAAGAATGCCATATCAAGGAGAGGAGATGATGATGAGCGACAGTATCAACGGAATCGGACATCTTGACCCGAGTCAGCATCGACAGGCGAACAGTCATCATCACCACCATCACCACCATCATCATCACCCAGTCCCACCCGCTGCCGGTCCAAACCATCGGGTTCAGCAACCGCGTCAACATCAGCCATATTCTTCCGGGGTGCCAATTATGGATCAGACAATCTACGGTCAAGCGCAGGCACAGGCGAGGAGAGAGGGTCGGCAAATACCCACGTCTATGGATCCATTTGATGCAGGCAGGAGGAGAGATCGGGTCCCCGAGGATATGGAGACTGGCATGAATGGCATGATGAGCGGCCCAGGTAACAACAGCCGTGGAGACAAACATCGACGCCAGCTCGCAGAGCATGTGGACTTTGGACCTACAGATGGCCCAACCACGAAGAAACGTAAAACGGGAAGCGATGGATATCAACTGCAAGCTAGTGCCAATCCATCCAGAAGCTTGTTGGACGTCAAGGTCGAAATGGCCGAGTCTGGTGTTGATCCGAGACTGACAGCTACGGCTGCTGCAGGTTCCCTCACCCACCATCGTTCCGCTTCCCCTCAGCACGCCGCCAATGCTCGTCGTGAGCTTGCGCCTCCGAATCCGTTGATCGCAAGCGCACCAGGGCTGTCCGTATCCTCCCACAGTTTCAACCATGCACCTACTTCGGGGTTTGGAGCGACACAGCTCGGGGGACCGGTCGGTGAAGGAAACAGCCAGATTGGCTCTTCCAGCTTATCTGCTGGTCCACAACAACAACAACTAGTAACGGGCCCACCGATGCCACTGACAACGCCTGGTGGCTCGATATCGCAACAGCAACCTACGACAGGCTCGTGGGGCTACCGATTCCCCTCGGGAGCTACGCCGGGAATGCCTTCTTCTGAAAATCGCAATCGATTTCTGACAGGAATGGCGACGGCGAGGAATTGACAATCGATCCTACCTCCCATCAGCATCGGGTTCAGGCATCGTGTCACGTAATCCTTCTTGAGTGGGCATAGTACCACCAGGGATTGTAGGATAGTCGCCTCTATTTCTTGTATCTTTGCAGTTTCGTTTGATGATGAAATAATCTTGTAATGTCGGCATCCAGTATTTGGGTTTCTTTGCCTTGCCCCGTCTGCCATGAGCAGGAATAGGAAGACATTGAGGGTGGAATGCTGTGTCAATGTGAGGGTAATTTAACAGAGGGTACTGCATGCATTATTGCAATGCTGTATAAATAGCTTGAAATCCCAGGTTGTTAAGGCAGCTGTTAAGGCAATGACATCACGCAATTCTTCCGACAGGGAATCAATTTAGAAGAAGAAGCTGAAGACGTTGACTTTGACTTTGCTGCCTTTGCTGACTTTGCTGACTTTCCTCCTATCATTCTCACATACATAAGTCCAACAACCTATTAGAATCATTCTTGCCTCTTTCGGTATGTCGGGGTCACAGCACCGGAATGCGATCGGCTCCTCGTAATCTGATAACCTTTCTGGCAAGCAAAGCGCTTGGCTCAGGCACGAAAGCATCCGAGCGCAAATAACCGAAAGTAGAGCTTTGGCTTACTTAAGCAGGAAAGGGAATGATTGCCTGGGCGACAGCTTTTGCAGCGTTCAGTCGAGTATCATCCTGGCTGATACTACCTGTCTGCAACGGGCTGGTATGAGCTGTAGAGCCCAAAAGAAAAGAGTCCAGGATCTCCTTCCCCGCCAAACAGCGAAAGTCAGATAGAGGAAAACTCGCCATCGATATCAATCATCACTTTGCTCTTCACCGGAAGCGACGAGAGGCAATCGAGTGCAATACCGGATATATACATACATTGGTCAGCCCGCCTCTTGCTATCTATCTATACTTGCAAGCTTGCGAGGACGAGTAGACTGCAGCATTGACCGATTAGACTATCCAAGGCGACAATACCCTCGAGAAGAATACCCAAAAAAACCTGCGGAACGGGAGACAAGCGACCGAATTCAGCCAACTCGGTAGCTCGCCATCATGTCGGCTTTCACTTCACAGGGCGGTCCTTCGACATTCCGCTCAATCATCAACGCTATACCGATACCGACTAGTCTCCTAAATAGCCCTCTGCTCGGAACTGCAAACAGACGAGGCAGTAGTGGGCATCGTGGGACACCGAGTTCGCATTTGGCCAAAGGCGGAGCCAACGAGACGGGTAGATTCGACGATTTGGTTGACAATGAGGAAGGAGTGGGTCTGGTTGCAGGGAGGTATTCCGAGGAGGACGAGTCAAAGGTTGACGGACCAGTGTTGAGAAGAAAGTCAATGTTTGCGGACGAAGACAGTAATATCAAGCGGGTCGAGTTGCGAATTGGTGGAATGACAGTGGGTAGTTCTCTCTTCTTTCACTGCTTTGACTTGACCTTATTACTCACACGGTTCATCGGCAGTGCGGCGCATGTGTAGCATCGATCGAATCGCTCCTCTCGACTCAGCCAGGAATCGTTTCCGTGCAGGTTTCTCTCCTTGCAGAACGCGGAGTTGTCGAATACGATGAAACAATTCAAGATACAGGATGGACACCGGAGAAGATTGCGGAAGAAATCGAGGATTGTGGATTCGAAGCACAGGTGGTGGAGAAGAGTCAGATTTCAGACGTGCAGATGAGCGTATATGGGTAAGTAGAATCACAGAATGCTCTTTCCAGCGGCGAGCTGAGCCGTGTGCACTCTGCTTCATATTTCAGCCTGACAGATGCGAATCAGGCAAAGGACGTCTCCGACTTTCTCGTTGCTCTGGCTGGTGTAAACTCGCTTCTGTTTCCCGCACCGTACGGTACGATCGAACTCAATTTTTCGCCCACACTCATTCCGCTTCGTCAAATCGTTGATTCCCTCGCCGATAAATTTCCCAACATATCCGTTCTGCCGACCCTGCAGTCAGGGAACAATGCACAACTCGCTTCGCTGCAGAAACTGTCGGAAATTGCTTCGTGGCGCAACACGTTTTGGTCCAGTGTCACGTTTGCCATTCCAGTTTTCATCGTCACCATGGCAAGCATGTGGTTGCCACACTGGCTGATGGGCTGGACAATGTACAAGATCATACGAGGACTATATCTCGGAGACGTCGTCGCGTTAATGTTGACGATACCGGTTCAATGTTTCTTGGCAAAACGATTCTACATCTCTGCGTGGAAGAGTTTAAAGCACGGGTCGGCGACAATGGATGTTCTCGTTGTCATGGGCACAACTTCAGCTTTTACGTATTCTCTGTTCTCTATGCTTACCGCGCCGTTTTCCGACGACGCAAACTATCGACCTCAGACATTCTTCGACACATCCACCATGCTGGTCGCCTTTATCTCGCTCGGTCGATACATGGAGAACCTCGCGAAGGGGAAGACGAGCGCAGCGTTAACCGATTTGATGTCGCTCACACCATCATCGGCCGTTATCTTTGTGGACCCGGAAACCGCGTTTGCGGGAGATAGCGAGGGCAAAACACGGAAAATCCCAACGGAACTGGTGCAGGTTGGAGATGTCGTGTTGATCGTGCCCGGCGAGAAAATTCCGGCAGACGGGGAAGTCATCTCTGGATCGAGCTCGGTCGATGAGAGTATGGTTACAGGCGAGGCAGTACCCGTGTTGAAGAATCTGGGAGACGGTGTCATTGGCGGTACTGTCAACGGCCTTGGTACCATGAACATCAAGGTCACGCGAGCCGGTCAAGATACCGCCCTTTCCCAAATCGTGAAACTCGTCGATGACGCGCAAACATCCAAGGCTCCGATTCAAGCCTTTGCGGACCGAGTCGCAGGAATCTTCGTACCGATTGTCATATCCCTGTCGCTCGTCACCTTTTTCGCATGGTTCATCCTTTCTCATGCGCTCAACAACTTGCCTGATATTTTCACCGTTCCGGGAGCCACCAAACTGTCTGTTTGCCTCAAACTATGTATATCAGTCATCGTCGTCGCTTGTCCATGTGCCCTCGGACTCAGCACACCAACAGCGGTCATGGTCGGTACTGGTGTAGGTGCCAAGAACGGTATCCTAATCAAAGGCGGCAAAGCACTTGAAGCTTCGAAAGATGTGCGACGTGTGGTGCTCGACAAGACGGGCACGATCACGGATGGCAAAATGACGGTGGTTTCCGTGGCATGGGTACCGTCAGCCACCAGCGCAGCTACTGTTCACCAGTCGCCCTCTCTCGAAGACGAAATCGATATCCCCGCCACCTTGTCACTTACTTGTGCGGATTCAAAGACGCAACGGTACATCGCGCTGTCATACCTTGCTCTCGCGGAAGCTAGATCAGAGCACCCACTTGCGCTGGCCGTCTCGGTCTATGCCCATGACGTTCTGCAGAACGCAGGATTGCCGGCTCCGGAAGGAGAAGTTGTAAACTTTGCGAGCACACCAGGACAAGGAATTGAAGCTACCATACGCCTTTCCAATGGACGCGGCACAGCCAAAGTTCGAATTGGCAAGAAGGATTACATCGTCGATGATGCCATTGATAAAGGGTACCAATTCCCGGTCATGCTGGAATCGTTCGAGGATCGCCAATCCAATCAGGCGAGAACCGTCATCTTTGCATCAATTGTGCCTGCTCAAAGCAGTATTCCGATACCGATTGTCGCTCTAGCTTCGATGGACGCACCAAAACTATCATCAGCACGAGCAATTGAATCGTTAAAGAAGATGGGCATCAAAGTTACGATGCTCACTGGCGACTCGATAGGCACCGCCAAAGCTGTAGCTCGACAAGTCGGAATTGACGAGAATGACGTATATGCTGGAGTCAGTCCCAAGGGTAAGGCCAAGATAGTGGGGGATCTGATGGAAGCAGACGGTGGCGGCGTGGCAATGGTGAGTTTACACCCTCTACTTCAGTTTCTTTCATTTGCTTATACGAGCTATATCTTAGGTTGGAGATGGTATCAACGACTCTCCGGCGCTAGTCGCATCCTCTCTGGGGATAGCACTTTCTTCCGGGACATCCGTCGCTATCGAGGCAGCCGACATTGTCCTGATGCGATCCGATTTGTTGGATGTTGTCGCTGCCCTCGATCTCGGAAGGACCATTTTCCAAAAAATCAAAGCGAATCTCGTCTGGGCATGTTTTTACAATGTGCTTATGATACCTCTTGCGATGGGTTTCTTCTTGCCGTGGGGATGGCACCTGCACCCGATGATGGCCGGATTGGCTATGGCGTTCTCCAGTGTCTCTGTTGTGGGCTCTTCGCTGACTTTACGGGTAAGAGACTTAAGCCATTCCATACGTAATGAAATCGCTTATGACTTTCAATCTCTGATAGTGGTGGAGAAGGCCTTCGTCAGCGATGCTCCCCGGTGAGGTCGCCGAAGTCGGAGGACTGCTGCTGGGTCTGCGCGAGCTAGTCGACGATATGAAGGAACGATCCATCTACTTAGTCGAGAATCGCCGCCAGAGAAGTATAGGAAAAGTTCAGCTGAAGGACGTTTTCCGAGCGATGCATAACCGTGCAAGAGGACGAAGGTTCTCAATTTCAGGGACTGGCCGCCATGGCGCAGGGAATTACGAGGTGATACCTATAGATACAGTAGGCGGCGGATCAAGCCTAAGGTCTAACGATAACGTTGTATAATGCTGGCGCATGCTGGACATGCTAGCCTTACTATGTAATTAGCGGACGAATAGCGAGCTGTATCCTTTATTATTGAATCGTATAATGCATAAGACTGGGTGCTGCCTACGTAGTCTCGGCGTCGCCCAATTGCCCGGTGGCGGGAGGTTTGACTTTTCAGCCCCTCCCTGCCCTTCTGTCTTGCCTTCTTTGCTCTAGCTGTATTTCAGAGTTTAGGGTTATTTGTATCAGCCATTGTACGTATTGAAGTGAGCTGATAACACATACCCATGAAGATTTACAGTCTTTGTACACTTGGAAGAAATCGAGACACTGATCGGGGCAGGTGAAATTATAACTTGAGCCTCGGACCACGGCAAATGGATAAGATCAAGAGCGTACCTCGTCCCTGTTGTAATGCGTTCGTTCCATACAATTTTGTGACGCCTTGGCGGCGGCTTCACAAGGATCCATAAATTTGCTTGCTTGCTGTTGTCGATCCTGTAGATGCATGGGGTTCGTCGCCTCTCAGCGTCCTGGTGCCACAGCGAACATGCGATGAACCTCTACCTTGAATGTATTCCTCCAGTCTGCTGGTTTCGAGAGTTCAGCGGCTGGTGGTGCCGGGAGCCGTTCTGCAGGCGTAGGATCGGTGTTTGGTGGAACTCGAGTTGCCATTTCGATGCTGAGGTAGATCTTCCTTGCGATCGCGGTCTAAGGCGAGCTTTTCAGGTCTTCCTGCTTCAATGGCAAAGCAACGTACACCAAAGATGGATTGCAATGAAGCTGACTGAGGCAGCGAGGATCGTATTGGTGAAACTAGGCAGCGTCGGTGTATATCAAGCTCCTTGGTCAGTATTATTTCAATCAAAATCCGGCAAGTCTTCCACTGGTTTGCTGCTCAAAGGACAGGTCCGACAGGTCCGGAGGCCCCAGCTTACCTAAGCCCCGGCTTCTGCAGAGTGGTGAATCGACAGTCGACAGTCATCCGATAAGATTTTGATTACAATGCATACATCACGAACGATGCGGTCTAGATGCAATACTTCCCTCTTGGGTACTATAGACTGGTCTGGTGTTTGCAATACATCGACGAGGCCCGGATTCTTGTCAAGCCCGGGATTTACTCCTCGATTGCCTCCCCATCCAAATCCTCATCCTCGGCGCTGTCGATAGCGACACCATCGATATCGTCGTCCATTTCCATGTCTTCGCCATCTAGATCCATTTCCATAGCTTCGCCGTCCAGATCCCCGTCGATAACGGCAGGTGCAGTCGCTAACGGGTCAAACGGTGTCACATCTATGTCCACCGGCACGAAAGCCTTCTTGAAGCCACCAGTCTTGAACTTGGAAGAGAGAATCGGGGCGCTGTTTTCGGTACGTTTGTCTTGTATGGTACTATTCTGATTCGCTTGAGTGTCGGCATCTTCGGGGTTTGCGGATCCACCATTCAGGATCGAACGCATAACCTCTGTGATTTGCGGGGTGAATACAATCCTTGATTCAAAAAGCATGTCTTAGCCACGACTTTCAAACACGTGATATGCGGCGTGTTCGTTCTACTCACCAGTTCTCCCATATCTCAATCACGAAAATGACTTGGCTTTTGAAAGATTCTCCGGACAATCGCCCAGCGTATGCGACAAGACTGCGATGTAGGTCGGCGAGATGCTCAATGACAGCGGGCAACCTTGTTTCTAGAGCATGTCTATAACGCCAGACGTTCGGAAGTGGAGATGCCTAGAAAGGGCAGGTAACACCGATGAGATTTGGTACTGAAGGCTTCCAGAGTATATAGCCTTACTGAATTGTGGAGAATATCGGATATCAAGTGCAAACGGGCAAGCTTTCTTGGTACTGGTGTTGATTCAATTATCATACTTTGACATATAATATCGCAAACCTAAGGTATCAAAAGATACGAGGGGAAAGTCAGTCCCTGAGCAGACGCAATTGAAACGAGAAGTGATGTCTGACCTCTTCCGCGGCGTCGGCGTGTACCATGGCAAATTCCATCAGACGTGCAATCTCCTCCCTGTTGCCTGTCATGGCACGAAGCCCACTTTCAAAGCGTTTTCGGGCAATTTTACCCAATGTTCCCTTGCGCGCGCGCTCTTTCTCCGAGTCCTCCGCCGAATCCGAGGAATACAACTCGGCTCGACCCTATAGGCTAAAGTCAGTCGTGCGTCTCTATTAGTGGTTGAAGGAAGACGAAGACGTACATCGTCGGTAAAAGTGTCCGGTGGCGGTGATGGCAAACGATATCGCGAATCCAAGCAAAGCTGATAGAAATGATATTCGGGCAACTGACAGATTCCGGATGCGATCGTCATGTTATCAGCAGACGGCAATGCTTACCTCACGACACAAGCACAAGAATTACTCACGTCCATGTTCCGCAGAAACTCAAACTTTGCATTCTGACTCTCACGGTCACGCAGCACCTCCTCGAATTTAGTGCCGTGACTCTTCACTTTTTGTGCTACCGCTGTGATGAACTGCTCTTTTTCTGGCCCAATTTTGCTAAGCATTTTATCCAGAATGACAGTATGACGAGACTTTTTGACCGGACGAGACCGCACACCGGGAGATCGAGATCTTGAGGAAGCCGACCATGAATCTTCACTTGAGCGACTTGGACTGCGACCACGGCGTTGATCCGGATGGTCATGGTCTCTTGCATTGTGACGCGGATCAGCTCTCCGTGGTTCCGGTGACCTCGAGGTGTGCCGGATCGAACAATACTGATGATACCCTTGTCGGGGTGGTGAGCGGTTCAACGAGCGAGAACGAGATCGTCGATCCCGGCGAGGTGACCTTGACCTATGTCTCTCGTCTCGAGTATTTTTCACTTCTGTAGAATCGATGAGTGAAATGGTTTGTCATCAGGTGAGTCATGACTATCCTGCATTTGTTTACTCACCATAGATCGGTCTGACAGGAAGCCTAATCATCTTTGACCAACCCACCCGAAGGATACATCCTCCCCAGTCAAACCCATCGAGATCCTTCACAGCCACCTCTGCGTCTTTACGTTTCATGTATGCCACGAACCCGGATAATCCTGCCTTTGCCCGCCGTGAAGTGGTCATATGCGCGCCTATCGAAGTGTCTTCATCTCCACGAGCTGAATTGTTCGTTGAACGGGTCAGAAACCAATGACATCGAGCAAAAAGGAAAGGGGGTCGGTGCTTACGCCACATTATCTTGACAGCGCCAATTGGACCAAGCTTTGCGAAGAACATCCCCAAGCTCTCCTCGGAGATTCCGCTAGGCAGGTTGGACTGTGCCACATCGCGCGACAGCAGGGGTAGGGCGAATCAACGCGTTGCTCGATGAATCCTTTATCAAAATTGATCGAAATACTAACGATGTAGAGATTGGTAGTCTGCACAAGAAGAACAAGCAAAAGTGATGTTTGTGTGATAGCGGTCAGTAAGCTCTCTCGCAGTCAGCCGAGCAATTCAACAGCTTTCTCACCTCTGGGTCACCCAAATCATGCGATCCTCTTGCTTTCTCCCACGCTACTCGATCCATTAACACGTTAGATATGACGCGCATCTCAATGCGGGTGATCCAAAGACGCGGATGTACGAACCAGCCATGGCGGATACGGAGCTCCCTTCTTCTGTTGGTTCCACGATTCAGATTGAAGAGATTTTGGGTTATTTTTCCGTGATATCTATTCGTTGCTCTTAGGGAAGCTAGAAGAACTTGCTCTTTGCGACTTTACCGAATTTCTCTTCTCTTGTTTGTTGTTCTCTTTGATGGATTGCATGAATGAACCAGGTAGGATGAGTGCGGAGCAGCGTTTCTCGTCTCTGGCAATACGAACCGTTTGATCTCCTCCAGGAAAGAATCCATCGCTCGCTTTCCTTTCGGCTTGGGTTTCAACGGTTCTGGTGATGGCGATCGAAAGTTGGAAGATACTCCACGCTGACAAAGGTCGTTGAATGTCAGCACATTGCTGTGAATTAGTGCAACCAGAGAACACTCACCCTTGACGGGCCTGTTGGGATCTGACGGGCAGGAGGCTGATAAGCCGACGGTCCAGAACCGTCGCCTGTCGTGACGTTGCAGATTTGGGGATAAGTCACTATGTATTGGAACGAGAGCGGGTTTTCTTACCTCCCGCACGAACGAACCCTCCACCACCAGCGGACCGCGGACCTCGAGGAGGATAATCACCGCCCGGTCTACGACTACTTGTACCTCCACGAGGAGCAGTGTCCGCTCCATCGCCATTGAAAGCCTCCTCAAACTCGGCAAAGGCAATTGCAGCAGCTCTTCGAGTTGAAAGCATGAGCGAACGGCAACGTTTATTGTAGACACTGGTTGAAGCCTTTGGAAGATGATAACGCACTTTTCCTCCTCTACCCTCTTCCTTTCTTCGTTTTCCTTTTCAATTTCTTTCTTTGTCTTCTTCCTGACGCCATGCGAAAATGTCTGCTGTTTGAGAGCGTCTAGCAGGACAGGCGGTTTCTGAGGATGTCCCATTAGTATCAGTAATAGGACAAACGTTCCATTTGAGAGTGACAACGCACTCTTGGAGGAGCAAAAGCTCCTTCTTCTTCCTCGGAATCCGACCCGCCTCTGAATTTGGAAAGGTCCAATCTTCGTGACATTACGACTGATATGACAAGCTTAGATAACGAGTTGGTGTCTGGGTTTCACGGGCGGGACGTGCGCGGTGGATCAACAGTATGATGTAAATAAGATGTAGTCGTAACAGGTGAATGAGGAGCAACTTGAAGTATATCGACTCAGGCAGGTGAGACACGGAGACTAGTGTGGCCATCTCCGTGTTGCCGGATATACGCAAGCTTGAGACGCAGCAGCCAGCATCGTCATCAGTTAGTTTGTTGGTGAAGAGATCGTTCAACGGCAATCTACACTTTGGATACTTCAACCCTGATGGCATTCCCATCGCTCGGTTGATCAAAGATCATTACAATGTTGTGAGTTTCTGTGTATAGCGGGTAAAGTCTCAGCGTTTTTGACAAACCCGCCTTTATCATCCAGCAATACCTCTCGTACGAGAACGACATCATTCCCCTCTCCTCTTGGGGGATCCAATACCCTTTCAGCGGCTGCATATGACCCACTCGCATCGTCCGCATATATGGAAGAGGAACCGGATCCATGGTCAGGTGCGCCAACGCCATCTCGTACACCTGGGCTGGCCGCCGGAGGTGGTGCTGCGGCGAACGCGATTAGTAGCGGATTGGCTGGAATGGGTGGCGGTGCATTGGGACGGCTGATGAATGGCTTGAATATGGGTGGTCCGAATGGTGTAGCGGCCCCTTTAGTGATTGGTATGTCCAAACGTTTAGGCTGCGAGACACGTGAAACTTACCCAGACGAACGAATGTGCATCGGTCGCACAGCGGAGAAAGACGTACCGAGGCAGTACCAAACCTACGTAGAATCTCTGGACACTGATGGATCAGGGTATATTTCTCTGACGGCGGTACATCGGCTGCTATCGAGCTCGGGCCTTTCCGCCACTGTGGTTGAGCAGGTAAGTTGGTCGAGCATAGCCCAAGAGCGAGTGTCAAAGTCAGGCTGATAACCTCGTTTCCACGTCGCACAGATAATCAGCTCGGTAGTCAATCCTTCAGAGCCAAGCGTGACGAAGCAGCAAGCGTTCGTTGTCTTTGGACTGGCGGGACTCGCTCAGAATGGCCAAGGTACGTCCATATCAACCAAAGTGTCGTTAAAAAATCGGCGATCATTTCGTTTACACCGTGAACCACACAGAGCCAACAATTGAAAGACTTTCACAGAGTTTGTCGGACCTACCTGTGCCACAACTCGCAGTGACGAAAGCACAATCGTCGATTTCGTCCCTTCCTTCTCCTCCCATCAACGCGACCGAACCATACGGAGCCAAATCAATGTACGCACCTCGACCCGTACGAGGCTACTCCACCACGTCATCCAACGGCTTTGGATCGGCGAGCACTCCTAATATCAATGCTGCAGGAAGCAGTAGTTCCGCTGCAGCAGCGTATGCGGGTTCACCATGGGGCACACCAGGAGCGACTCAGCGTGCTGGACTACCACGGATGAACTCGGATCTCGCCGATCCGATGTTAGTTACCACTCCTGGGGCTTTGCAGCGCAGTGATTCGATACTAGGGTACGATACACCTGCGTTGAACGAATATTCTCAAGGGAATATACTGGAAGAGGGAGAGGAACATGAAGAGGTCGAGGATGTGGATGCGGACAAGGGACTGAGTGCGGAGAATATGAAGGGATGGTGGAAGGAATTGGAAACGGTGCAGGTGTCATTGTTACCGGACAAGGAGGGCTGGTTTTTGCAGAAATACAAAGTGGAAAGCGATGTGAGTATTCCCGTTTTTTTCTCTTGGACCACTAGCTTCGCTGAGGGGCTGACGCATTCCTTCGGCTTCTCAAGAAACGTACAGGTGGAAGCGTACACAGGCGGTATTCAGATTTCGTGTGGCTCCTAGACTGCCTCTCTCACCGATACGTGAGTCCCAGCAAGCTGCTATTGGTTTGATTGTTGTTGTGCGGGGGCCATAGAAGCTGATCATACCATTGAATACAGCCATTCAGATTATTGCCAACATTGCCTCCGAAACGGATTGGGCCAGATCATGCATTCCTTGAGCAGCGGCGTAAAGGCTTGAAACGGTTCATCAACTTTGTCGCGAATCACCCTATCTTAAAGGACGATGGGGCCGTTAATGTTTTTCTCACCCAAAGTGGGCCGTTCGAAGCATGGCGGAAGAAAAACCGTGTCAACCTCGACGAGGAATCTACGCAGAAGAAGCTCGACAAGGCAGCGGAAATGCGTATCCCTTCAGACCTCGATACAAAACTTGACCTGCTCCGATCATCGTTGCCGATCTTGGTTGAATCGTATTCCAAGCTGGTGATGATTGCCGAAAAGGCTGTAAAGAGGATGGAAGCGGCAGCGGCGGATCAGGCGAGGATGGCCATGACACTCGCCACATTAGGAGAGAAACAACCGATGAGTTGTTGGAGGTGTGCTAATCCCGAAACGGCAAACGGAATCGGTGGAAATGCATGCAACCTTTGCAAGGGCGTGTCACGTGGCTTGGCGGCAGTTGGAGATACGTTTACAAAGGAAGCAGAGGACAGTGATAGAAGGGTGCGTATCAAGCTGTCTGTGCTGCGTGTCCAAGCGACTGACTTTTCTCTCATCTCTCAGGCCAAAGATACTGCATTAGGCACGATTGAAATGCTAAAGCAAGAACGAGATGTCTTTGTTGCATTCTCACAACTATTCCTGCGGCATGACAGTAAGGCGCATCCAACTTAACCCGCTGGTAAGCAAAGCTGATCTGCAATCTTACATTACAGAACTCTCCAAAGATACCGTAGATACCCTACGCAAACGTGTAGAAGCCAAGCAGAAGAAACTATCAGCGGTGCGACAAGCGAAGAAGTCGTCCTGGGAGACGGAAGCAGAGAAACTCGTGACAGCTATCGAACAGGACAACAACAACATCAAAGTTCTTTTGGAAAGAAGGGTGTTTATCCGACATTGCATGTACCACGAGATGCTCGTGCTGCATTCGCGACAGACAGGGCAAGCGACGTTACTTGCTAGGCAGTACGCCAAGGATCGGGCCGGGGCATCAGAACATGCTCAACGGTCATGGCTAGATCTGGGGCGTAGGTTGAAGGATATGCCGGTGGATTGAAGTGCTGGATGGCTGGTACTTTATCTGGAAAGTAGTAGGGTAGAACCATAGTTGTATTTCTTTTCGTAGACATCTAGAATATGCTCCCTGAGAATCTGAATGAACATGCTGTATGAAACGGAGAAATACAATGGGGCATCTTTTTCGTCTGTTACACTTCTTCTTCTCTCTGACTGGTAACCATTGGCTGATCCGACTCTTCCTCCACCGCGAGCTTGTCTGGACCTTTCCCATATAGCAGTCTCTGACATACAATACCTTGAAAGCGGCGGAGAAAGTCAATTCCCAGCACAACGCGCATGATTCGGCAGCCTACTGACCGACGTCCCATATCACAGTGATAATTGCCGTAATCTTGAACTGCCACGGATTCCCTCGAGCGAAAAAATAACCCGTCTTGAACAGATCTCCAAGAAGCCAAAAGAGGACCGTAAGGTCGCTCAACCCGGCACATGATTTCCTTTTCCAATTGGAAATGAATTGAGGGATGGGAAGCGTAGATTCCAGCCCGAGTGCGAGGTATCCGAGGCTATATCGAGGAGCAAGGCCTCAGGACAAGTCGGAAGTGAGAAGACGTGCAAAGGGCCGGGCTTACGATTCGTAGTACCATGCCCATCTGCCTACGACCAGCTGCAACACTAGCAACACCACTATCAGACCCGCAAGGAACTCAAGATAGCTGCCGAGTGACCTCCAACGCCAAAATGAGCGTAACCCATGTGGTGTCTTTGTGGATGATGGATTCTTGAAATGGAGGCAGAGCGAGAGCAAGGCGAGTTGCGAGATAATGAGTAGGATTGACTGGAATAATAGTGCTATACAACAAGAGTTCGTTTGTGAGCTACGGAGGGCAGGGATGACGTGAAAGACTTACTCAGCTCAAAGGGGTGCCCTATATAGAAGAAACATCTGGTGATATTCGCTATCATAATCTGGTAATCGAAGAGTCAATACGCATGCATCCGCGTGCTACTAATACATTCGCCGCTACTCACGATGCCGCAAACGTCTATTCCATGACAAGAACGACCTTCTTTCAGTTTGTTTGACGACTGAATAATCGGAAAGAGGTCACGAATATACCGTGTGAGAAGCCTGAAGAGTCACTATTGCGGGTATGGCTTATGTTAAATCCGTTGATGTCTCTGCCTGTAGAAACAAGCTCACCGTTTCTGCCAGATCGTGCGAGCTGAATGGATCACGATGATCAATCACAGCCACTGAGTATCAAGCATGACGTCGAACTGACCTTGATCTGCATAAATGAGCGGTGGCCTAAACTCCAAAGCGTTACTACAAAGCCGGACTCTGTAGATAGCGGAATACGAAAGACACTCACCCACAGGCCATACCTATAGAGGTCAGAGTGGCAAGCACCGTCATATCTCCGGAATATGAAGATCCTAGATCTCTTGCGAGGCTGTCTTGTAGAACCTCGAATGTGCTTTACAGACTGTACGGATATGAAAGGAAAGAGCGTAGAGCAGGTAAGAAAGGTAAAGAAGAGGTGGATGAGGATGATGATGAATGCTCAGAGGTGGAGGTCGATCACAGCGATTCACGGTGCGCCCCAAGCATGCAAGACCAATTCTTTGAACTGGAGAATGACAAGGTGAAACAGCGAGTGGATGTTGCTCCATCATCTGTGATTTCAGTACAGGCCCAGGCAACGCGCGCAGTCTTGATCCACCAGCAACAACATGGCCAATTCAAGGTTCGGATACGTAAGGTCGTTCGAGCTGGCGGATAACCTCCTGCCTGCGACCTATCTAGTCGTCAGAGTGGATGGGAAAGGGTTCCATCGGTACGCACCCTGTGCTCATGTTGCATGTACTCATCGAGGGTTTGGTGCTCATTTCGACCTTTGTGTGGTAGTTTTTCAGATACTCATGGATTTGCGAAACCGAATGATAAAGCGGCGTTGGATCTGATGGACCGGGCCGCGAAACGGGTGATGGAGGAGGTCCCGGATGTTGTGGTTGGGTTCGGAGAAAGTGACGAATACAGGTAAGGGGTTGTCCTATCAGCCTTGTATAGCGCCCTTACACTTTAATTTAATCAATTGTCTCTTCTAAGCTTCCTGATACGGAAGAAATCGACATTGTACAGCAGACGGGAAAGGTGAGGACAAGCTACCACCCGCATACCACTCGTCTCCGCTAATCTCGTCACGCAGCAAGATCGTCACCTTGATAGTCTCCTGCTTTACATCAGCCTACGTCTTTTACTGGACACAATACATGCCCAAAGATAGGATCCTGCAGTACCCGCCGATATTTGATGGAAGAATCGTGCAGTACCCGTCGGAGAAGGAGGTGAAGGATTATTTCAAATGGAGAGCGGTGGATAGTGAGTGTTATCGGGTTGACTGTGTAAGGGAGGGTATTCACTGACCTTCCACTGGTATCGCAGCACATATCAACAACCTGTATAACACCACGTTTTGGGCGTTGGTCTTACAAGGAGGTCAAAGCACAACTCAAGCGAACGAGACCTTATCCGTGAGTTGCTACGTTAATCGAAGAGGTATATCCATTCTCAGTGTCTGGACGATTATCATACAAACACAGGGAACCTTGTCGGGTGATAAGAATGAAATTCTGTTTTCCCAATTCGGTATAAACTATAGCACTTTACCGGAACAATTTCGACGAGGGAGCACGATCGTCAGGAGGTTGGTAGCCGCTGTAAGTATCGTCTTTCAATGGGACTCCCCGCTGAGCATTGACAGGAAGTGGAATCACGATAGGAAAATCCCGCCAATCAGTCCCCCCTGCAGGAACAACACAACGACGAATCATCAGAAACCGCCATCCCCACGGCCGAAGATGCACGGAAAGCGTCAAATCCCCTATTTGGCCACAAGCAAAAGAAGAAACCGAGACCGGTTGTTCCGTTTGACGGAACGAATGGCGAAGTTGTGGTCTTGCATGTTGATATGGTCAGGGATGATTTCTGGAATGAACGACCGTGGTTGCTTCGATAGTCCACAGGTTGGGATAGGGTTGTAGCATGTGTTTCGGCTCTCCCTGGTCCATGTCGCTGGCGTTTCGCAATTCGCCTATCAAACTCACATGCCATATATCGCTGGAGAAGTCAGTCAGTGGGTCAAGGCGATGCTCTCGCTTTTTTGTCCTTGAAGCGGTTTAGAAAGCTGTTCAGAATGACAAAGTAGTACACATACTACAGTAAATAACGGTGGCCTCGATCGCGTCTTGCGCTAAGGGAATCTCTGAAACCCTCGTCTTTCATTCTGAAACGCAAATAAACGATCTTTATTCTTTGAAGACGGATACTATCGCTTGTACTTTTCTGTTTCCTTATCTGCCATCTTGAATCATATACCTGCCCCCTTGGCTCTTTGCCTCCGAGTATGAATGTGGCCGTCGTCGGAACACTGGTCAGGTGTAGATGTCCGCCGATAGCGAGTTCCTCCCGCAGACTCGGCACATGGGCGTTGCGTCCGGCACGCCCCAACAGAGGTCAACGACTGCTACACGCGACAGGCAATAACCTGGCCGAATCCACCAAACCGGCTGAAAATATCAACGGAGAGGATTTAGCAAGACTCTTGAAGGGTTTCGAGGACACCACGAGTAGCAAACAGTCGGACACCGGTTCCATTCCGCCCAATGAGTCCAACACGCTGGACTCTAGCTCACGCAAACCTCCGCGGAAATCAAAGATCGAGGATTATTCGGCATGGCATAAATGGGATGGGGAAAGCGACAAGGCGCCGACTGTAGATGGGTCTCTAGGTACTGGCGAGGTCGATCGGTACATCTCTGATGTTCTGAGCGATGTCGCGAAAGCCAAAGCAGCTCGCGAGGAGGCTGAAAAGGAGGATAGAAACGCTCAGAAGGGTAAAGCGGCATCAGTATCCGACAATATCGTGCAGGATCAGATGCAACGCATCACTCAAAGCGAAAAGACGACCGTAGAGAACGAAAATTCAGTGACATTCGCTTCTACCGCCGACGCTCCTGCGACTAGCACCCCACTGGAAACGGCTACATCATCATTATCAGCCAAGAGAATACAACGGCCAACCCTGCAAAAGGCCGACATGGCTGCTCTCGCCAAGAGGCTGCAGGTACGACTCGACGAGGAAATCAAGCGACTCAAGGTCACAAAAGAAATCGTCAGAGCCTCGCTGACGTCTCGAGCAAAGGGCTTTGGTAGAGACGCACAAGTACAGCTGGGTATGCTAGGAGGAAAGGTCAACGAGGTCACAGGTTACAACGAGATTGAGAGGCTGAAGCAGGATGTTCGTGAACGAGGTTAGTACGTCGGGCTGCGCTCACACGTGATACCACACGCTCTCTTGCTGATCAGTTATGGAGGAAACATAGAGAACGATATCGCTCGTCTCAGGGAGGAGTCTGCCCGTGCAAAAGACGCATATGATCAGGCGGTCACATCTCGCAGCGTGTCCCAGCGCGACCTTAACGCTCTGCTCGAACGCAAGCATTCGTGGACAGACGCCGATATTTCCCACTTTACGCAACTCGTCCGGTCCGACCACCACCTTAATCACGCGGTGAGCTCGTCAAAGGAAGCATTGAAAAAGGCGGAGTCCGAAGTGGACAAGGCGTTTACTGCGTTACTCAAAAGTATCTTGGAACGGTATCACGAAGAACAGGTCTGGAGTGATAAAATCAGAAGCGTCAGCACGTATGGGAGTCTGATCGTGTTGATGATCAACTTGATCGTCTTTCTGGGTGCCATCGCCATCGTAGAGCCCTGGAAACGGAAACGACTGGTCAGGGGATTGGAGGAAAGAGTGAAGGGGATGGTGGAGGACGTCGAGCATACGGTTACGGGCGAGTTTGAGGAAGTCAAGAGGAACATGGCTTCCGTGGCCGCAACGCTAGCCGAGTTGCAAACCGCCATGGGCAATGACTTGACAGAACCGATAAACGCAACTATGAATGCGTCCGATGATTCAGTAACAACCGATCGACAGGTCACATCATCTCGTCATAACTTGGCTGCGCTGAATATGAAATGGTCACCGAGCCACCAGATCGGCGCGCCACCGGCTCCACAGGCATATTCATCAGCCATCTTGCCGTCATCCACACTGCAGCATATCAGCCGTGTCTCACTCAGGGCAGCGTCCTATATAGCAGAACAGGACCCGCGCAAGGTCGATATGGCCATCACAGGAACCATCGGGTTGATTACAGGTGCTGTAGTGACTCTGTTGTGTAGCGCATCACGTTAGTATATACCATTATTGCTGCATTTACTAATAGAGCCAAGACCTCTGACTTGTTCGCGTCACAGAACTTGCGAATATTGTCGCATATTCGTTTGCTATGCCAAAAAACTACAGATGTCGCGAGTCTTGCATCACCATCGCTCGCTGCGGATCATCAACAGCTAGACGACCAAAGCTACCCTCCAAATGCGTTTTGGGATGCTTGCGCTCCGAGTCCTCACGCTCGGCCTTGTCTAAACTATCCTCTGCCATCTCGGTGTCACTCTCGGAGTCGGTGGCCCCAGATCCATGCTCACCCCTCTCGCCAACACCGCCCGGATAATCGAGTATCTCTTCACGCTGCAGCTCCTGAAACTTTGCCGCCAAGGGCAGAACCCTAATCCCATACTCCTCCCCTGCTTGGCCATACGCAATCGCTTCATGCGCAGCAGCTATCGTGGCCATATTGACGTTTCTTGTGCGATGGTGTGTTGAATGCAACGGACCCGAAGGCATACCCGTTCGTGGCATTGGTCGCGAATGTGCACTGGAATGACCGAGTTCCGCTAGGTGGACACTGGGCAAGAATCCAGGTCCGATGACGGGGATGTATTTCCATGCCGTGGCGGACAGTTCATGGTGGATGAGCTGTTTCCATTCCGTAGAATCCAGCATATCTGTAGATAGGCCAGCAGAGAGGAGATAATTAGCTCTGGAAAAGGGGCGAGGTTGAGCGCGGGTAGTCTCTCTTACCCTCTTTAAATTCCTGCTGCGACATCCCCATCACCGGCCCCCTTCTCAACGCCCGATCCTCCTTCTCGCTCAACCACTGCTTCCTCCGCTTTTCCACATCAAACTCGCTAATCCTCTTCCTACTCTGCAACTTGTCCGCCATCCTCTGTATTCTCTTTCGTTTCTTGTCACCAATACGCCGATCTTTCGCCTTGGACGCGTCAGTGTGAGAAGGCTTCTCCGCCGACCGAATCGCCAACTCATCCGTATCGCTTTCCAATCCAGTCTGATCCCAATCGATCCGCGCGTCGTCCTCGGAGTTGTTGGAACCAATATCCGAATATGATGTCTCCTCTAGCGGCACTGTTTGCCCTGGACGTGTGAGATCTCCGTGGAATCCCAGATTTTCCAAGATGAGTATCTCGAGTTCGTCCTCTCGTAAATGGCGAGTGGAAGAAGCATTAGATTCCTCTCCTTCCTCGTCGTCTTCTTCCTCCTCATCGGCTTGCGCTTCAGATGTCGTATCGATAATGCTACGATCGTATCCGGAATTTCGCTCGCCGTATTGTTCTAGGTCGAGTTCAGGTTGTTCGTCTATTCGGTTGTCAACCCTGTATGGCGGTCTGTCGGAACCGTCTGGGAGGGGAGGACGATCTGATCCGTTTCTCGAGGACATTGACGAGTCTGAAATGTCCTGCGCTTGATGCTGAACCGGTAGGGAGGCGTCTGCTTCGTCGGTTCTAGAAGAATGCGAGTTCCGACGAGCACGTTGAATGTTCCGAGTCTGCTGAATAATGTGCGCGCGCGCCACGCTTGTGAATACTACCGGCTCCTCTGCGGAACCGTTGATCGAGTTTGCTGATATATCCATATTCCCGCCCTCCATCGAAGAAACATTAGACGGCTCCTCCCGGCTTTGTCGAGCGGCTCTTGCTTCCGGTGTCATATACGGCGCATGTAACCCGGGGTTCGGGGGTGGTGGCATGTCGTGCGAAGTGGACAGAGGTGCTTGATTTCGTTGCCAGTATGCAATCTCTCGTTGAATAGATTCGATGGTAGGCGGTGCCTGCGGACCTTGGTTGCGGTTGTTTGTAGCAGGACCGGGTAACCTGGATGTCTGAACTGGCTGATGAGGGTACGACAGCTGTGTAGGCGAGGTAAAAGAAGCCATCGAAAAATCCATATTGGACGTATCGGTATCCCTCAGCCCTGCTTGAGAAGTGATACTCCTCCGACCCATCCCGTCAGACGGAGCCAGCGGTCCGCTGGCTATGTCTTGCCTTGGCGGCGGAGGTAGCGGAAAGGGGCGAAATCCAGCGGGTGCGAAATGCGGACGAATGGTTGATGATGCTTGGTACAGGCTGAAATTCGCACCAAGGTCAAAGCTCGTGTGTATTGTGGGACGCGTGAATGTTTCTCGGCCTGTCGGGAGCCAACTGTCGTCTCCTGTGGCGTTATTGTAGCGGACTGGCGGTGTGATAGGCCCCATACCTATGGGTGTGGCCGTAGCGGGTCCTGGGTTCATTCCGTGTTCTGGCGTGCGTGTTGCTTGTTCAATGGCGGAAGGCATATGAGGGCTTTGTCTCGTCCATAGGCGACGCGGTGCTGTGCGCTCCGAAGGTAGCAGACTGTCATCCTGGCGAGGGTGTCGAGGGCCACCTCCAAGATATACGCCTTCAGGAGATAGTTGAGGTAGACGTCTCCGCGCATGAGGAGGGTCTGGAAATATCGCTTGAGCATTTCCGTGAGTGACATGATTATACTGCGGCGGTCGAGTTTGACGAGGTAGATGGGAAAGGTGAGTGTGACCTCGTTCCTCGAATGTTGTATCGAGGATCGAGTCATCCGATGTTGAGTTCATACCGGGCGGCAAGGTGTCCGGTGTGAGGTGGAGATTCCGGTCATTGCCGCTCATCCTGGATGACACTGAGTTTGAATAGAGGCGCCTTGGATTTCGTGTTAGCTCTCGTCTTTATAGAGTTCCAGGAGACAACCTTGACTTTTGCATGTTCACGTACATTCTACATCAAGTCGGGGAAGGTCAAGGGTGATCGCCAGCGTTACAAAAAGATCCGACAATCAACTCTATTGAAGCCCTAAAACGCTCTTTCTCGGGATTTTGCATAGATTTACTATGAAATGATTCGTCACTTTGACATGACTCACCGGCGGCCCGGGTCCACACTGTTGTTCGTCGAATTCATTCAAGGGCTGTCCGTCGACCTGCCGGAGTGCACACGCCAGCTTCCCAAGCCGAATGAATGCCAACTCGCAAGCTCTTTGGCTGGACACCTGTGACTCGTCGTCGATGCGCGTTGGACGTCGTCAGCTCAACGGCACGGCAGCCGTTCTCCATGCATGCATTCATCATTTCAGCTCATTCCGCCTCCACTTTACCTCCACTTTCCATACCTGCCCCCCCCCGTTCCCCGTTCTACTGTGTATTCCCGTGTCAGATATAAGAAGACCACCGGCTCAAAGTAAAGTCCACTTGAGATTAACTTTACCCGTCTGAGAATCCCTATCACTCTTGACAGCGCAAAGCTCATCCAACGCCAGTATGTCTACGCAATCCCTACCTACTCGACAACTAGGCAAGGATGGACCGCAGGTGACGGCTATTGGGTTTGGTCTCATGTACGTCACAAACTCACTTTATTATGACTGCTTTCTCCTACCTCAATCACGTTGGATCTTCATTGACCGGGCGAGATCTGTCTTTCGTTCACAAAGGGGCTTGTCCACCTTTTACGGTAAAGTCGGTTCGGACGAGGAGAGATTCAAGATCCTCGACCGAGCGTACGAGCTAGGAGAGAGATTCTGGGACAGTGAGTTCACCTCACTCTCCAGGATCCTTTGAACAGAATCTCACACATACACCCTTCTCTCGCCGTTGATTAGGCGCAGACATGTACGGAGACTCGGAAGACCTCGTCGGCAAGTGGTTTGCCAGGACTGGGAAACGGGACGAGATTTTCCTAGCTACCAAGTTCGCCAATGTGACACGAGACGGACAGTGGGCCGTGGATTCGTCTCCAGAGTATTGTAAAGAGGCTTGTGCGAAGAGTTTGAAACGTTTGGGTATTGATTGTATTGATTTGTATTACTGGTGAGTCGCCGTCAGGGGGGGCGGTCGTGATGTTGAACGGTACCCGAGTGTTTACCCTTGCTTTCATAGTCACCGGATCGATCAAACGACTCCCATTGAACACACTATGAAAGCCATGGTCGAGCTCAAGAAGTAGGCCACCTAGTTCTCAAACTGGTAACATTAATTACGCACGCTTATTCAACCGGCCCCTCATCCTCCAGTGAAGGAAAAATCAAGTACATCGGTCTCTCCGAAGTCTCCGAGGCCTGTCTCCGAAGGGCGTATAAAATCCATCCCGTCCACGCCGTCCAGATGGAATACTCGCCATTCTCCCTCGAAGTCGAGCAGTTTGGGTTGCTGAAGGCGTGCCGCGAGCTGGGTGTCGCCATGGTCGCGTACAGTCCGTTGAGTATGTAGAGGCGTATAGTGCGATCAGAATCCCCGAATTGGCTTGGCTGACCTTGTGCGGTTTGGTGCTGATTAGGTCGTGGGATTCTTACGGGCCAAATCAAGTCTCCCGAGGACTTTGACGCTGATGATTTCCGAAGGTACAGCCCTCGGTTCTCAAAGGAGGCAAGTGACGCATATACCCCGGTTCTTCTACCACTATCAAACTAATCGCGCCGGGCACCTCTATTAGAACTTTGGCAAGAACCTCGAAGCGGTCGATGCAATGAAGGCTTTCGCCGATCGTAAAGGCTGCACCGTAGGCCAACTTTCCCTCGCTTGGCTGCTTGCACAGGGTCCAGAAGTTATCCCCATCCCGGGAACAAAGAAGATTCAGTATCTGGAGGAGAATTTGGGCGCTCTCAAGGTGGACTTGAGTGACGAAGAAGAGAGAGAGATTAGACAGGTATTGGAAAAGACGACGGTCGCGGGTGATCGGTACCCGTCGGCGTGGTTGAGCGGGTTGTTTGCAGACAGTGCACCGTTGTGAAGCGTCCAGCTGGATTGATTGGGTTGCGGAGTGCAGCATGGTGAATCATATTTATATATAAGTTGTATCGACTGCCCAACAAACTATATGACGTTACAAAGCCTGTAAGACATCCGCCACTTGCGTATTGACATACGAAATGGGACCTCAACCGAGGGACGCCGCCCGCAGCTAGATCACGAGGGGAGAACGTTATCCCGAGTACATATCCCTTGCATTCATCCTCGAATGGTTGACTCGAGGTTACGCGCAACATCCTCCTTGAGCTAGACACCGAAAGTCAGCTTTGCACAAGGCGTATCGAAAAGCAAAATCAACTTACAGGCGCTGAGATTACATTCTTGTTGGCAAAGTAGGCGACCATCATTTCAGTAGCGACCCAAGCATCCTGAAGCGTGCCCAAAGTCTTGCCCTAGATCAAGATGGATATTAGGCACCGAACGGATTGGAAGCACTGCGCTGTGGTTGTACCTCGAACTCGACAGCCAGGCTGTTTTGAGCCGTCTTCACCAGCAGAAGCTCCTTGCCTTTTGGCACTGATGAGGATGGGAAGAATGACTTGAATCGCTGGATTGAAGCGCCAATTCGCTGTTGACAGACGCAACAAGGTGGATCGTCAGCTCCTGAGGGTGTATTAGTGACAGTTCGCGATCGTGCACAGGTACCTCTTCATCTTCCGGCTTCAATTTGCCATCTTGGACGGCTCGCTTCTGTCGCGCCAACAATGCCCGTGTAAATCCATCGCGAAGATGCTGAAGGTGTAGATAATGAACGTAAGCCAAAATACTATTGGTGTAAATTCTCCTGGGATGATTGATACTCACGCCAAAGTCGGTGTTTCTCGTTGGAACTAACCAGTAGAGATCGTCGCCCGGGATGTTCGTCAGCAGACTGAACAGAATAGGGGTAATGCCCAGCTCTACATACCTATTCGAATAGCACAGTTGATCGGTTGGCTCAAGAGCTTCTCCATAAGCTCTTCTCCGGCAAGCTCGCCCCCCTCAGGAGATCCAACCTTTGCTAGCCTATCAGCCGTGAAAGACTTTGGCCGGGAATCAGGATATTCGGCATAAGTTAGCCAACACGGAACGAGCGATATTGTCAAAGCTGTACGCACCTTCCACTCTGATTGTTTGCTGAGAGACTGCAACGTCTGCTCCTCCAGGTAGAAGCCCGCGCTGTATACCTTGACCCGTAAGAAAGATACCGTTCGGACACCCAAACCAACGAGGGAGAGCGAGCTGCCCGGAAGAGCTAGTGTTTTCAGACTTTGAGGAAAGCTGATGGATGTCGCGGGGTCGACTGGTAGTTGAAAAGAAGGATGTTAGGTGAACAAGTCGAACGGGCTAGGGACCGTCGCTACCTACCGACAAATGCATCCTTGGCCTTTGACAGATCCAAAATCGGCGAAGTGCGCTCGCTATCGGCATGCACGGTCAACCGTTCGGGTATTTCTATTAGGACAAGTCAGATGGCACAGATAGAAGAGTGTTCCCAGCGTAAACAACTTACTCAATTGACGGTCATGGAGATAATATGCCACGACAATTCCGGTGGCCAAGGCGGATCCTCGTATAGCTACGTGAGGCCGTGTTGCTGATGCAGCGACCTGCCGCCACAGGTTTCGGAATATACTGGATTTTGATGCCATCATATGTGGTGTGGTGTAGTGTGGTGTGAACGTATATTCTCGGTGGCTGCTTCCATTAGCACAACGTTATGAATCGCGGAGTTGTTTGAAGTATATTCAACAGAACCTAGACTTCTCGATCGCTCCCGATTCGTCAGCATCCAGGAAATCGGTCTCAAAGTGCTCTTCTGATGTTTGATTCATCTGGACTTGCGCACTACTACACTCCTCCAACTGGTCAGCTGACTGGATGCCTCTCGACCGTTGGATCGACCGGCGACATATACACACTATGAATCAATGTCCCTGCTCGAGGCTCATATGGTACAGCAGATGTCTGCGTCCGACGCAGCCCAATAACAAGGAAATTGTCTCCCTAAAACTGAAACTCGACGGCAACTCGGTCGCGCCTGCCTTTGAGTTTCCTTACCTTGGTGACTTCCTTTCAAAGATGTGCCTGACAAACTCCCCTTGCCTTTCAATCACTAGGGGGTTTTCCTCCCTTGCTAGGGTATATATTCGCTGACCTTGTAGGGAGTACCTTTGCTGGCCTGTGGCAGCTGTCACGCAACACGCTACATCTCCCGCTCCCTCTTCCGCCCTCTTCACACTCAATTCTTCCCAGTAGTCTTCAGCCACGACCCCGCTCGACAAGAGCCATCTCATCCGCCTGACAACTAGCAACCCTGCCCCGCTCCGCGAACGACTACCATCAACCTGTACTACTGGAAATGGGACACAAAGTGAAATCCAAAAGAAAGGCAGTTAGCTCCGGAGGAGGGGAAAAGCACGTGTGGGGATCTCAGTATGTGAAAGCGCTCAGGGTGGTGGACTTGGACTGCAGAGACCGCAAGACCCAGAAAGGGCGTACCGAAAGCGCGAAATGAGCGCTCACACCTGGCTCATGTGCAAATCTGTTGAGGTGCTTTGCACCGTCGGATGAAGTTTCAGTTGAAGGTTGTCACGAGTTGAGCGCAAAGCATACACATGACGCAGGGTCAGAGGAGGCAAGTAGAGGGAGGCGAAACTTGGTCTTGCGGATGTTTGACGTGGAGTGCACTGTAACATGATGTACGAATGCAACATTTCTTCCCCTGTGAATATCAGTTGATGTATCCGCAAGCAGCCGTGGGCGCTGAGGGGCAACCAGCTAATAACGTAAGAGACTTTCATCATGTCGAGAGTACTTACTCTACACGGTGCTGTAATGCGCCTCACCTATGCTTCAAAGACCTCTAGGAAATGACTTTCGCGTTCGGTTCGTGAAAGTCTTGCCGCACACTCGATTGCGCAAGAAACGCCATGTGCAGACGTTTGGGTGAGGGAAGTTCCAGAGGTCATCTCGAGCGCAAACGACAGAACTCTTGAAAGCGGAGCAATGTGCAGCTGCTTCGGGACTGGATCAAGACCAATAGATCTTATAACATCTCCTGTATTTCACGACTACGTTTATGCCACTCTAGACGAACACTCATGAAGAGGAAGACCGCAGTCGGGACCCTAAATTCGAGGAAACACCGTCGATGTAGCGCCCAGTGTGGCATGATGACAAGCTTTTCATTCCTCTATACCCCATATCCTCCCAGACAATCATACCCTGTGAAGAACACTGGGTGAAGGCATGTGTTCCTCCTTGATACCATAATATATATGCAAGGGCCGAGTAGTGGGGATGGCAAGTCGAGCGCGGTTGCCAGCTGTTGCGAGGTACGGGTCGTATGGGTGCGGGAGTTCCCTGTTTCTTTGTCTGGACCTGCGTCTGTTCGATACTCTCAAGATGGTGGACGACTGTCTTGTGCGAACCAGGTAGTCCATCCGTGTTGCCAGCGACGCCGGCCAGCTCAAGCTAGGTAATGACGAATCACATTTGAGGAACCCGGCCCGAAATGCAAGTCGACCCGAAAACGGCCAAGCGAGGGTTCGTTCAAGCGCGCTCAACATTGCGCTTCTACAGCTGCATCTTCCGCGCCTCTCAACTTTTTCGATTTCGAACCAGCTTGTTGGCTGGAAAGTGGAAACCGTTGGCCCCGCCCGAAACCCGCGCGACAGCCAGCCCGCTCCCAAACGAAACTGTTCCCTGTACGCGAGCCTTGTCAGTCGCCTTGTGGTGTGGTGAGTGACGATCCAACGAGGAGTCATTCATATTGAGCATTTCGGTCTTTCACCCGAATTACTGATAGCAGGCTTTACAATACCCGCCACCGGTATCGCTGTTCCTCTGTAAGTACTTATACCCGTCCGTCGAGCGCTTCCTTTGCCAACACCGACCTGACTTTGTTCTTCACGTCTTCCCTGCATCCCTTGTCGATCCCGACACCCCCGTTCTCTCCTTCTCTTCTCCATTTTCCAACTTCGCTTTCGCTATACTCCAGGTGTTTACCTCGGTTTACAACAATGTCTTTCTCCCGCACCTCTGCTCGAGCAGTCAAGCAGGCTCTTCGAGCTCCGTCTGTCGCCAAGCGATCCATCGCTTTGGCCGCACGACAACAAGTCGCCTTGAACGCTGCCGTCAAGCCGCAAGTCGCACGAAACGTTTTGGGTGTAAGTGCAGGTCCTTCTTGAAGTGGGTAACAGCGTTGGTTACTAAGTCGACTCTTGCAACAGGCCGTCCGAGGTGTCAAGCAGCTCAAGTTTGCCGATGATGTCGAGACCATCTACGAGCGAGCCGACTGGCCCCTCGAAAAGTTGCAAGAGTGAGTTTGTCGGCTCGGATTCGAGGATCTCTCCGGTTGCTAAACCCAGCTCCTTATTCCCCGCGACACAGCTACTTCAAGAACGACACCTTGGCCATGATCGGTTACGGTTCCCAGGGTCACGGTCAATCCCTCAACGCACGAGACAACGGTCTCAAGGTCATTGTCGGTGTCCGAGAAGGTGGTGAATCATGGCGACAGGCCCAGGAAGATGGATGGGTTCCCGGAGAGACCTTGTTCGGTATTGACGAGGCCATCAACAAGGGTACCATCATCATGAACCTCTTGTCCGACGCCGCTCAGTCCACCACATGGAAGCACATCGAACCCTTGATCACCAAGGGCAAGACCCTCTACTTTGCCCACGGTTTCTCCGTCGTCTATAAGGAGGACACTGGTGTCATCCCTCCCAAGGACGTCGATGTCATCTTGGTCGCACCCAAGGGTTCCGGTCGAACCGTCCGAACCTTGTTCCAGGAAGGTCGAGGTATCAACTCGTCCATCGCCGTTTGGCAGGATGTCACCGGCAAGGCCAAGGAAAAGGCCGTCGCCCTCGGTATCGCCGTCGGATCCGGTTACTGCTACGAAACAACGTTTGAAAAGGAAGTTTACTCGGACTTGTACGGAGAGCGAGGTGTCCTCATGGGCGGTATCCAGGGCATGTTCCGTGCTCAGTACCAGGTTCTCCGAGAGAACGGTCACTCTCCCTCCGAGGCTTTCAACGAGACTGTCGAGGAAGCCACTCAGTCCTTGTTCCCCTTGATCGGCAAGTACGGTATGGACTACATGTACGCTGCTTGCTCGACCACTGCCCGACGAGGTGCTGTAAGTTCTGCCCTCTTCCCACTGCCCCACAGAGTCGCCGTGTCTGACCTCTTCTCTCTATCACAGCTCGACTGGGCTCCTAAATTCGAAAGCGCCAACCTTCCCGTTTTCCGAGACTTGTACAAGTCGGTCCGTGACGGTACCGAGACTCGACGATCCCTCGAATTTAACAACCGATCCAACTACCGAGAACTATACGACAAGGAGTTGGCCGAGATTGACGCTCAGGAGATCTGGCGAGCAGGCAAGACTGTTCGAGCACTGAGGCCTGATTCCAAGGACCAGATTTAAAAGTGTCTGGTTTTTGATTCAGTGATTAGGGTGAGCCCTTGAGCGTTCCACTTTATCATTGACGCAAATACTGATCACATCCTTCTTCTCAAAAGGTGTTCACAGCTGATACAAAAAACGGCTATACATACTGTATACCACCAACCAAAAAATGTTCAAAATACTTCTTGTATGAAGCGCTTCCGCCGCCGCCCTGTGTAGAGAGGCATTCAGACATTTGTACTATTCATGATTTGCATGATTATGTATCTAGAAGCTTGCGAGGACCTGCTCTCTCCAGCTCAATTGAGGGACGCGTTGAGATTCATCAATCGATACTCGGCGCCGGTATACTGTTCTACAACCGTACGGCCGTCCTCGGGTTTACGATGATCCTTCCTCCTCATGGCCCTTTCTTATCATTATACCTGCAACTACCCTCTATCTCGCCGCAGCAGTCGCGTGGCGGCGATTCTATACCTTTGATCAGCCGTTTCATCTGCACTCGCTCACCAACCACAAAGGGTCTCATGGTAGGGGATCGTGGATGCGCCGCTCGTCGCGCTGCCAAATATGACTTTGATTGTTGGTTTTGTTGGTCGGCCAGCGTCGATGCCTGCTCTACTTCCTTCTTATCAGCGCAGGGACTCGCTATAGGTGGATGACACCTTGCTATCAATCCACTCTTCTGCACACTATTGCGAGCAATCACAACTAATAATACCTGCAGGACAGCTAGCTCTAGTCGCATTCTTCCAAGAGGTCACGCGAAAGGCGACATTTGATTTAATCCGGATTGCACAGCACACTAACGAGGCCGCAACTGGCACTTGTCCAGGCATCATATCTTCTTCAGGGAGGTCTTCAGGGACCACTTCTCCCAAGCATCAACCATCAAGCAGTCATCTCGGTCGACTTCTCGATCCAACGTGTACATGTAAGTCATCCGTTTGCCGTATATAGACTCAATCGTGCGCTCCTTCGTATCGAGTTGCTAAATAAAGGAGTGTGGCCTGACTGACTGACACTATCCCGTCGTCATCGATCCTTCATTTCCGCTTCAACCTCCTACTGACCTTCGCCAAACCCATCTGCGATGTCATCACTATTCGGCACGCGCATGCAAACAATCAATGTTTTGCGCCCAAAATATAATGACACCCCCGGAATATATTCCCTTGCTTCCGAAACGAAACGAAACGCAACGGACATGCACGACGACCCGCGGCTTGTTTTTTGTTTTCTTTCTTTACGGGCTGGCGGCCTTTTAGCGGGCTTTTCGCGTTTCACAGCCTCAAAACAAAGGCAAACAAGGGTGAACGCGTTGAATTCGATTTCCTAGTCAGCTGAAGCGACCCTCCCTCCCGCCTCGTTCGATTCCTTGTTTGTGCTTGACATCCGTTCGTTGACTCGTCCCTCCTCGACATTGTTCAATACTTTGGGCGGTTTCCCATATACCAGCGTCCTTTCCGACCCCGCCCGACACCATCACGACCTTGTACCCGCTCAACGATAAACAAACCGACATCGAGTTCAACCACGCAAGCATTATCATCACACCACCACTGTCTTTACTTTCTCATCAATCAATATCCTTACAACTAGCCGGGTCACCGCCTTTCCATCTTTTTCCGCCAACGTATCCCTCAACATGTTGGCCCATCCGTTAGCAATCTTTGCCCTCGTCGCAGGGTTCGCCAATGCTCAGTCGTCGGTCACCTCATCAGCGGCCTCTGCTGCGGCTTCTGCTGTGGTTGTTACCACTGTTACTTCTGCCGGTGTCGCCGTTATAACATCGGCTGCTTCATCCATCGACACTGCTGGATTGACACTTACTCCCAAAGGAGATGCACCATCAAGCTACATCATTCCGTACGTAGATCCGAACTAGTACGTATACATCGCCACCCGTTCTGATCTCCATTTCTCTATTTCCCTCTCAGTGACGCTACGGCCATCACCATGAACATGCCTACTCAGAGCACAATCGCCTTGGCCCAGACCTACCCTGCAGGCACAAAGCCCACTGTCATCTCCAGCGCGCCTGCCATCCCCTCCGCGTTCCCCGCACCCGCCAGCTACCCTCCTCTCGACAAGGTTCCCGATGTCAACTCGACTGAAGTCCAGGGATGGTTGGCCAAGCTCGATTTGAGCGATGTTCCCAAGTACAGCACCACCACCGGTGCCTGTTTCGATTCACCAGCGGCCGTCAAGGAGACTTCTCGATGTTGGTGGACCTGTGGTGGATGCACGCGATCAACAGATATCGTCGAGTGCCCGAACAAGTATGACTGGGGATTGAGTTACGATGACGGACCTTCGCCATACACCCCGATCTTGCTCGACTACCTCAACGAGAAGAACTTGACCACCACCTTCTTCGTTGTTGGTTCCCGAGTCATCTCTCGACCCGCAATGCTCGTGTCTGAATACGTTTCTGGTCATCAAATTTCAGTCCACACTTGGTCGCATCCTTACCTGACCAACTTGACCAATGAACAAATCGTTGCCGAATTGGGTTGGACCATGAAATCTATCCGCGACACGATCGGCGTCACTCCCAACACGTTCCGACCTCCTTACGGAGACATTGACGACCGAGTCCGAGCCGTCGCCGCCAAGATGGGTTTGACCCCGATCATGTGGTCCGGCACAGCATTCGACACCACCGACTGGAACATTCCCGGTGGCCGAGCAACCGGTGTTTCCGCCATTTCAAAGTTCCGAACCATCTTGCAAACCGCCGAATCCATGAACACTGGATTCATCGTCTTGTCACACGACTTGTACCAGCAAACCGTTGATCTCGCTGTCGGATACATGATCCCGCAAGCGTTGGACCAGGCCAAGTGGAACCTCAAGTCCATTTCGGACTGTCTTGGCTGGGCTAAAGGAAACTCGTATATCGAGACTTCCGACAATACCACCGTCATCAACAACCAGAACAGCACAGCTGGAACTTCTTTCCCTGTCTCTATTGGTGCAGCAGCCACCGGCGCCGTGTCCTCGAGCGGAAGTTCATCGGCAGCGGCCACTCAATCGGGAATGTCAGTCTCGTCAACTCGAGCCAGTTCCGCTGGAACAGCAGCGACCGCCGCCGCATCCGCCACCAAGGCAAGCGGTGCAATGGGCTTCAGGGATATCGCTACCAACGGTGTTCTCGCGCTCGCTGGTGTCGCTGCCACGATCACTTTCCTCTTCTAAGCGTCGAATTCGAGCCATTATCGAATCTTCGTACAAGGTGAAAGGATGAGAAGGAAGGAAATGGTCAGGTGAATGAGGAGGTTTGCGACCGGGATGATGAATGATTATTGCTTTGATTTATTCACTCGTAATGTTGATACGATTTCATGTGACGACCGACTGTGCCGCTTTGCCTTGTTTATTTATTTACCTTTCTCCTGGCTGTAGCTCCTAGTAGCATCATGTTTCTTGACGACCAGTAATACGGACGGACTTTGTTTCTCTAAATACCATCATCATTGCTTGCAACGTATTCGCGACTTGCCGCTGTCCATCTCGCTCTGCGTCAGCTTGTCCTGTTCGCCATGGGAAGATTGTTGTTTGGAGTCTGATTGCCATGGACGGTGGCCGCTGCTGCAGCATGACTGACAAGTCAAGCTTTCTTTCTAGTCGGCCCCTCTTCAACCTGAAACGCAGAAGGATATGCATCCGCAATTGGGAACTGCGGCAAGCAGACAGCAGAGAAGCAAAACAAAAGGTTGCCATAGGAGGCCATCAGTCAGTCCAACTCATCTCCGCATCGTCTCTCCTTCAGTTGATTGTTTCCCCTCGTCATCTTCGTCGACAATCGTTCATCAAAGAGCGACCGACACTCGGCAAATCCTTTCCCTTCCAGAATCGGCAAGTCCCGCTGTATCCAAGCTGCTAGACCTAGATCCATGTTGCTCACACGGATTGTGCTCTTGCTGTACTGTAGACTGCTCTACAATTCGGGAAGAACGTTCTGATCAAGAACATTCACGGACTAACCAGAGAGAGTAGCATTCAGCTTGGTACGTACTGCTTACACGCTCAACGATTCTGAGACTTTGCTGACCTCGGCGCTTCTCCTCTTCCGCTTTCTCCTTTCAGGATTATGTATGATCTATCAGGAATTGAGGACCGGTGGCGGATTACTCCTAGTGTGGACGAGGACTGGTATGGACATTATCAAAAGGGGTTAGAGGCATCACGACAGGGCAGCTTTTCAGAGGCGCTAGAGCACTTTGACAAGGTGAGTTTGCGGGGTCGTCAGCACGGATCTGTGGGATAGTGTTTGACCGGGCTATTCTCATCTTCGTTGCAGGCCAACAAGGGCGAGTTGGATGGATGGCTAGATGAAAAGCTTCTGAAGATGAACAAATACTCTTGGAACTACCCTTTTCTCTGGAAGAGGCGAGCGTTCGCTCTGGCAAAACTTGGACAATTTCGAGACGCGCTTTCCAACATTCAGCTTGCGGTCTGCACCTCTGATGGGGCGAAAGAACATCCATTGGAGATGGCAGACCGATTGCTCCTCGAAGCGGATATACAGGAGGCGTTGGGTAACAACCAGGCGGCTCTAGAATCCTTGAACCGAGCTGTCCAATATCTTCATCAAACCGACTCGCAGTCCTCAGCGATTCACGAGAAACACTTTCAGGCGATAAAGCGTCGTGTTCAGCCTTGGGATTCCGTCGAAACAAAGCGAATTGACCCAGTCGTTCGAATGCCGGCCGAGATCATCGAAAGGATCATGCAGCTTGGGCTTCGTGATGACGAACTTTTCGTTCTCAAAGCTACTCCTGTATCCCGAAGGTGGCACACTCTGTTGAAGAGCTTGCTCCCTTTGTGGCAAACTTTCACCTGGACAGGATCCAACACTCGAGACGAACATCGTAACTTGGATCGACATAGTCTTTGGGTCAGCAACAACGGAGGAAAGTTCCAGGACGTAAAATTGACGGAGCTTGTCACCACTGGTCTTCCATCCGCAATTGCATCTCAATGGAAATGGAAAGAATACTTCGGCGAACCTTCCAACATTAGCCTTCAGCATCGTCAATTCGCGCATAGAAGCACCAAATTAAACTTTCCAATTATCATCGACTCTAGCTCCCTCAGAAGCTTGCATCTCAGTGGCGCGCGTGTAGCTTTAGGCTGGGGTTCTTCTAATGGTCACTACAATTCCGATCTCACTCTTGGAGTACTCACGGAGAAATCCGCGTCCTGCTTGGTACATCTGGCGCTGGACAAGCTTCAATATGTCTTCCTGCCGAATGCAACGGATGCCTCGCCACGATATCACTTCGATTCGTTGGAAACTTTCACGGTGACAGCATGCGATTTCCCACTTCAGCTAGGACGTAAACTTTATACCGAGGACACGGCTGGACGCGTAGACCACCTTCATTTCGCCTTGGCTCAAATGCCCAACCTGCGAAAGCTCGATATCTCCAATCTAGAAAAAGCCGATTACATGATGATTCACCCTCGACAGTACAATCCTCAACGACAACGCTTCATCGAGCTCAAGTCTTTGACTAGTCTTCGAATTCCCTCACCAGCGTTCTGGGCCATCCATATCACCACGCCATCGCTCACCGAACTCTGCTATGTGCCGGAGGATCCCGTCTGCTACGAAGGCGAACAGGACGGCGATGAATACTGTGCTCTACTTCCTAATCTCGACACGTTGGCTCCGACTCGAATCCCGATTCACGACCTAATCCGCGTCGAGCTCGCGATATCCCCGCAGGACATCACGAAGAATTTGGTGGGTTGGCTCGAAGGCTTGGTAGCCGTTGAATAGCTCAAGATCTCGTGCACACAACCATTGCAACGAAGGCCCGAAGATCGAGAGGATCACGAGGATCGCGGTTCCGAGGAAGGATCCGAAGAATCCTCGTTATATGGATCCGACAGGATGTGCTCCGAAGATAACGTGGCCGTCAATCTGCATGGTGCACAGCGAAACTTCTGCGTGCTCCTGTGCCAGAATCCAACGTGGTGTCCAAAGCTTCGGGCCCTCTCAATCACGAATTGCTTGACCGACCCCGCGACTTTGCTCGAATACGTGTCCAGCCGTCGAAATGCAGAACTCGACGTATCACGAATTGAAGAGATTCATCTTTACTATTGCAGCTATATTCCAGATGCCATCTGGCACAGATTGAGTCAGGAGCTTGCACTTTTTGAAAATGTGGAATATGATTGGATCACTCGACGCATGTGGAAGGAGCTCAACGAAGGTATAGAGCAACGACGTCAAAGAGATGTCGAATAGTATGTCCTGTTCTTGCGTACGTGCTTTTGCTCAAAGACGTTTGTACTAATTCACTTCGACCGATGCTTATAGCTGCTCTGGCGGCTCAAGGACCCAGATTATTCAACTATACGGTGCTCGAGGCCAAGAAGGAAGCGACGGGGATAGCGACTTTGGGGACGGCAATGATTCCGACTTTTAGCTTACGACCTCAGTCGAAGAGCATTGCAGCTGGTGATTTCATTGCTTTCTCTGTATTACCAGACATGCCTTTATCGGAAGATAGTAGCATGCATGGCGGAGGAAAGAAGCGATAGGATAGGTGGAATGGGGATTGAGGTGTCTTGCAATTGGTTCGAACCGAATCCCTGGAGGATCCCGGGTTACATTAGTTTGATATGCCGCTCGCGATATGCATGCGAATGAACACATAGGACAACCAGCTTGCCTTGTAGTTTTCGTTCAGTATAGCTTTCGGTCTGAGTGAACGCGGTCTAAGTGGCGGTGTGTCCATGACTCTATGCGATATTGTTTTCTTTGATTTTGCTCAGCCTACATCACGATGAGCATCTCTTCCCAAGGCACGAGCATGTATTGATAGAAAGTTGAACTTGTCGAAATATTGAATCGCCTGAAACAATAGGGAACACAGACAGGGGATAGATGAGATCACGTGAAGCGTCGGATATGACTCACCAAGTCTCGATCATTCTGAATCAAGTGTGCCCAAGCATTTTCTTTTGACTCGAAGCCATTGAGCATTGATTACTCGTGCATGAGGTGCCTTCCATAGATTTCTGGTTGCCTCAGCAACTTTGAAGTACATTAGGCAGTATGAGCAATCCTCCGTTAACGGAACCTGCAACAAGCAAGCTCGCGAGCGCCCAGAGAGCAAGGTTCTCCCCTGAATCAGTGGATGCACTGGTCAACTCTTTGGATCGCCTTCGACTCAATCAACCGAAAGCGGTATCCCAAACTGCACATGTCTACGCACCACTTGGGTCGCATAAAAACGATACTGGAAGTCAAGATGAAGGTGTGCCGAAACAGCGGATTATCACTTCGTGGAAAATGCAGGAGCATCTTTACCGCCGGAAAGACTGTCCGTTTCCGACATTAGCGAGAGGTCTCTTTACCGCCACTGAGGACTTCAGCCTGCAGGATCGTCACGAAATAGGAAAGAGCGGAAAGAAGATCCGAATTGTTGCTCGGGGTTATGACAAGTTTTTCAATATTGGAGAGGTGCCATGGACAGAGGTAGGTGAGCGAGGAACGTGGTCTGTCAAGCTCTCCAACGTGGTAACTAACGCCTTTCTGTCCTATGTAGTGGGATAATCTTGCCAAGTACAGTGAAGCGCCGTATGACTTGACTTACAAATCCAACGGCTGTCTCATCCTAGTCTCCGCCATCAGCGAATCGGAAATTCTTGTCACCAGTAAACATTCACTTGGTACAACCATCCTACCGAAGGACACCGCTCATCCAAATACATCGGTCACTCCTTCTAATGGCCAACCGCCATCCACCAAGCCTCAGGAGACTCCTTCTACCACCACTTCAGTCGCCGCGACCAAGACTGTCGCTCCAGATTCGACCGAGAGCGTGCCTGTTTTCGATCTTTCCACCAAATCTGGCCAGAAGAAAGCGGCGAAACATGCCGCGAAAGAGGCCAAGAAAGTGGACAAGGCAAATGCGGATCGGGATCGGGACTTGTACAACCAAACAGCGAAAGAAGAAGCGGAGGCAAAGAAGCATGAGGTGCACGCCAACGGAGGCAGCGACTCTGCGGCTCCAGCGCATGCGGAAATGGGAAAGAGGTGGCTGAAGCAGACGTTGGAGAAGGTCGACAGGACAGAAAGTGATCTGGCGAAAGAGCTGTGGGAGCGCAATTTGACGGCTGTCACGGAGGTAAGTCCGTCTTCCAGTTTTGACATGAGAGCGCGGACTCAGCTCGACTTCGTTCCGCAGCTTTGCGACGATGATTTCGAAGAGCACGTGTTGTCGACACCACAGCATCTCACCGGGTTACATCTCCACGGTCTCAACCTAAATACACCATACTTTGCAACATTGTCGCCAGAAAAAGTCAAAGTATTCGCTCGAGAATGGGGATTCATTCCAACAGACTTCGAGAGGCTCAACACTTTGGACGAAGTGAAGCAGTACGCCGACAAGGTAGCAAAAGAAGGAAAATGGAAGGGCGAGGCAATCGAAGGATTCGTCGTGCGAACGACAGTAAAGGAGATCAATAGCAAATCGGATGATGGTGAACCGCCCTACCCGCCAGGATCGCCATTCTTCTTTAAGATCAAGTTCGAAGAGCCGTATCTCATGTATCGACAGTGGCGGGAAATCACTCGATCGTTAATGCCGCTACTGAAAGAAACCTGCCCAGGCCGACGGTCTCGCGAAGCCTTCCCTTGGACTCAGATGGGATCAAAACTGAAACGACCAGAATCCGCTGTTTATGCGGAATGGTGCGCCGAGATGATGGTCAAAGAGCCTCCTCTGTTCGACAATTACGACAAGGGCGTCGTGAGGGTGCGAGAACGCTTTCTCCAGTGGACAGAAGGTGACGGCAAGAGCAAATGGCAGGCTGCGCGAAAGAACAGCGAGCATAAAGCACCGAAAGATGCTGCGAAGAAGGCGATTATCGTTCCAGTAGCCGTTCCTGGATGCGGCAAGACGATACTAGGAGTAGCGTTAGGCCGTTTGTTTGGTTTCGCCCATACGCAGAACGATGACATCAAGCAGAAGAAAACAGCTGCAACGTTTTTGAAGAACATTGTCGAGCTGCTAAAGAAGAACGATGTGGTCTACTGCGACCGGTGAGTAAGGTGTACTCGAATGCTCGCTGTATATACTGACTTTGCAATGCCATTCTCCAGAAACAACCATTTGCCGAAACATCATGAAGAGCTTTCCGACCTTGCCGTCAACCAGTCATTCGAAGATCATGGGGTGCGAAGGATCGCTCTGGTCTGGGATATCGATTCACATCCCTATAACAAGGCGTTGCGAATCACTTCCGAGCGCATATTATCGCGAGGCGAGAATCATCAATCTCTTCGCCCTGACCCCGCCGACCAAATGCGACACGAAGCAGTTATTCGAATGTTCATGAGCGACTTTGTGCCTCCCGAAGGGGGTTTGTTCGACGATACCATCAAGCTTGGATTGGAAAACAATTTGGAACAGAATCTTAGGATCGCAGCGGATGGACTGTGTGCTATCATGCCGCAGCTGCATCGACCGACAGATGCCGAAATCTCCAAAGCGTTGGAGGAAGCCAAGTCATACAAGCCGAGTGTGAAAAAGGAATTGCAGGGCAAGGAAACACCTCCACCCCGGTATTATGGGTTGTCAATCGAACTGGACCTCAAGCAATATGTGGGAGATGCTTTGGCTTCGAACAGCTCAGCTAAAGAGGACATCAAACGGGATGCACAGCAATTCCTCGGCCATCTTGTCGCGAACGGAAGGATCGTTGCTCGACCACACGTCACGATCGTCCACGAGAAAACGGTTCAAGAGGAGACCCCTGATGGAGCCGCGGAGATCTCCTCTATCGGCCCTGCTCGACGACTTTGGACAACCTGCGAAGCATTGCGCAAGATGCCCAGTCCTGCGTTGTTTGAGTTTGACCTTACTGCCTTGCTGTTCAACGACCGAGTCATGACTCTGGTTGTTGATCACGTCCGACCGCATCCGGTATCTAGCTCAGCGTTCACTCCATCCCACTCGCGGGAACAGGATACTGGAAAGGTTGACAGGCAACATCTGCTGGATGTCGAAAAGGCATTATGTGAGGATTTAAAGGAAGTCTTGCATGTTACTGTTGGAACCAGGGAAGAGGGGATTCAGCCGTATGAAGCTAGAGGTCTGGTTGAGGCATGGAGAAAGGGTGACGACAGTGTGAAGCTTGTGAATTTGAAGGATCTGAGTGGCATCGGACGTGTAATGGGTATGAGCTAGAATAGAGACCAACACTCTTGTAATGACGTCATTACATCCTCATTCATTTCGACTCCATGAGAGGTTGCACTAGCCTTTGGAATGTCAGATTTTGCGATATGGCATGAAAACGCTTGAGTTAATGTTAGAGAGAGTGCTTGCAGCATCCAAAATTCATGTCGATGATAGTTGTCACCCCGGCATATAGTCACGGCGACTGACTACAGATATTAGGGTCTGCGCTTGAAACGTTGGGGACTTTTGACATGCCGCTCAAACGGCGCTAAACACGAGTCCTGCACAGATTTCATTTGGGGCTGCATTTCCGACGACGCGAGCCAAGGGGGCGGAAGCAAACTCTGTAGGGATCCGTCCCATCCCCTCCGGTCTCAGGTGATTTGGAGATTCAGAGAGTTTGGGATGGAAGGTATAGACGAGTCGTTAATAGTTTTTCTGTTCAGCAAGCCGTAGGCCTGTCGACATTCTTACACACTCCTATCAACAGCCTCCTTGGAGCTGCCACGCCATACACTCCAGGAATCCTTGATTCAACAACCGACGACACTTGAAGGCGGGGACAAGGCAGTACATTCCTCTTCCTATCGCTTCAGAATCCAACACTGTCAAGATGGCGACCGTCGTCAATGGTAGCAGCGATGCCGTCAACGGTCATCAATACTTCGCAGGAGACAGAATAGTATATGACCACGACAGGGTTGCGCACTTTATCGGTGAGTTGGGCTTTGGTCGATGGCGATGTGCTCAAATGTCGCAGTGGACTGATACTTCCCTATGTAATGCAGGCTTCAATACTCTGGAGAAAGCTCCTCCTAGCAAAGTCGCAGACTTTGTCAAGTCGCAAGGCGGTCATACCGTTATCACAAAGGTACGTCATTGACCGAGGCCATTATGCCGACCAATATCTGACTGCCTTCTCCTCATTTCCAGGTCCTCATT
Organism: Naganishia friedmannii; assembly: GCA_030039255.1. NCBI lineage: Eukaryota > Fungi > Basidiomycota > Tremellomycetes > Filobasidiales > Filobasidiaceae > Naganishia > Naganishia friedmannii. The sequence continues at coordinate 720,640 of JASBWT010000003.1, forward strand.
GCCAACAACGGTATTGCGGCCGTCAAGGAAATTCGGTCTATCCGAAAATGGGCTTATGAAACTTTTGGCGACGAACGAGCCGTCGAGTTCACCGTCATGGCAACTCCCGAAGATTTGCGAATCAACGCAGAATATATCCGAATGGCAGACCGATACGTTGAAGTTCCCGGTGGAAGCAACAATAACAATTACGCAAACGTCGATTTCATCGTAGACGTTGCGCAGCGAGCTGGAGTGCACGCCGTATGGGCTGGTTGGTAAGTAGAAGCTCCAGAAATCATCTCGGAAGAAGAAGTCGCTCACCTTTTGCCATTCCGCAGGGGTCATGCATCAGAAAACCCTCGTTTACCAGAAACCCTCGCCAAATCAAAGATCATCTTTATTGGTCCTCCTGGATCCGCTATGCGATCCCTCGGTGACAAGATCTCTTCGACTATCGTCGCCCAGCATGCTCAAGTCCCTTGTATGCCATGGTCCGGTACCGGTATCTCGGACACGTGCCTGTCCGAACAGGGTTATGTTACTGTACCCGATGCGGCTTACCAGAATGCTTGCATTACCTCGTGGGAGCAAGGGTTGGAAACCTCTGATCGGATTGGATTCCCGATCATGATCAAGGCGTCGGAAGGGGGCGGTGGCAAGGGTATTCGAATGGTCGATTCCCCCGAGAAATTCAAGAATGCGTTCCAAGCTGTTGCCGTCGAAGTCCCAGGTACGAGGTCTGTCTAGCGGCGCCGCCCGTCCTTGTTTGTGCTGACGATACTCTCATGTGTCACAGGTTCACCTATCTTCATCATGAAGCTCGCCGGCTCCGCTCGACATTTGGAAGTTCAGCTGATTGCTGATCAGTACGGAAATGCTATTTCATTGTTCGGTCGAGATTGTTCCGTTCAACGTCGACATCAGAAAATCATCGAAGAAGCTCCCGTCACTATTGCTCGACCGGAGAAGTTTGAGGAGATGGAGAAGGCCGCTGTCCGATTGGCAAAGTTGGTCGGCTACGTCAGCGCTGGTACAGTCGAGTACCTGTACAGTCACGAAGACGATTCATTCTTCTTCTTGGAGCTCAACCCTCGTCTACAAGTCGAACATCCGACCACAGAAATGGTTTCTGGATGCAACATCCCCTCTGTCCAACTTCAAATCGCCATGGGTGTTCCCCTCCACAGGATCCGAGACATCCGAACCTTGTACGGTCTCGACCCGCACGGCGCCACCGAAATCGATTTTGACGGCGAAAACCCGGAGTCGGCAAACATACAGCGTAAACCTCGACCCAAGGGACATGTCGTCGCTTGTCGAATCACTGGTGAAAACCCCGATGCAGGATTCAAGCCATCTTCCGGTAACTTGACCGAGCTCAACTTCCGATCTAACTCCAACGTATGGGGTTACTTTTCCGTCTCCTCCGCTGGTGGTCTGCACGAATATGCAGACTCGCAGTTCGGTCATATCTTTGCCTACGGACAAGAGCGAGGTGAAGCAAGAAAGTCGATGGTTGTCGCGCTTAAAGAGTTGAGCATTCGAGGTGAATTCCGAACGACAGTAGAATACCTCATCAAGCTGTTGGAAAAGCCCGAATTTGAAAACAACACCTTGACAACCCAATGGCTGGATGGATTGATCGCCGAAGGAATGACCTCGGAACGACCGGATTCTACTTTGGCCGTCATTTGTGGCGCCGTCGTTAAGGCTCATGTCGCATACGATACGTCATTGGCTAGCTACAAGACCGTCTTGGAGAAGGGTCAAGTACCCTCCCGTGACAGTCTGCAAACCTTCTTCAAAACGGAATTCATCTACGACGGGACCCGATACTCTTTTGCCATCGCCAAGTCATCGCCAAACTCGTTCACCCTATACTTGAACGGAGGACGAATCTACGTTGGTTCCCGAAGTCTGAGTGATGGCGGTCTTCTCGTCACGCTCAACGGCGCATCACACACCGTCTACTTCCGGGAGGAAGTCGGTAACGTCGTCTTATCTATCGACGCCAAGACTTGCTCGATCGAAGATGAACAAGACCCGACGCAATTGCGAAGCCCTTCACCCGGTAAACTGGTTCGATACCTCATCGATTCCGGCGACCACGTTGATGCTGGTGAAGCTTACGCAGAAGTCGAAGTTATGAAGATGATCTTGCCCGTCACCGCGAGCGAAAGCGGTATTGCGCAGTTCATGAAGCAGCCTGGTCAGACATTGGCTCAAGGAGAAATTCTAGGTATCCTGACTTTGGATGACCCTTCCAAGGTCAAATTCGCCAAGCCTTTCGAAGGTATCTTGCCGACTTTCGCACTGGAACACGGTCGATATGGCTCCAAGCCTCATCAGAGGTTGAGGGAAAACTTGGAAATCCTTTACGACAGCTTGAACGGATACGATAACAGCGCTGCTATAATCGCTTCTCTGCGAATCGTCGAATCTTCATTGCGAGAGCCAGATTTGCCATACGCGCATGTATCGGACGTGCTCTCGACCCTGAGCGGTCGTATGCCCGCCAAGCTCGAGGAAGACACTCGAGCCGTGATCGACGCTTCCAGACAAAAGAAATTGGAATTCCCTTCTAAAAAGCTTCGACACATAATCGAGCAATATTTGGAAGAGAGTGTAACTCCCAAAGACCGAACTGCTGTTCGGGCTTCGGTCTACCCGCTGCAAGTTGTCGTTGATGCTTTCGACGGTGGTCTACGTGCCCACGAGTACCAAGTTTGGGCCGACTTGCTCAATGCCTACGCTGCGGTTGAAGAACCTTTCGCTCTGGGCAAGACTGAAGAACAAGCCGTTCTCAAGTAAGTGCAATCTTAATGAGATTTCCGAAAAACGTACCCTGACATGTTCGTCTAGGCTTCGAGAAGCAAACAAGGATATCGACGCCGTTGTCAAGCTCGTCTTGTCCCACAGCAAAGTCGCTCAGAAGAACAAGTTGATCTTCGCGATCCTCGATATCATCAAGTCGCCATCTGGGCAAAAGGCAATTAGTGATAAGAGAATCAATCCCGCTCTTAAACGCTTAGCAGCTTTGGACAGCCGAACTACCACCAAGGTTGCTCTTAGCGCTCGTGAAGTGCTCGTGCTCGCGAGCTTGCCCACGTTCGATGAACGATCAGTTCAAATGGAGCAAATCCTCAAGTCTTCCATCACCAGTTTCCAATACGGCGAAGATGGACCCGGGACTCGACTCCCTTCCAGCGATGTTCTCAAAGAAGTCACCGATTCACGATTCACTGTTTACGATGTATTGCACAACTTCTTCGACCATGAAGATCCTTGGGTAGCGTTAGCCGCCCTCGAAGTCTATGTTCGACGGGCCTATCGAGCGTACAACGTTATGCACCTCGACTACGAAGCGGGCGATTCCGCTGTATCGCCCCATATCGTCACATGGCGTTTCAAGCTGAGCCAGAACTCGTCCGAGCCTATGACTCCTCGAAATGATTCTTCCCGTGGTGTCTCACGGATCGCTAGCATGAGTGACATGTCATATGTCATTGCTAGGAACCAAGTCGAGCCCACGCGATTCGGTCTCATGACGTCTTTCAACGATCTGTCTGAGCTACAGGCCGGTTTCCCGAAGTTGTTCTCGCAATACCCCGCCTTCGACAACGCCGAATTCAAAGAGCGATATGGCCCTGAAGCAAGGCATCCTCACGTCATGAACATTGCTATTCGAGTATACGGCGAAGAAGATTTGACGGATGCAGAGATCATGTCGGAATTCGCCAAGATCGCCAAGCAACATGCCGACAAGATTAGTGGTGCTGGTATCCGGCGAGTAACATTGCTCATCTGTCGTCGAAACCAATACCCTTGGTATTACACCCTTCGAGCTTCTACCGACGGAACTTGGCGAGAGGAACAAAACATCCGAAATATCGAACCCGCGCTTGCTTATCAGTTAGAGTTGGGACGACTCTCCAACTTCAACATCACTGCCCAGGACGTCTCCAACAGGCAAGTTCATGTCTACCACGCTGTCGGCAAAGAGAACCCTTCAGACATTCGATTCTTTGTGCGTGCTCTGCTTCGGCCTGGCCGATTGCGAGGATCAATGAAGATCCAAGAGTACTTGGTTTCTGAATTTGATCGACTTGTCAACTCTATCTTGGACACCTTGGAAATTGTCAGTTCGACACACCGACAGGCCGACTGCAACCACATTATGATCAACTGCGTGCACCATTTGGCCATCTCCTTCGACGACATCCAAGAAGCTTTGGCTGGATTTATCGAGCGACATGGAAAGCGGTTATGGCGACTGCGAGTCACTCAAGCAGAGATCCGAATCGTGATTGAAGATGCCGATGGTGCCATCACCCCCATTCGATCATTCATCGAGAATGTCTCTGGTTTCGTCGTCAAGTATGAAGCATATCAGGAAGTCAGCACCGACAAGGGTGCAGCTATGCTGAAGTCAATTGGTCCTCAGGGCCAGTTCCACTTGCAGAGAGTTAACTTCCCGTACACCACTAAAGAATCGTTGCAACCCAAGCGATACCAAGCTCACGTTGTTGGCACTACATATGTGTACGATTTCCCCGACCTATTCCGACAAGCTGTCCGTCGAGTCTGGGAAAAGACGGCAGAGTTCTATCCTGGCTTGAAGGAACCTACCGATCTGCTTACTGCGAACGAGCTCGTTCTTGACGAAAACTCGCAGTTGCAAGAGGTTCCCCGACCTCCTGGATTGAACAACTGTGGTATGGTTGGCTGGATTTTCACGGTGAAGACTCCCGAGTACCCCAAGGGTCGACGGGTGGTTGTCGTTTCAAACGATATCACCTATCAGATCGGTTCATTCGGTCCTTCCGAGGATGAATACTTCTATCAAGTCACGGAACTGGCTCGAAGCCTTGGACTGCCTCGAATTTACTTGTCTGCCAACTCTGGTGCCCGTATCGGCCTTGCTGAAGAAATCATGGGTCTCTTTGATATCGCCTGGAATGATCCCTCGAGACCGGAGAAGGGCTTCAAGTACATGTACTTGACCCCCGACAACATGGCTAAATTGAGAGACAACGGAGGTAAGTAGCTTCTCTTCATCTCCTTTCTGTGCCTTCACTTACGGGGAGCTCTGTATTCGTTAGCTGGAATTATCAAGACCAACGAGATCGAAGACAACGGAGAAAGGCGACATCAAGTCACTGACATTATCGGTCTAAGGAATGGTCTCGGTGTTGAGTGTTTGAAAGGCTCTGGTCTCATCGCTGGCGCCACGTCAAGAGCATACGATGATATCTTCACCATCTCACTCGTCTCCGCTCGTTCCGTTGGTATCGGAGCTTACTTGCTCCGACTGGGTCAACGAACTGTCCAGGTTGAGGGTCAGCCGATCATCTTGACTGGTGCACCCGCGCTGAACAAGGTCTTGGGTCGAGAGGTTTACACATCGAACTTGCAATTGGGTGGCACTCAGGTATGTCTGCACGCTCTATGCCATGCTGAAGGGAACTCATCTTTCTCGTTTTCTCGTTCACAGATTATGTACAAGAATGGTGTTTCTCATCTGACGGCCGAGAGTGACTTGGATGGTGCCCTTCAGATCGTTCAATGGCTTTCCTACGTACCGGACAGGAAGGGCAAGGCTATCCCGATCTTCCCGTCGGGCGATCCTTGGGATCGATCCATCGACTATAAACCGCCCAAGGGTCCCTATGACCCAAGGTGGTTCATTGAAGGTAAACTCGAGGAGAGCGAAGCAGGAGAGCAATGGCTGTCAGGTTTCTTCGACAAGGGATCTTTCCAGGAGACTCTCGGTGGTTGGGCTCAAACAGTTGTCGTCGGTCGAGCACGTCTTGGTGGCATCCCTATGGGTGTGATCGCCGTGGAAACCCGTACAATCGAACGAGTTGTCCCTGCCGACCCCGCCAACCCTGCCTCTTTCGAACAACGTCTGATGGAAGCCGGTCAAGTTTGGTACCCTAACTCAGCTTACAAGACAGCTCAAGCGATCTTTGACATGAACAGAGAAGGTCTGCCACTCATCATCTTTGCCAACTGGCGAGGTTTCTCAGGTGGTCAACAGGATATGGTAAGTCGCAAGAAAAACAGTCGGACTCAAGTTCTTGTGACTGATACAAGTTTGGATTAAAACAGTACGATGAGATTCTCAAGCAAGGATCGAAGATTGTGGACGGTCTTTCAGCCTACAAACAGCCAGTTTTCGTTTACATTGTGCCGAACGGTGAATTGCGAGGTGGTGCTTGGGTAGTATTGGACCCGTCTATCAACCCAGAGCACATGGAAATGTACGCCGATAAGGAAGCCCGAGGTGGTGTCCTGGAACCGGAAGGTATTGTCGAGATCAAATACCGAAAGGACAAGATCTTGGCTACAATGGCACGACTTGACTCCGAATACGCTCAGCTCAAGGCTGCATCAACGGACACGACCAAGTCTGCGGACGAACAGAGTGCCGCACAGGACAAGTTGCTTGCTCGGGAGAAGCATCTTTGGCCAACATATCAGCAGATCGCGCTTCTATACTCCGATCTGCATGACCGTACGGGCCGAATGGAAGCGAAGGGTTGTGCTCGGGCTGCTGAATGGTCGGAAGCACGTCGATACTTCTACTGGCGTCTACGAAGACGGCTCAACGAAGCTCACATGTTGAACAAGTTGGCGAATTCGCATCCCGTGCTTACAGCCGCTGAACGAGTCGACGTTCTTTCTCAACTTGTCGAGGCTGATCCCGAATCGGACCAAGCTGTTGCCACATGGATCGAGGGTCACGCGGATGCCGTTTCGTCATACGCCGCGCAGCTCAAGACGCAATACATCAGCGACAAGATTATGGAATTCGCTGAATCGGATCGAGAAGGTACGATTGCTGGGTTCACTCGAATTATGGAGAGCTTGTCAGAGGAAGAGCGAAAGACGCTTGTGGAACGATTCTCTTCTGCTTAGATGTGAGGATTCGTGACGATTCGGATTGTAGTTGAAGCTGGTTAGACGCGAGAGGATTTGTCGGGAGGGTGTACACCCTGCGGGGCCTGACAATCTTGGGTTTCAGTTGGTATTGTGGTTTGAGATACAAATGTATAAAAGGTCATTGAACACGTCATGCGCCAACACGTCTGCTACTTGCGTCGAATCCTACTATTTGAAACGGACGGGATCTGACTCTGATCTCGAAAGGCAATAGGACCAATAGGACCAATATGACTATCGGTCATCCGAGGTCTTCAAAGAAATCAGATTCTAGGGGGCACCTCCACGGCCTAAGGGTGGGGGGGGTTCGAAAGTTGAACGCGTCAACGCGATTTCCTTGTCGAAGCATTTCCGTTGTTGGACTGCTCACTGCTGCTCATCATCTTTTCGCTCATTGTGAGGTATCTTCTATTCCATCTTCATACTCCCAACGCACCACGTCCCTTGGCTGTCCATTGCACTCAACGGACCAGTCAAAATCTTCGGTCTCGGCTGGACCGCTGACCGCCTTCCACAATGTATGGCGACGATGCACTCAAACTGGTGCTCGAGGCCAAACGATCCAACCAAACGGTCACCCTCGCCAAACACAACGATCCGCTAGTCCGTCAAGTCTGCTACGAGACTCGAGAACTAGGTAACGCATTGAATGCGGTCGCCAATGAATGGTCTCAGGCACAAGAAGATCTTCCGTCGGACCCTTCGCAACAAGCGCAACAGCAGGAGGAATTGCTTTGCAAAATCATGGTCCGGCAACTGTCCGCCAACCGAAACAAACGGTGTCTTCTGGCTTATCACGCTCAACGACTCGATCTGCTCAAGGACATGTACTGGAACGAGGCAGGAGGAGCTTTAGCACACCTGTTGAACACAAAAATGACGGGGAGAGGCAGGGCTAAAGCCAAGGAAGCCGGGCAGGGAGGAGCAGTGATGGCAGTGACGGAAGAAGAAGACGAGGCAGAGGGATTGGAGCAGGCCGAAGAACGAGCCGTCAGCAAGAACGGAAACGCCGCACCTCTCGTCATTGACGATGTTCGATCTCGACTATCACCGCAAGAAACCGATTTCTTACGCGGTTACAACGATCTTATTCTCGACTACAAGTCCGAGTTTCTGGATGTGCTCGACATGGCATCCTCAGTCCACCGACCACCAACCATCGATGACCTCTATGTTGATGTTCGCGTCGTACGAGACTGCGGTACCGTATACACGGAGATGGGACAAATCGAGTTCAGAAAGGGTCAGCGGTATTTGGTCAGGAGGAGTGATATCGAAAGGTTGATTATACAGGGCTATTTGGAAGAAGTTTAGGGTGGTTCACCTGGAGGGTATAGGCCTCGGGAGTCAGTCCGGCGAAGCTCGGCGGTCCGCCATGCATGGTGGAGTCATTGGGGACCACACATGACTTGGCCGCGCACCTTTATGGACAATCAAAGCGCCGACGCGGGCGGAACAACAAGTACAATCACAAACTACGCGTCGTTATCTGGGAAAACAGATTTCAATCACCCGCGTCTTGTTCATCACCTCGACATCCGCCACACTCATCGGCGTCGTACGCCACGACCGCTCGACCGACACAATGACCGACTGTGTCTCTGACACACTTCATGTTTTTCGTATGTTCTCTTATTCCCTGCCCGTGGTGTGACCGGCCGCATGGGTTTAGAGGAACGAACGCCATCGCCGATGTCCAATGAACTGTGTAGTCAAGGTGACCACGTCCTAGCCCTGTTGTACATCGCTGCTAGATCAGCGTAGAAGATGTTGCCATTGTACATTCGTCGGTGTATCTGGACGCTTTCATTGCATACGTGAGACACGTCTGCTTTTCTGTACCTGGACCTCCAGATTTGCCTCAGGGTTTCATCTCGTCTCCCACTCAACGAATTTCCGTCAAAGCCTGCTTCAGGTGTCATTCATTTCCCCTCTGATCTATCTTTAACGCCAAGTTCGAGTAGTACTGGGAGGCTGGCTTCTCGGGTATATGGACACGCCACTGCTTTCTAAGCCATGACCAAACGGTCGTATCTTTGAGGCAGTGACGGCAATGCGCAATCTTGTCGATGGCGAATGAATTGTTGAAATGCTGTACAATTTCCTGATTACAAGCCAACATGGTTGCCTAACAACCTTCCGAGTGAAAATACGCCCCAACTTTGCGCAATGTGCCTCCTCCGCGCGAGAGACGTCTCCGAGTAGTGTCCATTCATCCTAGGCCTTATGACGTCTTCCACAGAAGTATAGAGACCGGACCGACGTAAAAGTAAATAAAGTTGCGAGTTTCTACGCGAAGATGGAAGTTGTCAGATATTTCCGCTTATTGCTTCCCACTTTGACAATCATACCATGTGTCACGAATGACCCGAAACTATCGAAACAGTGGATTAGATATCGCCATGAGGTCTAGGAGGTATCCATCAATAACTTACTTTTTGCCGACCACACAATGCCACGTGGTGCTGTACAGTCTATCAAACTCCCGCTTCAGGTATTCTGCCATGTCCTTCTCCATCGTGAATTTGTTCATTGCCTCGTGAGCCAACTCGATTGCCTTCTCCTCCATTGGCTTTTCCATATCAACGCTCTTGATGACAGCTTGCAGAGGAGTGTTCGCTCCCAAGGTAGGCTTGGCCGCAACATTAGCCTCATCGTTGGTTGCAGTTGGTGTAGACATGTTGCTGGATGATGGTTCAAGACTCCTGAAAGATTACGATGCTTCTCATCAGCACTGCTCTCAGTCGAAACGCATCATCAATAAAACATAAACCCACCTTGTCACAGAGTCGTCTTTTGCACTAGGTGAACGCGCTGGTTCTACTTGGCGTGTTTATGGAGAGTGGACGCAGTGTAGCACTGGAAGGGTCGATAGTTGACGGGTCCTACCGCCTTATGTGTGCAATGGGGAGGTACGATAGCAAAAGATACGTATGCGAGCAAACTACAGACATTCCCGACCAGACTTGTAACCTCGGTGAGTTCGATCACTCTTACAGTAAGACAGCGAACGCGCTAAGTTGATTCACGTTCTACTCTTCTTCCTTGCGCACAATGAGTCCCTACGAGGTTGTGTATGCTGGATTCGGCTTCCCTCGCCACGGCGGGTCGCTAATCTTTCTGACAGGTGGAAGTTTAACTTTCCTACTGCTTATAGAGGTGGGGGAGTATCGACGTTGCTCTCCCGAGACGGGAGAGCCATCTTGTTGCGCGAAACCATCCCGTAGACAGTGTTGCTGCACGGTCATTGAGCTGGTCACTGTCTGCCAAATGGACCGCCGCGCTATGCTGGATTTCAGTAACAGCATTCCAGGTCTTGTATCTAGGTCAGAGCTCAATGAACAGTGTCAGCCGTTTCGAACAATTATCCCCGAAGATATGGCCGAATTCACTCTACTAGTAGCAGCTCTCAGTGACGCATCATGTTCTCGGGAACGAGATCAAGTACCCATTTCTATATTATTTCGCGATCTGATTTACAAACCAGCCATCGCTGTCCCAACACGAGGGGGAGCAGGCTCTTTCTATAATTTTGATATTGTGGCAGGTGCGAAGAAAGCAACCCGCAGTTCAATTCTATCGCGAGTTCTACTTGCCGACGTGTTTGGTCGTACCGAGACCAAGGACTTCGACCATCTTAAAGAAGATCTGAGTCGAGTCGTAGACGCCCTTGAACTTGTCGGATCCAGGGCCCTTGGTGAACACGGGAATATCTGCAAGAAACCGGACGGGGTCAGTCGATAAACTCCAATTAATTGAGATACTGCCTCAGGCCTGGTAGACTCACCGGTCAAAGAATGGACCCCCTGAGAATTCGAAACAGGAATGGTACCGTTGATAACGAAACCTTGAGGTTGATCGCTTGGGCTAGCAACGTAACTATAATGCGAATGAAGGGTAGTCAGAAAGAGTGTTGTTGGCAAGAATCGAATCACTCTACTCACTCGTTTCGTGCGGAGGTAGAGTTGGTCGCGGGTACTCGAGGGCCTCTGGTATCGGTAGAGTAGGTCTCTCGGACGTCAGGATGAGCAGCAAAGCCGGCAGCGAGCGCATATCGAGGGTCCCATTGCACGGGGAAGTTGGGTCCCTGAGGACCGGTGACCACAGTCTGGTTCTCGGGTCGGGATCCGGGAGCAACTTGGTATTCGGAGTGACCAGAGTTCTGGTAAGTTCCGATGGCTTCTCGCTTGATACGATCCGTAGTGGCCATTTTCAAGTACTTGGTGTCGCTGGATCCGAAGACGTCGAAACCGTGACCGTGATCAGCTGTAACGATGATCAAAGTTTCGTCCAGTTCACCAATCTTCTCCAAGTGCTCAATTGTCTGTCGAACAGTGTCGTCTAATTCGAGCAATTCACCTAAAGCGCGTTCGTAGTCGAGAACGTGGAACATTTTGTCGATAGAAGCGGCCTCCGACATCATGAAGAAACCCTTGTTCTCTGTGTCTCGAGCCTTCAGAATATCGATAGCCTTGAGTGTCATTTGAGCCAGACCAGGTTGATCGTACGTGGGGCTTGTGTCGTTCACGAGAGGGGAGACAGTGCCGTTCTTCAAGTTGTCAGTGTAGACATGTCGGTCGAGCCACTTGGCCATGTTGGAAGTGGAGAAAATACCCAGGGTTCGCTTGCTGGCATCAGCGGCTTGAAGAGCGGTGTTGTCGTTGACAATTTGGTAGCCCTGATCGGCAAAGGCGTTGTAATAGTTGGTCTTGTTGGGAGATCCAGACCCGGGCTTGAATTGCTCAGCACCCCCACCGAACAAAACATCTATAGATGTGCTCGGGTTAGTACAAGACACGTAATGTCCCTTCTTTATATTACCCACCAGGACCTTTCCAATCCACCCAAGAGAAATTGGTCTGCCCGTTGAGCATTTGGTTAATCAAGGGCGCGTACAAGTCCCGGTCTCGAGTGTGGGTAGCCAAGGTGATGGGAGTGGCATCGGCGACGAATGCAGTTGAAACGATACCAACGGGTCCACCGATTTGATTCTGGAACAATTCGGCGATTGTCTCGACTCTAGGGTCATCGAAAGCTATACCAGCACAGATCAGACGCTGTGGTTGAAGGAGTTCAGAGACACCCACTTACGATTTGGGGAAGAGTCTGCGTAAACAGAGATGGCGTTCACGGTGGACTTGTGTCCTGTGTACAGCGCTGTAGCAGAATTGGCGGAATCTACTATAAAACTAAATTTCAATGCCTGCTGTTAATGCGTGTTACACACTACAGCACCAGCCTCGAAACGCAACGTACCTGTCGATGGAGTGCGTCATTTGCAAACCGACGTTATCCATGTTGTCTAGCTGCATTCGACTCTGATACTTCCCGTTGATTTGCTTGTGTCCGATCAATCGAGCCGCAGTGATGGCGGATTGCGGCATACCGTCACCGATGAAGAGGATAACGTTCTTGGCACATCGCTTTTTCGCAGGTTCATGCACAGTCCAGTTGGCCAGAGTTTGCTGGGTGTCGTAGTAGCTCAACTTGAGCTGGTACTGCCCAGGTTCGTACAGGGTAAGATTCCGGTAGGCCTTCGAGGCTACGTTGACAACGGTGGGAGTTTTGGCATCCCTGGCGAACAAATCCTATCGAAGCACCCAGAATTAGTCGCGTTCCGACAGATTCCGTGGCGTGAAGTCTCACCTCGTAGTAGGTAAAGTTCCACTTTTCGATGGGGGAATCCTTGATTTGGAAGAAGGAGGTGACATCGGCGGAGTAACCCTTCCCATTGTCGAGGGTGAGCTTGAAGTTTTCATCGGGTACACCGTTGTTGAAGGCCTCTGAGCCATTGGCAGGGGCGTGAACCTGGAAGGAAAGGAATATTGATTAGAGCAATCCTGCAGATGCGTCGGATAAATGGACAAGCCACATACCTCCAGTCGGATATCAAAGTGTCCACCGGCGATAAATTCAGCCTCAGTGGGAGGGAAGATGCATCCCAGTTGGGGACACGTCCCTAGTCGCTGGAAAGTCTGCGCGACGGCAGGAGTGATATAGCCCAAGGCGAGCAGAAGTCCAGCCATGGATGCCGAAGGGGCGAGCGAAAACTTCATAGTGAAAGTTGGTATTGCGAGTTCTTGATTATGATCCTTCGGCTGATACAAGACGTTCGATCAGTCGTCGACACTGAAGACGACGGGGAACTTGAAGTTTTGAGGATACGGTAGGACTTGAAGAGCGGCACATGACGCCCACTCCCGGCCTGCATTATATAGCAGGATCGGGGGACGGCCTCAGTAACGTGCATATCCAGCATCCAAGATTATTGAACAACAAATTAGAGAGTGAACATGTTGGAATTGACAATACACCGGTCGACGCACATGCGAAGTTGGATCAGGGCTTCCGAAAGACCGGACCACACCCGGAGCTACGTCCGCGAGATTCCACTTTGACTCGCATAGCTGCTCGCATTTCGAAAGATTCTGCTGGGCAGGTCCACGAGCAAGTCCACCTGTAGCATTCGACGGGGCCAATGACTGAGCGAGTGACGCACATGGCTACTCCGTTGAGTGTATGTACTAGTCAAGATAGCTAGACAAATTGCCGCGAAACGTTGGAGGCATCTCTTGATCGCACGTTCGTCATGAGCTATGGGTCGTCGCCGTATCAGCTGCCGTATCTGATATGTTGCGAGTCGCCTTAGCACGGAGGAGGTTTCCGATCCGAAACCATTTGAAACGAGCGAAGTTGATTATTGTAGAGCTGATTGTAGCAATGCCGTTAGCGCGCTAGCTTGCTGCACTTCCGTTTCTATGAGTCACCGCAACTACAGTAGTAATTCACTCCGTATATCCACTTGCAATTTGACGCACGTTCGCGCCAAGTCAGCGGGAACAGTTTGTGTAAACACAGGTAGACACAGGATCCTACAGCATTGTGGTGTTTACGCAGATTCTAACCAGCCATGACGTCTCATTACCTCAACAATGGCATTCTTCTTCTGAATACATCATCTCCTGATCTCAAACCTCATTCATGTGCTGGGGGAGTCCATCCGTTGGCCTGAATAAAGTCTGGTGACGACGTGACGACAGATCGGCCAACAAGCTAGACGGAAGGAGTTCACGAAGGTGCTCATGATGGGTAATGACATGTCGCGCGCAATTATCGATACAAGCAGGAAGATACAATTCAAAAGTCCATCATACTTCTACAACGTAGAACATTCGTACCAACAGTAATATTACAAAATCAAGGTGCTTGGATTCATGCATGCCAACCATGCAGTCCAGAAGCATCGACGGTGAGGAAATGGCTCATGTTGCCTTCCAAAATGGTGTCTCGGACGTGTCCCAAAGCGACACGCTTTGATCGCCTTTGACTAGTGGCGAAGTCGTGCATGGCAGGCGGGTGAAAAATATACTTAGGCGACTTCAGTTTGTGGACCGCATGATCGATGCATTGATGCTAGGAATCGTGGGACCAGTGGCTGTTGGCGTAACGCCAGTGGAGGTGGTTTGTGGACCAAAGTTCCATACTCGGATCTCTCCATCGTCGGAGCCCGATATCAGAAGATCATCCGAAAGCTGTAAGCTTGTAACAGCTGTTATAGGAGACGTGGGAGTATTAGCACAGGATCGCACAAGGCTTGTGCACAGCAAGACTTGCCTCCACGATGTCCCACGAGCGTTTGAGCACAACGCCCAGACTCACGGTCCCAGATCTTGATAGTGCGATCTTTGATGATATTGGAAAAGAATTAGCAGTTGCTTTTGACATCAGATTGTATAGGAACCTACCATGTGAACCAGACGCAAGCCGAAGGGCGTCGATATCGATTCCCCAGACACCCTCGATATGCCTGTTGAATTCCGCAAAATAGATGAGCATATGATGCAAGATTGTAGCAGAGACGAAGGACTTACCCGAAAAGAGTGCGTTTCTCAATTCCAGTCTCGGCGTCCCAAATCTTGATCATATTGTCCAGGCCTGCCGAAACGAGAATGGCCTCCTTATTGTCGTCATCGAGATTGAAGATGGTGTTGTTCGAGGGTTCTCTTGCAATGTCGTGCTCGTAACCGGAACGCATGTTCATGTCGTTACTGGTGAAAGAACGAGCTCCAAACGTTCGCGCCGACGGAGAATAACATGACATGAGGCCTGTATCCGACGGTGTAAATGCTGCTGCCGAGAAGTTTGACATCGCTGTGCGGTTTGGCGTGATCTCGTTGTCATCTTCCTCGTGCTCCTTCTCCACGATCAAGAGCTTGAGACTCTGGACATGGCCGGTATGTCCGACAAAAGTCTTGATGCAGGCTCGTTGCTGCAAGTCCCAAAGCTTTATCGTTCCGTCATCACTGGCAGAGAACAGAAAGCTCTTGCTGTCCGCTCCAGAAGGCTGCGCTGATGTCGAGGGTGATGCATCTTGTACGCTCTGTTCCGAAGGCGAGCCTTTACCGTCCCATAACAGAACAGAGTTGACCCATCCTTGATGCCCTCGCAAGGCATAACAATCTCCGGTAGCGATGTTCCAGATTTTGATGACGGCATCCGCGCTCCCACTCGCCAAAGTTCCTTTGTTGTAATTCAAGCAGACAACACCGTCTGTGTGCCCCTCCAGTGTCCTCACGCATTCCCCTGTACGCCAATTCCATCTAAATGGGAGATATACAGTTCAATACTCCATCTAATTGC
This sequence comes from Naganishia friedmannii, assembly GCA_030039255.1. Lineage (NCBI taxonomy): Eukaryota > Fungi > Basidiomycota > Tremellomycetes > Filobasidiales > Filobasidiaceae > Naganishia > Naganishia friedmannii. The sequence continues at coordinate 736,207 of JASBWT010000003.1, forward strand.
GTCAGTACGAGTGACTTACACTTTCAACGTTCTATCCATACTGCCAGTAATCAACATGACTTGATCGAATTGCAACGCCCGAACTGCACGTGTGTGACCTTGCAAGACTCGGACCGTTTCGCCTGTATCCAGGTTCCAAACTCTGACTGTTCGATCATATGAGCCGGTGATCAGAACCGGGTAAGAGGGAGTGGACAGATTCTGATGGAATTGGAGGCACATGATGCCGTTCGTGTGACCCTGCAAAAAGAAAGTCGATGTCAATGAGATTCTGTGACTTTCACTTTGTATCAAGAGGTACTTACCTTCAACGTCCTCTCGGTATACCTTCCCTTTCTCCAATTCCTCTCGACTATCAACCGTTCACAATAGACGTGTTTCCAAGGTTTCTTGTTCCGCCTTTCGTCTCTTTCGGCACTGTTGTATTCGGCGTTCTCATTGTTCGCCGCGGGAGTCGCGTCGCTATCACTACTTCCTTCTGAAGCACCACTTTTCGGCTTTGTTGACGATTCCACCCTACGACGTTTTCTGCTGGAACTTGTGCATGTGGCAGGCCTTTTCACAGTTGAGACTTCCGTTATCGATGTGGTGGTTCCAGTTGCAGAGCCTTCCTGTAGAGTCCCGGACTCTGGCATTATTTGAGCGTTGAAAGATCTAGGCAAGCTGACCATGCGATGTCCATTGGTGCCAAGCGCTTCTGGAGACACCGGCTGACGATTCACATCCTCATGTTCGTGATCATGGTCGTCATGTTCGAGTGCTACCATCATTCGATCCGGAGCACCTAGGTTCAACTCTTTCCGCAGTCGGCGACGCTCCAGTAGTGGTAAACCCCAGCCGCATTTCGTGCATTTCCGTTCGATATGTTGACCGCACATACGTCGCCATAGCAGATCGTCGTCGGCCAGTCCTTTCCATAGTTTCGACACTTGAGCAGCTTTTCCGAGAGAGATGGCGTCTAGGTAGCCAAGGACACGCAAGCAGACTTCGCGTGGGAACAGGGTAAAGGGATCCACTCGAATAATCTGTGACAAGGCTTCAGAGAGATGAGAGAGTTGCGAGCTACAAGGTGGCACATTGGGTTGAATTTCAGGTGTGTACTTCATCGTAACGAACGGCGAACTTACAAGCAGCACATAGTGAGGATACCCTCCAATATGATTTTCCTCTTGAGATGCGGCGACGAGCTGAACGTAGACCACAGAGCCGTAATGGCAGCTCTCTCTTGAACGGGAAGTGTATCCAACGACTGCAGATAAGAATACAACGTTAGTTTCACATGTTATTGTAAATTACGTCAACGTATGACTATGCTTACCTTTTGCAGCTTCCCATTCACATCCTGATCTGCCATCATCTGATGCCTGACGCAAAGCGTTCTTCCGTCCGATGGTACGGTAGGTAATGTTACTCCGGCTGTCGAAGACCCTGTTCCTTCTGCGGGTGCTGATTGTACGAGTGCTCCACTGGAAACGTATTCAGACGTCTGGCTTGATCCAGTCCTTGTGTCAGGGTATATAAAAGGCAGAGGCGAAGGTGCCGTTTCGATCAAAGAGTGCATTGGCAGGACATTTTTACTGGAAGAAGCCACGGCATTATATCGCGTGGAAATCTGTTGTGCGTTGGATTTGCTGCTGTTACCGTTGCCACGATTAAGTGCGTGAAGGGCTGGTACGTCGGTGGAACTTAGCATACGCCAACCGGGCTTCGGATTAACGCTTTTATTCGTACTTGATGACACTTCGGAGTCGCCATTGTGCTGAGGATTGTTGACCATTCTCGAGGTGCAATGGGTTTGGAATACTGCACAGGTATTACGACTCGGACTAGTGCGTCTGTGGCGTATTTGCTCCCGTCCTCTGGAGTTAGATGTGGCAATAGTGGCGAGACTGTGGGGTAGACGATATTGCAAGACCAAATAAATTGACGCCACTCGTAACAGATGAATCGTCAAATAATACGAGGATGTGGTGATAAGCACGCCATGTTAGGGGAGCAGTCCTTTGATTCACGCGCCATCCGATTGCACCGTCTCGTGACCAAGCTTCTTCTGCTTCCGAATTTGCCACTTCTCGGTTGTTTCGGCTTCTATCAACAACTTTTATCTCCAGACATCTCCAGTTTCTTCTTTGTATCTTTAAAGATATATTCAAGTGGCAAGTGGCTGTAAGGTGGCAAGTCATAGTCGGATCTGATAGCTAGTCGTCTGAGTGGCTATACAAGGGAGCTGCTCTATTCAAGCAAAGAAGAGACCTCTGTTCGACGCATTATGCATTTGTCTGGTATATCCGTCTGCTGAGCTCTCCTATATACGCTGAATGGCGCCTGTGTGAAGGGTTTAACGGCTCGTCGGCTCAACTATGCATTCGTGGCGACGTCGTCGGTGTTTTCATCTTCCGCTTAGATGCGTAAGCAGAGCAGCCAAGAGATCGTATATGCTCCGAAGACATCAACAAAGAATTATAATGAAATCGGGAATGGCTGGATAAGTTGCTAGCTGGATAGGAAATTCAGTATGCAGGAACCCGCTTGTATACCTAGCATTTCCATTATCGTGATCCACGCATTCTAAGAATACAAATCTCACCACTCGTCAGGGCGAGGGAAGGCGTCGAAAGGTATCTTCGAGAACAAGAAAGTAAAACAGCGAAAAAGCGTTCATCCTGGGCCGAGTGCGTCCGTATCAGGGCATGTGTCCCTGGGAGAAACACTGGTCCCGCAACGCAACACACGCGCATTCCCAAACATCGCTCATCGAAACGCCCTATGCATAGATTTCATCCCCAGACATATCCCTATCGCAGATCGCACCGTACAAGAAGAAAGTCCCTGATCCCGAACGAAGAAGGGTTGCAAAGTGTTTCGCTTTTGAAGTATGCTGAGGATTGTGAAGATCCGATGCTTAAAGCTTTCGTCGGAAAGAGCAACCTGCGATAGTGGACGGGAAAATAGTCAGCTTCCAGCGACTCGACCATGCGAAGACAACCACAACTCACCCTCGGTCAACTTGGCCTTACCACCGGATGGCTGGCACAAGACGGTGTTGCATGATCCACACTGAACGACGGTCGAAGCGTGCGAGAACACGGTGGTGATCTGGAAACAACCGGGGCACTTGACGTCCATGAAGAAAGATCGAGGAGACTGGACAAGCTGCTTCAACTTGTGCTTCTGAGCCTCAGACTCGGCGGAAGGGTGGAGAAGGTCGACGGCGAGAACCTGGAGTAAAGACAACAAGGGATGAGTTTCATTGCAAAAAGAAAGGATGGCAACCAAAGGACACATCGGTATCGACATGTGGCATATCGACGCTGGCGTGAATTTGACCATTGGCGTCCAAGTAGTTTTGCGGGACACACGACGACTGGTAGGAGCCGTTGGGTTGTACTCGAGTTGTTCTCCGATGCTCTATCTTCCCCAATTCCTCCAAATTGCCACCCATAATCATCTGCCTTTTCCTAATCCTGCATCTTCACCTGTCCTGCATTGCCTCTCGTCTCGTCGTAGTCGGGTCCCGGTTTCCATATGCCATGTACCGATACCTGGTGTGTCCCTTGGCGGTAAATCCAGTCGACTCACCATTTTGTATTGCTACTTTTATTGAAAACGAGCGGAAAAGTTACGTGGAGATGGTTCTGCTTTTGACTTGAGGGATGGCGTCGGGAGCGGCTCGTTTTAGGAAGCAGGGGGATCGCGGGGCGGCGGAGGTCGCTGCGGTCGTTGAAGATGTTGGCGACTTGACAACAATGGTCACACGCTGGGTGGATTGGGATTCGCCTCTCCCAGCGGCACAGGGCGAGAGAGGAGAGGCGATGACTCGCCGAGCGACGAATCAGCAGATCGAGAGGCGCACGAGCAGGACACCAGCGCTTGCTGAAAAGCGCAAAAGGTCGAAACTTTCGGCTGGCGCGAGCACACCGCGGAACGATCGAAAGCTGAGACAAGAGCGTCAACTATGGACAGATCAACTTGCACCGCTCCTTCACGGACAGACGACTTCCTGTCTGTTGACGCGGCTGGACGTTAAGAAGCAAGAGGATCAAGTAGCAGGTGCACGGAAACTGGTACCAGAGGTCTTGGCCTGCCAAGGTGAGGGGGCGATATCGCCATGACTATCCTGCCGTAACTTCCCGTGTAGCGAACGGCTGTCGCGATTCGCCGTCATATCGTGCGCTGCTATCGTTTACATGGTCAGGATTTGGACTGCAAGCCTTAATAGTCAAGGAGTCCCGCGGATACTGATAGGTGTCTCTGGCTTTCTAAGAGCTCCTCGAAGCATTGGCGCATTTGAGTAACATCTGATGGAGCAGTGAAAGCATTGCACAGCTCATGAACATTGTCACATTGAAACATTGAAAAGCACGCGGACAATAGATAACCCATATCCGCCTTCGGCTATGACGCGGCAGTGGGAGCTGCAGCGGAACTTTGGGAAGTTGACATGACAATGCAAACAATGATCAACAACCTCATACCGGCTAGTTGCACTAACCAGTTCACTTGTACTAGAGCCATATAGCGAGTCCGCCTGAGCAACCACAAACTATTGCAGAATTCAGCGCTTCTCGGAAGTCGGATCAATCCAGACCTGAAAAATGAACGCACTTTATTCGACTGGCACGCGCCAGCTATCATCAATACAACGGGACCTGGACTTGATGGCTTCCGGTAAATCCACGCCAGCAATCCAGGGTACGCTTTTCTTCTACAAATGTCGACGTATCGTGAGCTAACATTTGTCGGTGTGTTGTCAGGTAGGTCAGATCCTTGCAACGCTTAATTCCTTTTCGAGAGTGATCGACGACTATGATCAGATGGCCAAGAAGGAATCGAAAGATGAAAAGAGAGAAAAGGCATTGCTGTGAGTTGAGCGTCGCTGACGCCTATCTACGACATGCTTGCCTGGTTTCTTACTGGCTTTTTCGTACGACAACAGTCGAGTTCAGCGGTTCAAGGAGGAACATCGGGAACTGAAATCGCGCTTCGAACAGCAAAAACGTCAAGCAGAAGATGCCGACAGGTCCGAGCTATTAGGCGGAGCAAACGCGAGCGGCAACAGTACAAGTATAGGTAAAGCCAGCGGAAGTGGATTCGCACATCGCTCATCCGCTCGAGGTTCGGCTCGACAGCGCGCCAATGTACCATCTAGCCCCGGTCTCATGGAATCACCATTCTCCCTTCCAAATACCGGTCCGCCACCGAATGCAAGAGAGGATTTCGGGCTACGCGAGCATACGTTCCTGCAGGAAACGGAAGCGAGTCTGGATCAGTATATCGCGCAGGGTCGAGCTGTATTGGGAGATTTGGTGGAGCAAGGGACGACTTTGAGAGGCACGAAAAAGCGGCTTTTGAAAGCTGGTGAAACGCTTGGGCTGAGTCGGGAGGTGATACAATGGGTTGACAGAAGAGGGTGAGTGAAGTCAATTGTCGAGAGTTTTTAAACCTTCGGTTCTGATCTTTTCACAAATAGTGCACAAGATTGGTACATCTTTTTCGGAGGAGCACTGTTCACGCTGTTCATGTTCTGGGTAATCTACCATTATCTCGGCTAAGATGCAGCTTGAGGTAGAGCTCCGAAGCCACACACGCCATGGATAGAGTGGACGACATCATATATACCTGGGCCATCATCCAGGCTGCCATTTCACGTTGTACGACTTTGTAGTCGATTGATTTTTGCTTGATACATCGAAGCTGTTTGTGGCTCCATACATCACAATTGTCCTTGTGAAGTAGGAGTTAGGCAGTACAGATGCGTCACTTCCCACAACATACGCCTGGAAGGGAGATCCGCTGTATATGAACGTAGAATATCATCCAACATGGAGGTATTTGCAGAAACAGCCGCGGAGGAAGTCGTCGGTGAGGATTTACATATGCGTTGTGCTCGACATATGGTCGCGACCAGGTTAAAGACAACCCAGCAAGAAGTGAAGATTGTGGCAACGCGCTCAAGTAAGACAAAAGCCAGAGACACCTCGAGCCCGGACTGCTGGTCGAATGCGAAAAACCCGCAAAGATTAGCTCAAAGATTGATGGATATAGCAGCTGATATAGCGCTAAAGGAGAAGATAAACAACGCCTCCCGAGCACGCGTTATCCCGAGACAACGGGACGAGGCCTTTATAGCTGCCTTTATAAGCTCGAGCCCTACGCTTCGATAGTGATCTACGTTGGACAGTAGCCTAGCTTTGTTGTTTCAGTTCAAGTTGCTCGTTAGTTGCAACCGTCGCCGTGGATTAGCGGCAAACAAAACTTGCACGGCCTACCTGGATCAGCTTTTACATCTACCTTCGCTTACTTCGTCCACTCAGTCATGCATTCCATGCAGTAAATCACCAGCAATCATCTTCCGTCTCGGCGTTTGTTCGTCAGAACGATATATCGTCATGTTTGCGGTGGACGGCGAAGTCCTTCAACAGGCATTACAAGAGGAACGTACCTCAGGCGATGCCTCCGCCAACTCGTCCTTTGATGAAGCTGGAAATGCTCAAGGTGGATCCGGAAAGCAAGAGAAGCGATACCGATTTCATGAGACCAGGAGCGGATTCGACGACGGAGGAGAAAGGCGGAGCGAAGTCATCAGTGGTCTACCAGCAGCTATACAGGTATGACTGAGGCCCGTGCACTCATCATGCTGGGATTAGTGACTGACTGCTGGAACTGCATTATTAGCTGCATCTTAGAACTGACACCAAAGCCAAAACCGTATCTTCACAGTCCCTGAAAGGATCTCCTACAATACGCTCTACCCGTCACGGACGAATCCCTACCAGCTTTATGGGTCTAGGTCCGACCTTGTCGACGATACCGGGATCGACATTATATTCAGCCCAACAGCATGAGAACGACGAGAGTGCTAAAGCAACGGAAATCGTGACACCCTTGGAGTCACGCCGAGTAGGTTCTGAGCCCGACATGAACTTTTTAGACATTACGCCCGATTTGATACCTCCGCCAGAGTTCCAGGAGAGATTTAAATTCGTGGTATGCTCTAGTCGACTGCTGCATGATAGGCCAAACTTTGACGGAAAACGTGGCGACACGTTGGTCCAACACGGCATAGGCCTTGCCACCGGCCATGATCAAGGACTGGAATTGTCCTTTGCCGGTCTTGGAATAGAAGGCACGACGATGAACTTCAATGAAGCGGCAACTCACGAGCCTTCACGCGATGACGGCCTTCGACGAAGACGTGCTCCATCGCCTCTCGTCGACGTCAATATGTCATGCCAACCTGCATCGTTTCGTCGACTATCGAGTGCTACTTCGATCTATTCTGGTTCCACTCCCCTGTGTGCGGGCTATCCGACTACAATATCAGCAGATTCCGGCTGGCGTTTCCTGGCGTACATGCCGTTCTTCTGCACCCTTGCACCGTATACAGAACCAGTAGTATTGCTACTTTCCTGTTCGTTATGGATACTGCAAATTGTGGGATGGATATGGCTCGAAGTACTGGCCGCAATGGCGATTGCGCTGTGCGGGATTTTAAACATCATTGTCAGGAGCTTCAATGAAAAAGAGGTCAGCCGTGAGGAAATAAAGCGGAGGAAAGGTATCCGCGTAAGAATGGAAAAGAAGGATGGGAAGAGACGACACGTGGAGAAGTGGAAAAATTCCGTTAATGAACCGTCGACGCACGATGTCAACACCGAGGAAAATCGTACCTTGCGGACAACTCCCATAGCAAGCGACCAAAAAGCACTGGAGAACCCTACAGCAACGTTAGAGACCATTTGTTCTCACCACGAACCGCTACAACAACACGAACACGCCAAGGGGGACAACGGTTCTCAAAGTCTCCATGGTTTAGCGTTGGAGTCACTGCAATCTGTTGTTGCGGAAGCGGATCAGATGGATGAAGTTATCGGACAAGCGTTGTCAATGATACGAGATTCGGAAAGGTAAGTTTGCAAATTATTCCGCCGCCGAGTCTTTCGAAAGAGGTAATTGCTGATATGCGGCGCGTTTGGTAAAAGATCATCTCCCTACATCGGCATAGCGGAAACTCCGATTAAACGCCTTCGCCAAAGCCTCAATGACGCCTTAGTGAACCTCAGCGTCCGCTTAACCGATACATACAGTGCTCTTGCGCCGTTAGTCTCTGAGGAAGCGCTTCAGACTCTTGAAGTCATGTACCGTGTTGAAGAGACTGAGGCACCCCTGTCGCCAACATGGACGGCGTCGTCTCTTCCAACTGCACTTGGGTTCAGAAGGTTGGATGAGGATTTCTTGATGTTTTCCCCAAGTGATGTCAGCAACAAAAGGGTCTCACAATCCACAGACTCGGTGACTAGCGGTGGCAACGAAGAAGAGATGATGGAGCCACTCCATCGGAAACTGCACCAGACCGGAGGCGTTGGCACAGTACCCGTAAACAGGAACCGGGCACGAAGCTCACTCGACCCTCAAGGAAAGGATTTTAATCCTGTCTTGAGGAATGTGCAGTCCTTCCATGGACTCACCGATAGCGGCTATGGTTCTGGGGTACAGGACAAATTCACGCCATTACCAGTCCGGAGCCCGAGATTGTCTCAACGACAGGGCAGTAATCTGAAAAGAGCAACATCGTTGAAAGAAAAGACGTCTAGTGGCACAATCAGGCCACGCCGAGAAGACACGGGGGAAGTCCGGCAATTGCAGTCTGCGTGGCGATACCCTATAACTCTACAAGAGGAATCAGATGCTTCGCAGTCACTTTCCAATCCGAATCACCCTACGAAAGCCGATATTTTCCCCCAACCCGGCCCGATTGTCGGCGATGAAGAAACTTTGCGAAGTATTGCAATTCCCACCAACCCTAAAGGCAAGCTGAGAGAGTTGAAGCTGTCGCAAAGCGGGATGGGAGGATTCAGTCAACCAGGTACGACTCATTCGAGCTCGCCGCAATTCGGACTCTCTCGCACACCGGAGGAGGGTCGGGATCCTATGTCTTACTTTGCCGCAGGAACAGGCCAAAGCGCGACTACCCAAATGACATTACGTCGTAAACGAAGCAGTCTTCAGAGCTTGCGGTATCGCAACCCAGATGGAACGACCGTCATCGCTTCTTCTCCAGCTCGACATCACCGCACGCGATCATCTGTCGATATATTGCCAAACAACGTGAACGATTTCATCAACAATTTGCCAAAAGGGATTGTGAATGGCTTGCAAAAGCCAAGTCGCAATTCTAGGGCAATAAGTTCCGAAGCGTCCCCTCGCATCTCTGAGCGAGATTCTTTGTTGAGCGATCATCGACCTCCATCAATGACGGCCCGGTATCCATCAAGTCCTGCATTCCATGCGAATCAGCAACCTCGGCTGCAGCGCGCGATATCTTTTGGTCATCTGACTCTTACGTCCCTCAAGGCCGCCTTCCTTGCGATCCACTTGAAGCGGAAGCGAATTGCCTGTGAATTGCTTGCTTTGGATTTCTCTGCCGAATCCATCATGCAGCGAGAAAAAGCTCATATACGGCAAGTTGCGTTCGCGAAATACTGGGCAGACGTTCATATAATCCTGGACGATCTACAAGCCGCCATGAACGCGATCACTAAAGACATCAAAAGTACGCTGGCGACTTGCAAAGAAAGCGCGTATCGCTACGAACCTTTCTTGCCGGGAAGACCTCATGAAAGCTTCGCTCCACGACTATCGGACGAATCAGTCATGCTAGAGCAGATTCACGTTCTAACTCGGTTGCTAGCCAGCGCGCAGAATGAACTAGTGGGACTCAGATCGTCTGTACAGCAGCAAAACAAGCAGGAAATCATTCACCAGTGGGATCAGCTGAGGATGGATCTCGCAGCGATGATTCGCACATGGGAAAAGGGGAGAGCTGTGGCGTCCAGGTCGAATGTTTATGGTCGCGCGGATGGCGGCCTGGATGGCGATTACAACATCGCAGAGTCCCTTCCCGACTTCATACGCCACTGGGATGTCGACGATGCCCCGGAACTTGACATTCACGGAGCAGACACCTCCAACGATGCGTCCGTCTCATCACCTATGGTTGACGAGGCAACATCTGCTACCAATATCGCTGCGTTTGACGATGCTTCGACTCACTTGTTAAATTCCACCTCATCCGCTTTTCTACCGCCGCCGGGAATCGAAGATGTCTTTGAAGCATTGCTCGAACGGCCTGTCGTCGTCAAGTCGCTTGTTGGACCCGATGGAAAGAAGCTGTCCCGAGAGGAACGGATCCGACACCAAAAAGAGATCAGGAAAAAGGCTTTACATGGCAAATCCAAAGTGGAACCTGGGTTTGGTCCGAGTGCGGTAGCGCCGACGACACGCTCGAGGAATGGTGCAGTAGTGAAAGAGCTGCAAGAAGTGATTGCAGAGCTTCGGGAAAGGAGAACTGCGGCGTCACCCACGGTACAATAGCGGTTTCAGTCGTACACCCTCATATAAGTTTGACTATATGCCGTGAAATCATCGTAGAAATCCAATGGTAAGATTCCGTTTGCCTGCCCAAGTTAGGCTTACATGCCCCTAGGATGCCCCGTAATCATCGTACAATGATGTGATGACAGTGCGTGTGCGATGCTCCTTGCCTAAGTAACAACAGTAATCAACCCAATGTGGTGAAGATGCCCCTATTGCTTCTTCTTCTTCATGTTCTTCTGTTCCTCTTCCCGCTCTAATCTCTTGGTTTCTTTCAGCTCTCGATACCTGGCTACCACACGCTCCCTTTCTTCTTCCATGAGTCTCTGCTGGCCAGAGTTCAAAGGGTTTCTGTTCACTGGTGCGAATATGCTCGAGGGTGTTTGTTTCGTAGATTTCTTGAGTCTTGGCAATGTTGGCGGAGCTGTCATAACATCGAGAATACCGGTTCGGATCGGGGCTTTCTCAAACTCGGTTTTACCTCGTTTTCGCGGATTGCTCGGATCCTCGTATTCACGCTCTGGATCTCTAGTTCGCTTGCTGGCTTTTTTCGTCGTCACCGGTTTCTTGTTATTGCTATCGATTCCGGTCCATTCTTCTTCATTCTCTTCTTCTGCGTCGCTCTTTTCTGCTTGTGCTAGACCAGCATCCTTCTTCCTCTTTGCCTCCTGCTGCGCTTCCCGACGTTCCTTCTTCTCCAAAGCCAACTTTCGTGCTTCGTCCGCTTTCTTGGCATTCGCGTCCTTCATCGCCTGCGTTACTACGGGACGCATATGATCCTCTAGACGACGGTTGAAATCTCCAAGTTTTTCTCCAGGAAGGATTTTGGGTAGGGTATCTTTGGTTCCGCCTTTCTGTTTGCTTTTGGCTTTCTTGTTGGCAGCATCGGTCGTGGCGGTGGCAGCAGCTTTCTTCTTCTCATGGAAATCTTGCCTGACCTTTAGAGAGTTTAATATCCGAGCTGCTCCTTTCGGAGTGTCGTCGACGTAGCCCGATGGTGGCTCCTGAGCAGGAGCGAGATTTTGTCCCCTTTGGGGAAGGGGGAAGGTGAGATGGAATTCATTTCGCGGCAATCCCCTTGAGACCAGAGCTGTGCTTACTTCTTTGCCTTTTCGGTCTCTCTTACGGAACGCTTCGAGCCTACTTACGGGATTGGATATCAGTGCGAGTAGACGGCATCCAAAGGGCTCTGTGTCTTACGTTTGTGAGGCATTCTGAAGAAGAGGGTAGAGGGTGTGTTTGCAAAGATCCAAGCAACGAACGGTCCAATCGGTGCAGCGGAACGATGTGCAGGCAGTAGATTCGACAGGCCGCCTGCGTGAAGTAGATCGTCCTCAACTAGTGAAGCTGAGATATCAGTGAGAGGGGCTTCAGGTGCAATAAACACAGTTAACACCCAACCCCCTACTAGTAGCTTCAAGTCCACAACCATAAATGAAATCTCAAGTGGAGGCTCAAACGACACAAACGACTTCGTAAATAGAAGTCACGTGTGAAACAGGCATGGCAGGGCATGGACGCGTCTTTGATGAGTGCTCGTTAGTTGTTTTAGATGATAGAACAAGACTCAACATCCCATCGATATCAGCATACAAACAACATTTCAAGCACCGTCAGCCAACCAGCCGATACATCCAATCGATGATGGCCTCTTTGGATGTGGTCGACATGGACGGGCCGCCTGGGAGAGACCTGCCGGAAGATGGTTTGGACTTTGGGTTGGTGCGAAGCTATCTTGCATCCCTTCTTCCAGTCGGTGAGTGACTTTACAGGTCGAGAGACTTGGCTCTGTACATGCTTCTCAAACTTTGAGCCTTTACTGAAAATCCATGTTCTAGTCATGTCGGCAACTCGACTCGAGTTGGAAATAACACTATTCAGTGATCCGGAATTCGACGAGAAAGTGTCTAGATTCGCTCAAGATTCCAGTATTATGGTAGCATACATCACCAAGGAAATCAAGTCGAACGCCTTCGAGGACGATAATGAGGGTAAGATCAATCTTGCTACTTTTGGATCGCTGCCAATGCTCATCCTTGTCTTTTGCAGAATCTACCCAGCAGAGGAATACTCATGTATTCTCTTTCCATCTACCGCCAACGCCAGTCGTTACATCACAAACTTTAGCAACACTTTCTCTCATCAAGAAGAAGGCTTCCTTGGACACGACATTGGCAATCGCGGACCAGCTCCATTTCGTGCTCTTGTCTTCGAGTTCATCGCTTGCTGAGCGAGCGTACCACAACGAAACTCCATCAGATGCTGCCACTGATGCCACATCTGGCCAATCTGTAGCCCCGTACGAAGGATTACACAGCTTGGTACACTTCGGCGTGACGCCATGGTTCGAGTCGTACGTCAATTCCAAGCAAGCCGGTAAGAATGTAAATATTTCAGTTGGAGCAGCAAAGAAATCAGTAGAAAGTCAAATGGGTAACGCCAAATCCACTTTTATCCTTCCCGACGCAAACTAACGTTCTTGCGCTGTCGCTAGGCATTCCGGTTGCCAAACGGAAATTTGCCGAGTTGGAGCTATCCTTGTTGCATTTGCAGCAGAATGTCGAGATCCCAGAAGTATACTTGGTCATTCAATCTCCTATTCAGAAGGCAGTAGAAGCAGTAAGTCCAGTCCACACGTCAAAGAGTATAAACCCGAATATTGATTATGTAATATAAAGTGTCGCGACGCCGGGACTAGGGTCAACGTCGAAGCGATACAGCCTCAGAGTCTCTTGACCAATGTCACCTTTCTCAATCGCTTACAATCGGACGTCAACACATGGATAAAAGAAATTCAGAAAGTCACGAAGTTGTCCAGAGATGTTTCGGCTGGAACGGCATCGCAGGAGATCAACTTCTGGTTGAGCATGGAACGCGCGCTCGAGGGTATCGAGGCGCAGTTGGCAGGAGACGAAGTGAATCTGGTACTGGACGTGCTGAAAAGTGCAAAGAGATTTCATGCAACTATCAGCTTTATCTCTGATACCGGGCTGAAGGAGGCGACAGATACAGGTATGTGGAGCATATCAGTCAACCTTCTCGCATCGCACAGCTAATGTTCCTCGCGCGTGTGCAGTGCAAAAGTACAACGCCCTGATGAAAGACTTCCCCTTGAATGAGCTCTTATCTGCTACCGATTTGACCAAAATCAAAGATTCCCTGTATGTGATCTTCGGACACATCAACAAGAAACTGAAGGTTACGTGAGTTAATAAAACCAATGTCACTCAATCTTCACGGTGATCTTTCCGCTGTGCTAACTGTTTTGCTCGACAGGCCATACCCCCTGCGACGTACCTTGCCTTTGGTCGAAGCTATATCACGAGACTTTTACGAACAGAGCATCAAAGTTCTTAGCGGTCAGAGACTCATGTATCTTGATTATCCCTCGTTTGAGCGAATTGTGGCTACAGCGACCGAAGTGTTTGCCTCTTGGGAGGAAAATATCAAAGAGTTCACCAACGTCGCGCGAGAAGGTAACTTTCATGTTTCCCTAATCGATTACGGGCTACACTCACTACAAAATCTGTTCGGTATAGTTATGCGAAAGCGTTCCGAAAAGTTCATTGCCGTCAAAATCAACTCGGCGCATGTCAAACTTCAAGAACGTATAGCATATCTTCGGGTCTTTCGCCGGAACCACGAGCAGCTACGAGCGATGACTGGACCCAATGGAGGATTGAAAGGCCTTGGATTCAATACGTACACGGATGTTGATATGGATGAAGAAATCAGTCAGTCGTATGAAGGACTCAAGAATGCACCGGTCCTCGATGTCTCATCAGGTAAGCGCATCGTCGTTGAAACGCCTTGGAGTAGCGGCTTACACAATCTTTCAATCTTTGGAAGAGGGCAACGAAATCTGGATCATCGCTGAAACCTCGTACAGCGAAAGGATTTCTAGGGTAGAAAATCAGATCATTCTCAAACTCAGGGACAGGCTGGCCACGGCCAGAAACGCACGCGAGATGTTCAGGATATTTTCAAAATTTAACAGCTTATTCGTTCGACCGAAGGTGAGTAAGACAGATCAAGGCTCATTACGAAAGTGTGGATGGCTGATTTAGCACGAATGATAGATCCGAAGTGCGATCCAAGAATACCAAACTCGACTTATCGAGTCGGTCAAGCAAGATATTCAGAGGCTGCACCAGAAATTCACCAAAGGATACCGACATTCAGAGGCATATCACATGTCCTCATTGCGGGATCTTCCACCCGTAGCCAGCGCCATCATTTGGGCCAAACAAATTGAAACTCAGCTCAACACGGACATGAAGCGAGTCGAAGACGTTCTTGGAAAGGGTTGGGAAATGTATTCCGACGGTGAAAAGCTGAAGATGGAGAGCGAATCGTTCCGAAAGAAATTAAACCCTCAGCCGATCTTCGATGCTTGGGTTCAAGATGTGACGAAGCGGGAACACCGAGCTTCAGGAAGATTACTAGAAATCGTTCGACAGCGAAACACCACAACGTCACCCGACAGTCAGTCGGCTCTGGAACTTACTGTCAACTTCGACCATCAGACAATCACATTGTTCAAAGAGGTACGAAATCTCTTGTGGCTGAATTATAATGTGCCGCATGCTGTAATCAACATGGCGAAAGAAGCCAAGCGAATCTATCCTCATGCCGCTAGTCTTATCGAAAGCTTGCGGATATACACCCAAATTTCGGCAGTCATCGAAGGACAGCCGGAAATTAGTATCTTGCTGGCGGACCACCGATCACGGGCACAAGACCTGATCAACAAAGCAATGAGCACTCGATGGGAGAGCGTCGCGTACTCGTATGGCACCCAAAGAACAAATTCGAATGCCGCCGAAACAGAAGAGGACGCATCCTTGGCATTCTTCCGAGAATTTGCGAGCGTTGTAGGACTGCTACAGGAAAAGACACACGCTCTCATTGTGGTCGCCGATCAGGTTAGAAACGACATCGAAGAGCTTCTTACATGCTCTTATACCTTCGATTCGTTGGCAGCTATTCTGTCTCGACTTCAGAAGGTTGCGGATACCCTAAATCTGCAAGGCTTTGCCAATCTGGACATATGGATTGACGAACTCGACCGACGGGTCCAGGAAGTTTTGATGCAACGACTCTCGATCCAAATCGACGACTGGTGCAAGGCTTTTGTAGCCTGTGGACAGTCAAGCAAATTTTCCGAGCCACACGCGTCTCTGCATGAACCAATCGTGCACGAGTTGCGTCTGAACAATCAAATGATCTATCTCGAACCACCGGTAGATATGACACAAGCCACCTGGATGAAGCAGTTGCAAAGGATTTTGGGTCAGTCAATCTATCGGGTTTGGGTTTCTTGCTTCGTATACTGATCTGCGGAATTACAGGTATTGTGTGTGGTCAAGTGACGATCACCAGCTCAAAGTACGAACTGAAACTACATGATGACGACGACACGATTACGAGCGACACCTACGAGCCGATTCTTGCGAAGATGGATGAGTCGTTACTTTCGAAACCGTTCAAACTTATCCGAGACAAGGTAAACGACGTCCAGAAATACGTCGAGGAATGGCTCCAGTTCCAGTCGCTCTGGGATCTTAACGCTGAAACGATTTTCAGCCAGCTTGGAGATGCGCTAGACAAATGGTGTGCGCTCCTGGCAGCCATCAAGGAAAGCAGATCGACCTTCGACACCGCGGAAACGAAAAGGGACTTTGGCGTCTGCCTCGTTGTTTATTCCGGCGTCCAAGGCAAAGTAACTGCAAAGTACGACACATGGCAACGGGAAATCCTAGCCAAGTACGGTGCGAAGATCGGGCAGCGTATGAGAGACTTTTACTCTGAGGTCGCCAAAGCCAGACATGGACTCGAAACGCAGACACTGAATGGCAGCTCCACTGCGCACGCCGTCGGGTTCATCACCTTCGTCCAAGACTTAAAGAGAAGGACAGAAGCATGGTCGGCAGATTTTACCACGTTCATACGAGGACAGAGGACATTGGAAGCCCAAAGATTTCCATTTCCGGAGGACTGGTTGCATGTTGACCGGATCAACGGTGAATGGCTATTGTTCAACGATATTCTCAAGCGGAAGAACGAGACCATCCAAGATCAGCTGTCAGCGCTGCAACTGAAGGTTTCGGCGGAAGTCAAAGCGATAGACGAACGGACCGACCTTCTGCAACGAGATTGGGATTCGACAAAACCCATCCAAGGGGATATCAATCCAGAGATCGCTATTGAGGCCATTGAAGCATTCGTAGTACGTTTAGCCAAGGTCGAGGAAGGTCAAGCTCTGCTGGGTCAAGCGCAAGATGCGCTGAATCTTACACGACGGAGCGAAAATCGCCTCGCTCCAATAGGAGAGGAAGTAAAGGATCTCAAGACCGTTTGGACGGCGTTGCTGGGTGTTTCGATACGACTCAATGAATTA
Organism: Naganishia friedmannii; assembly: GCA_030039255.1. Taxonomy (NCBI): domain Eukaryota; kingdom Fungi; phylum Basidiomycota; class Tremellomycetes; order Filobasidiales; family Filobasidiaceae; genus Naganishia; species Naganishia friedmannii. The sequence goes on from JASBWT010000003.1 coordinate 752,981, forward strand.
CGCGAAATGTTATGGACGGCCATCAATTCTCGGAGGTTGCGACAATCACTTGATGACACTCTTGCTTCCATGCGAGAAATGCCAAGCCGCATGCGACAATACGCAGCATACGAGCACTTCGCTGAAGCCATCAAAACCTTGCTGAAAAACAATACTGTCATCTCAGAACTGAAATCCGATGCGTTGCGAGATCGACACTGGCGATCGTTGTTTCAGGTGCTTCGGATCGCCTCGGCGTACCGCAGCAGCAGCATGACCCTAGGACAAGTTTGGGATTTGAATATCACGAGAAATGAAAAACAGATTAAGGGCATAATCCTCCAGGCGCAAGGAGAAATGGCTTTGGAAGAATATGTTCGACAGGTCAAAGATACATGGACGACCTATACCTTGGACTTGATCAACTACCGAAACAAATGCCGGCTTATTCGCGGCTGGGACGACCTCTTCACCACGTGCAGAGACCAACTGACGTCTCTAGGCTCTATGAGAGCTTCACCGTATTATCGTGTGTTCGAGGAAGAAGCCTCAGTTCTAGAAGACAAGCTGAATCGGGTGCACAGCCTCTTTGACATCTGGGTTGACGTTCAACGCCAGTGGGTCTATCTCGAAGGAGTATTTGCCGGGAACGCGGATATCAAACACCTTCTACCGGTAGAAGCTTCTCGATTCAGCAACATCAACTCAGAGTTCTTGGGGACCATGGCGAAGGTTTCGAAATCGCCAATCGTCTTCGATGTGCTGGCTATCAGCGGCATTCACAAAACGTTCGAACGTCTGGCCGATGCTTTGCAGAAAATTCAAAAGGCACTCGGAGAATATCTTGAGCGTGAAAGAGCCTCTTTCCCTAGATTTTTCTTCCTTGGAGACGAAGATCTCCTCGAAATGATCGGAAACAACAGGAACATCCATCGTGTGGCGAAGCATCTTGGAAAGATGTTTGCCGGCATACATTCGTTGGAAACGAATGACAATGACGACGGCATAGACTGCCTCCTGTCGAAGGAGGGAGAACGGATTCCTTTGGTCACTCCGATATCGATCAACGATAACCACAAGGTGAATGATTGGCTTGGACTCTTAGAAAAGGAAATGAGAGGAACCCTCCGGCAAATTCTCCGCCGAAGCTTGGATCAGTTGCAAAAGCTATATGTAGTGAATCAGCCCATCGAGAAGGACGCACTTTTGGCCTGGATTCAGCGATTCCCGGATCAGATGGTCGTTCTTGCCATGCAAGTAGTATGGACGAGTCATGTGGAAGGACAACTGAGCGACACGCAATCCGTAGGAAAACTGCTCGACGTCAACCTTTCTATACTGGACGTCCTGGCGGACGTCGTTTTGGGTGATTTAGATCCACTCGTACGCCACAAAAGCGAACATCTGATCGTTGAGCTGGCACATCAACGTGATGTGCTTCGATGCTTGATACACTGTGGTGTCACTACTGCGGATGCATATGAATGGCAAAAGCAAATGCGGTTCTATCATCACCCAAAAGAGGACGCCCCCGAAAAAGCTGTAGTTGTGAAGATGGCCGATGCACAGCTTGCCTATGGATTCGAATACTTGGGAGTCACCGAGAGACTGGTTCAGACACCGCTGACCGACAAGTGCTATCTGACTTTGACGCAGGCTTTGCATTCTCAATGCGGAGGGTCTCCGTTCGGCCCCGCAGGCACAGGTGAGTTTTAACAATGTTGTCAACGAAGGCCGGAGGCTGATGTACACACGAGCTAGGCAAAACGGAGTCCGTCAAAGCGCTTGGAACTCATCTCGGAAAGTTCGTCCTGGTATTCTGCTGTGACGAGACCTTTGACTTCCACGCCATGGGCCGGATCTTCTCTGGTATTTGTCAAGTAGGTGCATGGGGATGTTTTGACGAATTCAACCGACTTGAGGAGAAGATGTTGTCTGCGGTATCCCAACAAATCCAGACCATTCAACAAGCTCTTTTGGCAACGAATGATCCGTCAACGAAAGAAATCGTACTAGCCGACCGCCGGATTGCTGTTCGACACGACACTGGCATTTTCATCACCATGAATCCGGATTACGCCGGTCGATCCCAGCTACCTAGCAACCTCAAAAAGCTCTTCAGATTGGTCGCCATGACCCATCCCGATCGTGAACTCATCGCTCAGGTTACCCTGTTTGCCCAAGGTTTCCGGCACGCAGAAGTTGTTGCAAGCAAGATTATTCCGTTCTTCCGTCTGTGTCAAGACCGACTAAGTGACCAACCTCACTATGACTTCGGTTTGAGAGCCCTCAAATCTGTGTTAATTCGCGCAGGAATCCTGAAACGTTTATCCGTGGCAAGTGCCAAAGACAGCGAGTGCTTGGAGCAGATGGATGACGCCGTCGAATTGGGCGTTTTGCTGCAAAGCATTCGGGAAACTTTGCTGCCCAAATTGACTGGAAAGGATGTTGACGCTTTTGCAGTGTAAGTTATAGATTGATTCGCAATCTGGCGTGCGCAACACCATGGACTGAAAGCTCCTGGAACCCATAGAATCTCAGAGATGGCCTTCTCGGGAATCAAGCCTTATCAACAAGACCTTGAACGGGTCACGAATGCCATCAAGGAAATCGCCAGCGGAAGCCACTTGGTGTTGCGAGATCAGTGGGTAGCCAAGGTTCTGCAGTTATACCAGATACAGCAGATCTCGCACGGCATTATGCTCGTCGGCGGAACAGCTACCGGCAAAACCCGGGCTTGGCAAACCTTATTGCGGGCCATGGATCGTCTAGATGGCAAGGAGAGTATGTCCTACTTGATCGACCCGAAGGCAATCTCGAAGGACAGCCTATACGGCACTCTAGATGTCACCACTCGGGAATGGACCGATGGCCTTTTCACCAGCATTCTACGAAGAATCCTGGAAGACGCTCGAGGTGAAAGTAACAAGCGGCATTTCATTGTCTTCGACGGAGACGTGGATCCGGAGTGGATAGAAAATCTGAACAGGTGAGGATAATCTCGCAGACACCGCTCTAGTGCTCTTGGGCTGATTATCGTTTCGCTGCGCTTTTATAGCGTACTGGACGATAATAAGCTCTTAACTTTGCCTAACGGCGAGCGCTTGAACTTACCGCCAAGCGTCCGCATCATAGTCGAGACTGAACATCTGATCTATGCGACCCCAGCGACTGTCAGTCGATGCGGTATGATTTGGTTCAGCGATGACGTTCTGGATATACAGTCCATGTACGAATATTGTATGACTGTGTTGGAGAACGACGAACAGCAGGTCGACGACATAGCCGCTGTGTCTGTGGTTGCCGGATCGTCCATGTTGGATATCCAGAAAGGAGTTGCTCGATCTGCTAGAGAATATCTCGACTCTCGAAGAATCCTGAACAAAGCATGCGAGGTAGCAAGCGGTCTTCGGCATGTGATGCAATTCGATGCACGCCGATCTGTCGGCACGCTATTCTCCAGTCTATCGCAAAATGCTCGGGACATATACCTTTACGACCAGCAACATCCGGATTTCCCACTTACACCGGACAAAGTCAGCACCTATTTATCGAAGAAGTTGCTGCTGGATATCATTTGGGCATTCGCAGGTGACGCGGACATGGAGTCGAGGTCTACATTCAGCGAAGCAATCGCTGCGATGAGCGGAGCGGAGCTACCTCTGCAATCGAACGATTCCAGTAAACTTCTGGATTTCACAGTAGATATCTCTACGGGCACGTGGCAAGCGTGGATCGACAAGGTTCCAACGTTGGAATTGGATACACAGAATATCACCTCCACGGATGTCGTCATTCCCACCGTAGACACCTTGCGACATGAAGCGCTGGTCTACTCGTGGGTGCGAGAGCGCAAGCCTGTCATCTTGTGTGGTCCGCCTGGTTCAGGGAAAACGATGACACTCTTCAATGCCCTGCGCAAGTTGTCCGACGTCGAAGTCGCCGGCCTCAATTTCTCCAGTGCGACAACTCCAGAACTCGTGCTCAGAACCTTCGAGCAATATTGCGAATACAAGAAAACGCCAAGGGGTACAGTACTGTCCCCTATCTCCGCGACAAGTTGGTTGATGGTATTCTGTGACGAGATCAATCTACCCGCGCCTGATAGATACGGTACGCAGCGTGTCATCAGTTTCATGAGGCAAATGGTTGAATCGAACGGATTCTGGCGCACCTCGGATTTAACATGGGTTCATCTAGAGCGTGTCCAGTTCATCGGTGCATGCAACCCTCCGTCTGATACCGGTCGTACGGAGCTGAGTATGCGATTCCTTCGACATGCGCCTGTCTTGTACGTCGACTACCCGGAGGTTATATCGCTGAATCAGATTTACAGAACCTATATCCGGGCGGTGCTTAAAGTCACCCCGAATCTTCGAGGCTATGCACAAGCCTTGACGCAGGCGATGGTCAATTTCTATTACGCGTCCAAGCGTCGGTTCACAACGCAACAACAGGCTCATTATATCTACTCGCCTCGTGAGCTCACTAGATGGATCCGTGGCATCTACGAAACCCTCAAGAATCTGGAAGAACTCGATGTGGAGGGTCTTGTTCGCGTATGGGCTCATGAAGGTCTTCGGCTATTCCAGGACCGTTTGGTTCAAGAGGACGAGAAACGATGGACTGACGATGCTTTAGATGATGCTGCCGCGACAAATTTCCCAACGATCGATCAAAGCAAAGCCTTATGCCGTCCTATATTGTTTTCGAACTGGACTACCCAGCACTATCAGTCAATCGACCGAGAAACTCTGCGCGAGTACACCAGCGCGAGGTTGAGAACGTTCTACGAAGAAGAATTGGATGTTCAATTAGTCTTGTTTGACGATGTTCTGGAACACGTTTTACGAATTGACCGAGTCTTCCGGCAGAGTCAAGGCCATCTGTTACTGATTGGCGTTAGTGGAAGCGGAAAGGTAAGTGGCCGAACCATCTTACTTTTGTACATTTTCCACCGTTATTAATTATCAGTTTATGTCAGACCACGCTTTCCCGATTCGTGGCGTGGATGAACGGGTTAAGCATCTTTCAGTTGCAAGTATCCAGTCGTTACACCGCCACCGATTTCGATGACGATCTTCGGCAGGTGCTTCGTCGAGCAGGCTGCAAAGGCGAGAAGATTTGCTTCATCATGGATGAATCCAACGTGCTGGACTCCGGTTTCCTCGAGCGAATGAATACATTGCTTGCCAATGCCGAGATCCCAGGCTTGTTCGAAGGGGATGACTATACAGCCTTGATGACTGCATGTCGAGAGGGGTCTCAACGCGACGGACACATGCTGAACAGCAACGACGAGCTTTATAGATGGTTCACCCGACAAGTAGCGAGCAATCTCCACATCGTCTTCACGATGAATCCTCCCGAGAAGGGGCTACAAGATCGTGCGACGACATCACCCGCTTTATTCAATCGTTGTGTTTTAGATTGGTTCGGCAGCTGGTCACCACATTCGCTTTACCAAGTCGCTCATGAACTGACTGCGACACTCGACCTTGACAATGGAGAATATATCGGTCCCACCGATACCGCCTCGATCCAGGGTGACATTGATTCTCATCTTACCTATCGAGGCGCTATCGTCAATGTGATGGCTCTGACTCACGAGCTTGTAATGAACATGGGGCGCAACTTGGAAAACAAGACGTCACGTCCTCACCACATCACTCCCAGACATTTCCTTGATTTGTAAGTGCTCTTTGTGGTCGCCCGCAAGTAATTGTCTTCTGACTCACGGCCCGTGTGCATAGTATCGCTCAATATGCCAAGCTCTACCAAGAGAAGAAAGAAGACTTCGAAGAACAACAAAGGCATATTAACATCGGATTGGAAAAAATGCACGAAACGCTGGAAGAGGTTGAAACGCTGCAGACCGAGCTCAACGGTAAAGACACTCAGTTGAAGGCCAAGAACGACGAGGCGAATACGAAACTCCGGCAGATGGTTGCAGATCAGCAAGAAGCCGAGGCGAAAAAGTTACGGTCCATCCAAATTCAGCAGGAACTGGAAAAGCAACAGAAAATGATTGCCGAACGAAGGGGAGGTGTGCTAGAAGAACTGGAACAAGTTGAACCCATGGTACAAGAGGCTGCAGGTGCAGTCGCTAATATCAAGAAAGCACATCTTGCTGAAGTCCGAGCTATGGGCAATCCTCCCGAAACGGTGAAGATGGCGATGGAATCTGCTTGCATTGTCCTGGGATTCAAGGTGGATAGTTGGAAGGCGGTTCAAGGTGTTATCCGCCGAGACGACTTCACTAGCATGGTGCGAAACTTCGATTCAGAGAAGATCAGTTCCGCCATTCGACAAAAGATTCAGCGTGACTACATGGATTTGCCCAATTTCAATGTCGAGATCGCTGACCGCGCCAGCAAAGCCTGTGGTCCACTCGTGCAATGGGTGTTCGCGCAAGTCCGCTATTCAGCTATTCTTGACAAGGTCGGTCCGCTCAGAGACGAGGTGATATACCTCGAACACCAAGCGGAAACGACCCGGGAGCAAGCCAAAATCGCCTTGGAAACTGTTCAACAGTTGGAGAAGAGTATTGCGCAGTACAAGGACGAGTACGCTCAACTGATTAGCGAAACCCAGGCCATCAAGCTCGAAATGCGAAAAGTTCAAGGTAAAGTTACTCGAAGTACGAGTCTGCTTTCGAGCCTTTCTTCCGAGAAGGAACGATGGACGCGAGACAGCGAGCACTTCGAAAGCGAAATGGCAAACATACCTGGTGACGTTCTCTTAGCTTCCATATTCTTAACATATGCAGGCTGGTTCGATCAATCATATCGACTACGATTAATGAACCACTGCCGCTCCCAAATGACCAACTACAACATCATTTACAGGGCGAAACTGTCTTTTGCGGATTACTTGTCCTCGCTCGACGAAAGAAACGAGTGGTCTCGCGCTGGCTTGGCTGTCGACGATCTCACGGTGGAGAACGCTCTGATTCTGAAGCGGTTCAATCGATACCCCTTGATCATTGACCCCTCGGATCAGGCGACTTCCTTCTTAGCCAATTTCTTTGGCCAAAAGAAGATGATAGTAACGAGTTTCCTGGACTCTGCATTCTTCAAGAACCTGGAGACTGCACTTCGCTTCGGCAACGCTTTGCTTATACAAAACGCGGAAGACTTGGATCCTATCCTCAATACCGTTCTGAATAGGGAAATCAGAAGAACTGGAGGGCGTAACTTGGTGCGCCTCGGCAACCAGGACGTTGATTTCTCGCCTTCGTTCTCAATGTTCCTCTCTACACGTGATGCATCCGTCAGGATAGGCCCCGACTTGAGCAGTCGCACAACTATCGTCAACTTTTCGATGACACCAAGCAGCCTATATAGTCAAACACTAGACAAGATTCTCAAAGCGGAAAATCCAGTAATTTACGCGCGGCGCAAAGATCTACAAAAAATCCAGAGTGAATACCTAGTTAGACTTCGGCATCTGGAACAATCTCTGCTGCAAGCATTGAATGACTGCAGTGGCAACATTCTAGAAAACGACAAGGTCATCACCACTCTGGAATCAGTCAAACGAGAAGCAGCAGAAGTTGCGGTGAAGATCCTCGAAGCGGACACTGTCATGGAAGGCGTCGAACAGATGGCAAAGGAGTACAATGCTATCGCTAGAGCGGCGAGCGATATATTCTTTTTCCTCGCTCGATTACCGGAACTTCACCACTTCTACCGATTCTCGCTCGACTTCTTCCTACCCATATTCGACTCGATTCTACTGGATAATCCTCGTCTTCACGCCCTTATAGATCCGACACAGCGCCGGCAGGTCATTCTCGAAGATCTGTTCATCGCCACTAGCTCTCGGGTCAAGCATACCTTGTTGCACGAAGATCGTGCTGTCGTTTCGGCTTATTTTGCGTCCATTCTCTTGGTTGCTCGGGGCGATAAAGACAAAGCCAAAGCTTTTTTGCACTTTACGCAAACCGATGCGGAAGTACAATCGTCTGAAAGTGAAGATACATTCATGGAATTAGGAACGTCTTGGGAACATCCAGTAGTCGTTGCATTGGGGATTGACATTGCGAAAATGAGGAAAGGAACCCAAGAAAAGCCTGGATCGTGGCAAGCCTGGTTGGACTCTGCAGCTCCGGAATCTGAATCTGTCTTCGACGACAAGGAACTTGATGGTAAGTTTGTAACTTGAGCTATTGCGCGTGTGGTTAAGTTTGAACATCTAATTTAGACGATCCTCTCTACTACGCCAGATGCTACCAGGTCAATCCTTCGGATCAACATAGTCAGCCGCTTGAGGAAGGATCGGCTTGAAATTGCTCTGCGCGATTTCGCAGAGGGCCTGATCCCAACCCAGACCAACAGCATGTTCGCCGAAATGAAAGAGCTAGTAACACACCAGGTCGCCGCAGATACCCCTATCATCTTCTGCTCTGTTCCCGGTCACGATGCGAGCTCACAAGTAGAAGCCTTGATCACGTCTCTGAAAGCACCGTGCATCTCGGTCGCTATGGGCTCAGCGGAGAGTGCATTGGCCGCTGATCAAGCGATTGGCACGGCTACGCGGACCGGTTCATGGGTCCTTCTCAAGAATCTACACTTGGCGTCGCATTGGCTGCATCATCTCGAAAGACGTTTGCGGTCCCTTACCATTCACCCAGACTTTAGGTTGTTTTTAACAATGGAAACTGCTGGATCGATCCCGGCGAGTATCATAGAGATGTCGCGCATCGTTATGAACGAACCACTTCCCGGAATTAAGGCGAATTTGCTCGAGTCTCTCGCTGCGTTACGACCAGAACTCAGCGCACCTGGTCCGAGCGAACGTGATCGACTATACTTTTTGCTTGCTTGGCTTCACACTATCCTGCAAGAACGATCTCGCTACGTACCAATTGGGTTCACCAAATCGTATGGATTCAACGATTCCGATCTCGCTGCGGGTAAGTTGATGCTCGACAGATGGGTAGGATATACTGCAAAAGGACGTTCGCATATCGATCCAAGATCCCTTCCGTGGACGGCGTTACGTACCCTGTTGATCGAAAACATTTACGGTGGCAAAGTGGATTCGGAAATGGACCTTTCGACGATCGAGGGCTTGGTGAAACGATTCATCACTCCCGATGCCTATGATTCTGGCTTTAGCCTGACAGCGAATGCAGAAAGCCCAGCTATCTTCGAAGTCAGTCGCTTCGATCAATTCGTTCATTGGGCAGAAGAACTGTCATCCGACCAGCCTATCAGCTGGCTGGACTTGCCAGTCAATACCGACAAGGTCATGGCGGAACGACAAGGTAGGTATCCGCGCGTACAATTTTCTTCTGACTTATGCTGACGTCTTGCATCGTTACAGGGAGAAAAATTTTGGTCAAGTGTGCCATGCTGAAAAAAGAGGAATGGTTCGAGTATAGTCTCTAGGTAAAATGATGAGCGGTTGTATGACACAATGAATGCCTGCAGCGCCATTGCTCCAGATTCAGATGACCTCGCACGATTGCAAATCAATGTAGGACTCCGTTAATGTACATGTTCTTTGCGCCACTTTGCCTGTTATGTGGCTGCTTACTGGAGGGCGACGTGACGTTAACAAACACCAAGGATCGATTATCTCACGTCATGAAGCACCCAGCTGGGCGGAGTTGCTTACTTCCGTTGTGCTGGCGGGGGCCAGTCCCCACATACATGAACACTTTTTTCCTTTCCTCATTCCCTATTGAAACCCATACTGACAGTCGCAGAAAGCGCTTCAAATGACAACCGGTACGGCATCCATTGGCATATCATTATGCATCAACGTGGTGATGTGTATATGATAAATTACAGTCAGAATATCCTCCGTCTCAGTTCAGCAGCGCCTGGAAGACAAAGTAAATCAGCAATTGGCCAAAGAAGAGTCATGGATAATTCCACCCACCGACAATGAATTCGTTTTGCGCGCCGGCGGCGAAGTAGGCAATCTATCCATAGCCGTCGATGGTGCCAGGCCGTTATTCGCTGAGGGATGGCGTTCTTGCTGTGGTTCTCTATGTGAAAATGCTGGCGAATGTGAGGACTGGATCGAGTGCTTATCACCGACATGGCTCTTGGTCTCTCGTGATGGCGATAGAAGTGGTCGACCTAGACATGCAGGCAGTGAATTAGCCTCTCGGACATACAACGTTTGTCCCTGGCTAACCTTCGGCATGCCCATTCCCGTAACTTATTCTTCTAGAGTCTTGGCGGGCGAAAAATTCTGTAAGACTCGAATTAGCACCTGGTTGAACATTTCTCTCCTCACCACCCACCTTCATCCATGATTCTCCGTTGCTCGTCATAACCTACCAAAAGTCATGTCAACGCAAGAAAACGAACCAGCACACTATCGTACTCACTTGATGATCTCTTTTCAGATTCTTTCCAAACAATCTCCGGCTCGGGAGCAGGAGGATCCCCAAATTCAAGATTAACCTGGTGTATCAGAAGCCGCACGGTCTCCTCGTCTAGACCGCTGATATCGACTCCATGTGCCCAATCGTCCTGCATCGCTCTTGGATCATTACGGTCCCTCCGGCCCACTAAAAGAGCAAGAGTATAAGCGCAGCACACAGACCCTGCAGTCCCTCTTGACTCACATAAAACGGTCTTTGGCACGTCATCCTCATAATCGGAAATATCCTGGTCAGGCAGAGCTGGTCCTCGAAGTCCCGCATGAGGGGATACTCTTGAGCGTGACTGTGACTGCGACCGGGACGGGAATCGCGAATCATAGTGCGTATCGTGAGGGGATCCACGAGCCGATGGAGCTTCCGATGCAAGAGCTTCATGTGCCAGCGGCAACGTTCGTACCGATTCGGGACTAACCTGCCGGGACAAAGGTCTGGATGCGACGACTCCTGCTCGGAGCGATCTTGCAGTAGCGGCGGAAAGCGTGCTTTCCAGTGCAAGCGGTGAATACCGCTTGCGTTTACGCGAGCTCACATCGGTTCCTACATCGCTATGTCGATCCGAATTCGCTTCAAACGACTCGTTGCCGCCGTTTGGCCGGTAGGGAAAGGCCATGGAAGAAGGTTCGATACTGTTTCGTGCTGAAGTAGCCGCCGACGCCGTGGCCGTCGTCGTGTTGAACACACGCAACGCCCCTGCGCCGCCGGACGTGTTCATCGCCGATTGTTTCTGCAACGCGAGTTCCTTTAGCGACTCTATACGCCTCGCACGCATCTCAGCTCCCCAGTCGAGTTCTTCCTCCTCGTCAATGTTTTCGCCCAACGCGGCGTATTCATCGTCGTTCAACACGTGCAAGAGCGGTGGTTCGCCCGGTCGGTCCGCGTCGGCGAATGGGTTGTGGCCAGTGTCGGATTCGAGATAGTGGTACAGAATGTACAAGAACATTTTTGCACGTTCCCGCGATGGGATATTGATCACGGTGAACAAGTTGAGAATGTGAAGCTTTCCATTCTCGTTGACGGAACCACCAGGCTGAGTCGCACGAGCCGCCAACAAGTTGTGCCGATCCACGATATTCCCGGGCGCAAAGAAAGTCTCGGTAACAGTCTCATGACCCAATCCAAGCAGGAAGATCAAATTCACGACCGACGTGGGCGGTACATGACCCGCATGCATCCTCTCCAACACCTCGGTCAACGAACTCGGCAACTCATCCGGCTCATTCGCCACCCGGATCGCCTTTAACGCATTCTTCATCCTCGGCGCATCCTGCAAGCTCTTGCGCGTCGCCAACGTCTTTTGCAACGACGGAACGGAATGATACGTCCGCAAGACCGTGCGCATGGCCGGGTAAAAGGCGAATGTGGTGTTGATCCGACCGACGTTGACGAGGAGGCAAATCTTGGCGTAGCTATCCCTCAACCCGTCGTACCCGTCCACCGTAGGGTCCGCCGAGGTGCTCCCGCCGCCGCCGCCCAGCATCCACTCATCCACCGGCTGCTCATCCCTCATCAACTCATCCACCATCTGCCCCTCGGGACCTGGAGAAGCATTTACGCTATCCGTCCCCGCCGTTCCACTCTTTGACAGCTCTCCGCGTTTCCTCGTCCGGTATGCCTTGCCCGCCTGATGTTTTCCCGGTATCGCGCCCGGCTCCAAGTCGAGCAACGCCTCTTTCAGCTGTTTCGTACTCCGTTTCGAGGAAGCGAGGGTATAGCAGTACAGCTCGCTGAATGTCAATCTCGGTCGTGTGGCCGGGTTGTATTTCCGTGGAACGTCTTGGAATGCCGGGATAGAGAATGCCTGAACGGGGCTGGAAAAAAGGTGGTGCAGGAAATCGTACTGCAAAACAAAACGACGGCAAACATTAGCCTCGTGCATCGAAATTCCGCACCACAGCAGAGGACAGGCGCTCGGGCGGGACACGTACCTGTAAATCCGCACGGGTGCACATCTCCCCATCTTCCTTCCGCAACACGTGATACGTCGGAACATCCTTCCTCGTCCCCGTATTAATCATCGGCGCAGCACCCGCGCCCGCGCCCGCCGCCGCTCCAGCAGCAGCCGTATCATTCGCCGGCGTTCCCACCTACAGACACGCACGCGGGGCAACCGAGTATAGTAAATGTATCAGTTACGTGGATCTCGAAACAACACGCAAAGAGTTGCCTTGGAGACGCAGACACTCACAAATGGCTGACTCGTGAATGGGGAATTGAACGCCGATCTTGCGCTGCCGCTACCACCCACAGCGCCGGCATTACCATTCCCGCTGGTCCGCGCCTGAAGGTCTTCTGTCTTTACAGACCCCAGTCCCACACCTGTAATGATCGCGGAGGATGATGCATTCGAGGCGGGAGAGTCGGTGTTGTTTGATGGTACGAGCGGTGAACGGTAAGCTCCTCCTCCTCCTGCGGCCGAGGAAGCAGGGTGGTGATTCGGACTACGGGTTTGATGTTGGAACTTGCTACCAGGAGGACCTGATTGACGTGTAGGTGTAAGCAGTGCGGCGGGTCGTCGTTTTTGTTTCGTTGTCGTCGGAGGCGGAGGCTTGATTACTTGTACTGCTACGGCTGGCGTGGAAGACTCTCCCTCACGCTTGCCGAGTTCTGCTGGTGGATGCGCCGCCGTAACATTGTCTTTGCTGATGCTGGGTACGGGAGCGGACGCGGACATGGCGGCGACCGCGGCATTCGCGAGGTCACTTAATGCCTCTGCTGCTTGTTGGGTTCTCGCGAGTTCCGCTGCTGCGTCTGAAGTCGAGGTGTCTAGCTCGTCCGTCTCCATCTCCATCTCTGGCTCATTCTCCGGAACTGCGAGTGCAGGACGATCCATTTGGAGATGCTTGACAGGACTCGTCGGAGAACCAACAGCGGAACTTGCAGCCATTGCGTCCAGTTCTTCCTGCACTTCTTTCGCTGTCGTCGCTGTAGTCGTGGTGGCCGGCTTCTTGTGCACGGGTGGATCTCCGTTCTGGTCGTCCGAGTCTTGATCTTGTGATGCCCATGTCGGCGCATCATTCGCGTTTGCATTCGGGGATGCCATGATGCAGAGGAAAGGGAAGGGAGGGAAGGGACGGGTGTGATATAAAAAAGATCTAGGAAAGAGGAAAGAAAGATGTAGTAAAGAATAAAAGAATCCATAGCTGGTCCTGTCAATGGATTTCCCTGGATTTGTCGATCAAATCCGGCGAAGCGGTGATAGCAGAAAGGTGAAACACAGGGATTACGTAAACATTTGTATGGCGCGAGTGACCGAGATGACGCAGCAGCAAGCAAGGGAAACACTGCGAAGAGTATCTATCCAGTCTATACATACATGTTTGGCTCTATTACCAACTCGACAGCATCGTACAACGCTACTCCTCCCTACACCATCCAATACCATGCTACCCCTCCCACGAAACAACCAACCACCAAGCGCAACCGAGTCATACGCATTTACCATCCCCGATCCTCGCGCTGTGCCAAGAAAACGACGATACCAGGCAAGCCCTGGCTGTCCGTTATGCTCCATCCTCGTAAACCTAGAAACATCGGCATCAGCATCAGGATCAGCAAGTACACAACCGCCAACACCAGCACCAGCCGAAACGAATCTCCACGTACCACCTTCTCCGCTCGTTCCTCAACCTCCGTCTCCTGCTTTCCCCTCCCCTGCAGTCCTCCAAAAACCGCTCCTCCCGCCTTCTTCTTTCTACGCACCGGGCAGCAGCACGCGCACAACTGGTGGTGGCAGTGATGAGGAGAGGATGTTACTAGTAGACGACGACGAGTTGACGGGCTGGTTGGCGAACCGTTCCGAGAGGTTAGCGAGGAACGCACGGCATGTCGTCCTTGCCTTTAAGCGGCACGTACAGGATGTGTATGACTTTGTGAGTATCGAGTGAATGAGCGCGCGCACGAGCCAGCCGCTCTGAACCATTCGAGCCACCCAAAAAATACCCTCCCGTTGACGCTTTCTTTCTATCTTCTTCCGCGTATTGACCCATCTTCTACGTCTTTCCTTGGCTTGTGTTACCTGCAAAACAGGGCCCACAAGACATTCCGCTTCTCTCACACGCGCTACAAACCGCTCACTTACTACTCGACCGTACACCAAGCGCAATCCAGAAGGGAAAGGGAAAAGCCGTCGACCACGAGGCAGATGCAGGTAGGAATCTCGACAGTGCTCAATTCGACGGCTTTGGAGAGGGTGAGAGGAGGGTAGGGTTCGTCACTGGTATCACGCGTACGTGACAGTCTTCCAACCTACACCGCATCCCCACATCCTCACATTCTCACATAACGAAAACAGGCGACCCGCAATTCCCCTACGCGCATCTACATATCCACGCTACACTCGGACCATTGGACTCTGCATCGTGGTATAGGCGTACAGTAACCTACAGTTCATGGAGTCCCGGTTGGTGGGGGTTGGAGGACCTGATTGCGGAAATACGGTACGTCGTCGCCACTTTTGCCCTGTTCCTTCCCGCACAGCGCATTCTCCCCTCTCCGTCCCGCCTTTTACGCTTTCTTCCTCACCCGCCTTTCGATCTTCCGCCGCCCCTTTCCTGCCCATGTCGCTGCTTTTGGCTTTCCTGGGCTGATACATACATTGCTCCTCGCCGCGTTTTAGGGAAACAACGAGTAATAACCGCGTGAAATCCGGGTACGGGCGGAGGAACGCACCGATCACAGCTGTCCCGCTTGCCGGTTCTGATACTGTAAGTTTCCCCACACACATACAGACACACGCGCCCAGCATGTACATCCCGACTGCGTCTTGCTGACTCGAGATTCCTGCGGTGGCTGGTTGTTGGGTGCAGGGTCTTCCGAACGCGCTTGAACCGTCAACAGCAAATTCTTCCCATGCCTTGCCAAAGCCACATGCCACGAATCCTCCATCACCTGCTGAAAACGCCGTCAGTGCAGGGTCCGGATCATCATCATCACATCGCAACCAACAACAAATACAAATACAAACACAGGCGACATCAGACGATCAGACCCTCCCGTCAGGCTTACTAGATGCCGTTCTACGTGACGCTGAACGGAAACTAGGAGCCGTGTCACTGTCATCGGTGGCAACGAAAGCGGGGACAGAGGACGGCCGCAATCAGCAGAGTTCGGACTCGAGGAAGGGAAAAGGAAAGCAGAAGAAGCTGCCCATGTTGAAGTTGGAGCAAGGTAGCACCGATCAGAACAATGAAGCATCCGCAGCGGTCGGGCTGGATGGAACGAGAGGAGGAGGCACTGCAGTGCCCGAAGTGCATGAATGAAAGAGTCTTGATTAATTTGACGATACTGCGCCATGCGCCTCGTTGCGTGCGTCATTTTAGCGTCTCTATTTATTGAAATACAACGTTTTGATGTATAACAACGCCTGTATCGGCTGATTTGGTCGATAGAAATGGTAGCGATCTAGTATTCGGACTGCGGAAAAGTTGATCATGTATCCACTATGAGAGCAGAGTGAACACACGTTGCGTTTGCAACGGCGTGATGTCGTGCATGCTGGTAGCTGGCGAACGAAATAGAACTGAAAAGCGGAAAACTCGTATGGCCTAGCATCCGGTTGTAAAATTGAGCGAATATTCGAGCAGTCGGACGTTCTCTGATGTCCGATTAAAGCTGAACATGGGTTTAGCGGACTGATGAAACGAAACGGAGAAGGCGAAAGAAGCGTCCGTTGGCCCTTCGAGCGGGGTTCAAAACCTGTCGTTTTGCAATCGCTCTACCTGCTGATACGCATGCGACTGCTCGCAGTCGACGTTTCTCTGATGAATCAATGGAGTTTTGAATCCTCCTGCAAATGATTGAACAAATTTGAAAATGGAGAGAAAGGATAATGTGGTTGCGTCGAGTGGCTGCACGTTGAGATGTTGTGCGATGGGCAAGTGTTTTCGAGTGACCGAATTGAGGAAAGACTGCTACGGGATTCTCGTTGTTTGACGTCATGCTTTATTCAAAGCCTGTAGATACTGAAATGGCGATTCCTGCGAACCGGTCATCCTTCTGTGGGCTGTAGATCGTCCTCCATAGCTTCGTCACTTTGAGGATCATTGGGTCCCCTGACATCTGCAGGCACACCGCGAGCTCCATTTCCTGCGAATGTTTGGAATTCATCAAGGCTGTGCTGATCCTGCGCGTGACCGTTGGGCATATTTTCGACCATCATGTCATCGCTTGCAGAGTGTCGAGCAGGCGAGTCATAATGAAGAGGCGGGAAGGAACCAGAGCTGTGAATGCGTTGTCGTGGCGAGACATCATGCTGCTCGGTTTGGTAAACTAGCTCAGGTGAAACGAGGGCGTCGCTTTCCGTTCGAGCAGGCGTGAGTGCAGGCGTCGCCGTCAACTGCTGACCTGCCTCCGAATCGACAGATAGCTCTGGAACGAATCGCTGAGGACCGTCGCTGTCAACATGTCGTGCGTCATGGTCACTTATCATAGCCTCTGATGCGGTCTCCTCCATGTCGTCGACCCATACGATAATCTCGTTTTCGGCAAGATCTGTCACATTGCCGAAAGTCGGATCAGCGGCCCCGTCTCACGAAATAGGAAATGTACCACTCACTGAAAGTAGCATTCGCCTCTGTATCACTGTAGATTCGTTCCCACAACTCCTGTCCTTCGACAACAATATAGTTCGTTTCGGATTCAACCAGCATCCTCGTGCTCGAAACCGCTAAATCTCGTTGCGACTGCTCGTCAAGTGCCCTGCCATTCTCGCCAGCCCATACCAGAGCCCTATCACAAGCCCAACGAAAAGCACGAAACTTGGCCAGTCCGATCTGCGATGCGAAAGCGTCCGCACATTGGATGGGTGTGTCCGTAGAGTAGACGCCGGTCGCAAAGGTACTCCAGGAAGCAAGTCGAGTTTCTGATTCTACGGTGATGCACCAGTGATCGGCCATGTAAGCAAAGCATTGTTTAGCTAACTCGTCGTCGTCGGTTACGCAAGCATAGGCCCAAGTTCCCATAGGATCGAGATCGATGACCTTTGGCAATACTTTTTCGGTCAACAGGGTCAGGAAATGTGTTGTGCGGTAGGTTCGAGCAAAGGATACGCATTGACGATAGTGCAAGGCCGTGTAAATTTCGATAGCATTGTGATCACCTTTTGTGAATGCTAGAAACATGGCGAGGACTCGATGATGAGTGGTCTGCAAGTCGAAGACAATGTTCCTCCTCACTTCGGCTGAAGCATCAGACTGGCGAGATTGAGAAGCGTTGTTTGCAGCAAGTTGTCTAGAACCATTGTCGGCGGGACCGGAGGACCTCCTTTCCTGAGATTCGGATTGTATACGCTCGCGCAATGTGTCACTAAAGGCCATGAGGACGTAAGGAGGAACCTAAACAGTGCGGCAATCAGCTTCGGATATGATCACAGATCTATTCAAGCCAACTTACCCAGAAATATACGCCATCAGAAGACTCAAGCCCGATATCACCATACCTACTGCCACGAAACACCCAGTCAGGATGCGTTTTCTGTCCATTCTGCGAGATCTGATAAGCTGTTGGTGTGCCGAGCTTGCCTTGAACAAGATGCTCCTTGGCGTACGGATGACATCGTGTCGCCGCAGATGTTGAGACCTCCTTTCGCTCCGCCATTTGAGGGGTTCCTAGCACCGAGTTTTGTTGCAGCAGGGATCTTGATCTTGCAGTGTGAGCAGGCATAGCGAACAGATGAGGTTGACCGAGAACAACGACGATGATTCAGTGTAGAATACCGTCGATGCAAGGAAGAGGGGAAAAGTCGAAAATGAATGACGGTCGGTGGCGAATGCTCCTATATATGGCGCGCGGCGCCGGAAAGGAGGCGAGTGGTCGATCTTCACCTAAAATCGTGAAATATCGCCATATTTCGCTCTTGTTCTTGGTCCGTGAACATAGTCGATACCGCTATCCTCGATAAATCCAAAGATACTGTTCTGCCATATCAATCTCGTTTGTATCGCAACCCCCATTCGCCCTTTGCATGCGTAACATCCTGGATAACCTTCCCATTCTGCATCGCTTCCACTTTCGCATCCTGTTGGTCCGCGCCGTTTGTTCGGTTACCGTTCATTTTGTCACTTGATTTCGTTGGGCTGACCGGTGTATGGTTGATTGTATCCATTGACTGTCCAGCAGATGAGAAATGTTGGAATCCAAAGTAGTAGATAAGACGTGCCGCCCTTCTGGTATCTTCTCGTTGTTTCGCCTTGCGCATCCCTAATTCTTGCGGATTCCGCGCTTCACGCTGTGCCGTACCGTTCAGGGCCTCCATGTCACCTTCCTTGTATTCAGAGAACACCTCCTTTTGGACGTCCGAGCATAGCACCGTTTGCTTGCTCCCGCCAACGGCTGCATCATCCAACAACGTTCTCCATCCAGACACCACAGCCAACGCCGGCTTTCCTACCGATTTGCATCGCTTACTGCAGTATTTTGGCGCCGTAATCTGGATGCCTGGTTGTTCGCGAAGTCGCCCGGCGTGAGACGTATGCCTCCCGCACGCTTGACAGAAGAATTCACCGGCTCGAGTTGACATTGAGGTGATTGAACGGTGGAAGTGGATGATGGTGGTTGGGCTGAATTTCATTGGTAAGAACGAGAGTGAACTGCAAAAGGGTACAACTTCATGAGCCAAGTGTTATATCTCTTCACGAGTATCGCGGCTTCATCGAGCTGTCGAGGTGAATGTCGACGTCGCCGATGAGCGTCGATGGCTAAGTGGATGAATCGGAGTAACGTATTATGATGAGGTCAGACCTTGCCAAAGCTAATAAAAGCACGACAATCGACAGTCTGATTTAGATAAAACAAAAAGACAATGTCAGAAGTGGGGTTTGAACCCACGCGGCTCTCGCCATCGGATAACTTAGCTCAAGGAAGCTTAAGGCCGACCCGGTAGACCACTGCGGCATTCCGACTTTGTATTTTGAAGAAAATCTGATACACAATATGACAACAAATTTCGTTTTGACCGAAAATGGGGTTGAGGGATTGCAAGCTAGCTGGTGGGTCCCCTGCTGCTTCGAGAGTATGATTTTCGAAGGGAAGAGGGTTCAGATGACGACTGCTGAAGAATGAGCGGGCGCTTGGTAAATACAGACCTCAGAACTCCGTCATCGAGCAGAGTATGTGGCTTCCGCCTTGGCATGGAGCTCACCTTGATGCCTCGATATTCGTCATCTTGGCTCGGATCGGATCTAGAAAAAAGAAAGATGACGTTGCCGCCGGCGCGGCCGATCTTCGGCTAAAGAATGTTCAAGTCCCTATATAAATGAAGGAGACCGGCAAGATTGACGGACAATGCATTCTTGACCGGTGGTAATACTTCATTATGACAGACTCACAGCCGGAGTTGTGCGGGCATTTCACTTCTCCCGTGCTTCCATAGACAAACAGTCAGTTCGAGCAATGGTATAATAATATTCGTTGCATCATATGGTAACCAGACTTGCTCCAGATCATGAGGGGATCGGCTTTTACATTTCTGCCCCTAGTCATGGGTTTGACCACTATTTTATCGCCCACCGTCATTGCCGCTCCACATCATATACTGGAGCTTGGATCTCACAGTAATTTGCAGCTTGCGCCTCGTCAGGTTATCGAAGTTCCAGCAGCGGCCACCGGCGCAACCCAGGAAACCAAGGCCTACGAACAGTATAGGCCAGCTTTCCATTTCCAGCCAAAGTCAAACTGGATCAACGACCCTTGTGGTGAGCAGCGATTCTGCATCGACGGGCTTGTGGAGAGCTGACCGTATCCATCGCAGCGCCGTTTTTTGACCCGAGTACTTCCCTGTACCATCTGTTCTTCCAGTGGAACCCTGTATTGAACGATTGGGGAAATGACACCGAGGCCATTGCTTGGGGTCACGCGACTTCCTCCAACCTAATAGACTGGGATTTCGACGACACGCCAGCGCTTCTTCCTTCCAACTCGTACGACGACAAGGGAGTCTTCACGGGAGGATTTATCCCCTCGACATTATCTTCGAACACGACAGGCTTCGGTACCAATCTTGTGTTGGCGTACACCTCTGTCAAGAGAGAGGGCGTCACCTTCAAGAAACCCTATCTAATTGGGACGGAAACCCTTTCGCTTGCTCAGTCTTCCGACCACGGAGCGACATGGCAGAAATACGAAGGCAACCCTATCATAAGCGGCGCACCCACACTCGATTATACTGGGTGGAGGGATCCGTATATTTCATATTGGCCAGCAGTCGACAGCCTCTTGGGAAGAAGCGACCAGTGTCTTTACGCCTTGATTTCAGGAGGTTACCGGAACCAAGGTCCTACAACCTTTGTTTACAAAATCGATCCCATCGATTTGACCAAGTGGGAATATATTTCTCCACTGATCAGTATCGAATCGAATAGCAGGGAAGGCAGATGGACAGGCGATGTAGGCAAGAATTGGGAATGCGTTAATCGGATGAGCTTGAAAGATTCGGGCAGCGACTTGGAGCGGGAGTTTTTAATCATCAGCGCCGAAGGTACACACCCAACTCAGGCAGGAGAGGGAAACGACACCGCGACCGAGACACTTATGGTTACCAGAACACCGCGTTATCAGCTATGGATGACTGGGCAACTCTCAACGTCTACCAACAAGAATATCACGTTCGACCCTTCAGCTTCAGGTATATTCGATCATGGAAACTTTTATGCTGCAAACTCGTTCCGTCACCCAATCACAGACAAGCTGTTGGTGTGGGGCTGGGTGCAGGAAGAAGACCTGCCAAACGCAGTCCGAGCCGCCCAAGGTTGGTCTGGAATCATTTCTTCGCCACGCGAGCTGTATCTTCAGGTACATCGTAACGTTGCGGGACACTTGGGCGGAGACGACTTGTCAGATATTCCGGTCTTTGAACCGCTCGAGGGTGGCGAGAACAACGCCACATATATCACTATGGGCATCAAGCTTCATCAAGACGTTCTCCAGGGACTCAAAGCCAGGGCTCCCGCTACTCAGACAGTAGACAGCTGGATTCCGACAGCGACGAATGGAGCTGACCGATACAAACACGATATCCCCGTCAATGACACCGCTCATATCATCATTCAGACTTCCGTCCGGTATTCTTCCGCCGATGCTACATCCGAAGTCGGCCTATCCATCATCCACGACGATTTACAGGACCTGCATACCGACATCAGCTTTGATCCTATCAAACAAACCGTCACTATCGACAGAAATCAGACGGTCTCCTCGAACGCATCCGCCGCCGAAAAGACGATCAATCGAAGACCAGAGTCCGCTGCACACACCTTGCTCACTTACGGTAATTTTGGTGATACAAGCGTGGAGACCCTCGATTTCGTCGTTGTCCTCGACAAGAGTATTCTGGAAGTGTTCGTCAATGAACGAACGATCATCTCCACCAGAATATACGTCAACGGAACTTCGAATCGAGGATTTGTCAGATTGTTTGCTAATGGTCTCGATGCACAAGAGGTCGTCTTCGAGCGGACCGGAGTATGGTGTGGCATGGATGCTGAAATGCGATATTGAAAGAAAAGGAATTCTTTAGAGAAGCAAAGACAGCTCACGGGGGAGGAAGCCTTCGTCTACCACATTTGTACTTCCAGCCCAGATGGAGGATGAGTAGAATTACGCATACATCTGGCCGTGATTCGAACTCGTATTTAGAAATAAAGAATGCAGGCCATCTACAAAACTACAAAGCGCCCCCACTGACATTCTTGACGGAAAAGGAATGGGTCTCTAATTACTCTCTCATCCTCCCCAACTACCTCGACACGATACCCAACAGCCCCTCAGCCCCATCGTGTGACAGCTTTTCGTACGCTCCGCGCGTCTCACGTTCCCCGCCTCTCTGCCTCTGCCGACGCGTATACAGGCGCTGTAGTAGACATAGATCCTGCTTAGCGGATGCATTACACGCGACACGAAGATATGCGAGACTCACCGAAGTAGGGGTGATCTTGAGCCTCCTTGGCAGTCAATCGTTCTTGATGGTCATACCTCAAAAGTTTGTCAAGGAAATCGATGGCCTCGTTTGAAATGTAACGTTGATTATCTAAAATTGACAAAGACAAAAGAATAAAGATCAGACTCCGCACAATTTAACAACTGCACTTATCGTCAATCGAGGACATACCCGAAGTAATGAATCTGGACCATGGCTTCCTGGGGTATTTACCCAAGATGTCATCGTACTGTTCGTCCAGCTCGATATCGTATCGGTCCAGGCTAAAGAACAGGTGTGTCACGATATCTGGCGAGAGAGCGCAGTATCAAGCAGACTTACTAAGCAAAGAGTTCGTCGGTACCTAGAACCTTGGCGATCTTGACGAGCTGATCGTAGTTGTCATGGCCATGGAAGAAGCTAAATACGACACAAGGATTTTTTAGTTGGCTGTTTTGATGAAGTATTTGCGAGAATGAAATGCGTACGGTTCTTTACGGAAGATCTATTAGGGACAGAACAAGGCTTTAGCAACAGTCAAATCGACGAATGGTCCGGTGAACGTACCATACTAGCATACATGCATCCCAAACTCCACATATCCAAACTATAATCATACTCTTGGAAATCTACCAGCAATTCAGGGCCCTTGAAGTACCTCGAGGCGACTCGAACGTTGTATTCCGTTCCAGGATGGTAGAATTCTGCAAGACCCCAATCGATCAGACGAAGCTATCATGTGAGAAAATTGTGGGTCAGTTAGCACAAGTTGAACGACAAGAGGGAGCAGGAGGGGATGACGTACAGTTCGCTTCTCGTGGTCGATCATGACGTTATGTGGTTTGACATCTCGGTGCATGATACCCTTTGAATGGCAAAAGTCGAGAGCCTGAAAGGACGGAAACGATTAGAGACGGCATTTCCCTGGCTGTTGGGTGAGGTGTCTGCACCGTACCTTTAGGAGCTCAAGGATGTAGTACCTGACGTCAAAGTCTGTGAATCTCGGGTACAGGACTTTGAAATCGATGTTCTAGCAAGAGTGAAATCCGAATACTATAAGTGCGCAGCATGAAAAACCTCGAGATTAGGTCGACTTACGTTGACGTATTCGAAAACGATAGAAGGCGTCTTTGACTGAAGCACATGTGTAGAGACTGCATATTAGCGTCGCCACCTGGTGACGACTGTATCTCCACCAAAAAGACTTGCCTGAGGATCCCTCACGACGTCCAACAACGCAACGACATTCGGTCCACCCGCGATATTCTGCAAGATTTTGATTTCTCGCTTGATCTTCTTCTTCTTGACAGGCTTCAAAACCTTGACGATACATTTCGAGGATGATGGTAGATGGATGGACTCGAAGACCTATGTGCACGCAATAGGGAAGAGTCAGCTTGGACAGGAAGCCTTGAGCCGGCATTTCCTGCGAGTAGACGATACGGACCTCGGAGTACTTTCCTCGGCCGACTTTTCGCACAATCTCATAGTGGTCTTGCACACCCCATTGCACCGTCAAGTTGTCTTTTCCATCATATTCCCGTGTTACCATACAGCAGAAAGAAAAAAAGTCAAATAAAAGAGGATGTATTAGCTTCCTATGAGTCCGCATGGGAAAGTGATTAGGAATACGCACCATAGTCCCACCAGTTTCGCCCAAGCTTGTCGTTCGCATCAGGGTAGACCCGAGCCTAAAAGCAGGAAGTAAACGGTGGTGAGATCAGCTACGCAGGGTCGTTTCTGGGTGGAAGACGCAGTGTTATTCCGCATCGTAACGCAACCAACGTACAATACTTCGGCTTTCCGCTGTCGCCATGGCTGAAGGAACGGAAAAGTGCGACAGTCGTAGTGCGCGGACAAGGTCCTGGAGCGGATAGTGGATTGATACGCATAGTCTTCAGTATCTACCAAAAGACTATGATAAGATACACCTTGTCAGCCAGACCGAAGTCGCTGGGGTGAGCGATAGAAGAGACGGGCCTGCGCGATCGGAGCCCAAGCCCAGAGCCGCGCGCTTCTAGTTGATGTCGTTCCTAACTTCCTATCGCCGACATGACTCATCCTAGAGCTGTGGCTATATTGTTGTGCTGCCTGCTGCGTTGAAAGGCAGGAAGCTACCTACCTCACCAGGGACGCCCTGCGAGTTGATCCGGAAATGACCAACCCCGTTTCTTCTACGGCTGTTCTGGACAGTTCACGTCGCGCTCAAATACGCAAGATCTTGGCCGAGTATGGACAAACACAAGCATCTTCTACGATATCGTCGATCACTGCCTCTGAGCATGGAGTAGACAAAAGGCACGCAGCAGGACACATGGATCATGCTGGACCTGCAAGCAACAAGGAAGGTCAAGGAGGCCAAGAAGGGGCATACGACGCCATGGACAAGCTGCGACAGCTCATTCCTGATCGTATGCAGATTCCCGTACCTTGTATCTTAAAGTCTTGGACGTCGCTAATGATCCTCTCCGTCCATTGGTAGGAGACGCACTTGGTTCAATCACACAGATCCAATCATCTCTCAATGAAGAAGTTCTTGCTATAAAACGTGAGATTGCGACTCTGAAACAAGAGTTGACGAGGGATCAGGATCCAGAGAGGATGCAGCTTGTACAAAGCTTGATAGGCGTAAGTAGAGAACCTACAAAACAAGCCAAACTCCTCTGTACTCTGACGCAAATCGAACACGCACTTTTTTCTCTCGATATTTTGCCGCATGTCAATCCGGAAACCCTTTGTCCAACATTAAAACCCTAACGCAACCGCAGCAACTGATACATCAAATAAATATCATCCGAGAAAAAGCATCAGAGGCCGAGGCGATCGTGAAGAACATTACGTCCGACATCCAGCGACTTGATGTAGCCAAGCGAAACTTGACGACCGCTATCACGGCTGTAAAGAGGTGGAACATGATGTGTAAGTTGCTAGCTCCTCTGTTGCGCGGATAACCCTTGTCGTTCTCACGAGCGATCCGGGGATTCCACGATGCAGAAATAATACATGCCTACTTGCCTAGAGGTGACTCATGACTTGTGCTTCTCTCCTCACAACAGTGCAAGCTTCCCAACAACTCAAACAGCTGCTATCGACACGTCACTACAGGCAGATAGCCAATTCTATGTCGGTCAGTGTTAACGCTAGATTACCTACCATGCAATTTACCATCGGCACAAACCCGAGGTCTCGCTGATACGACGTGTGCTTCTATCTTCAAGGCCGTCAACCAACTTTCGATACCCTTGAAACCGCTTACTGCAAATCCGTCGGTTGCGACAGTTTTCCGGGACGTGCATGAGGCTCAGGCATCGGTCAAGGATAAAGTCAGTCGAGAGCTGGATGCATTGTAAGTAATCTTCTTTGCCCTTTGCTTCAGCCAGCGGAAACGCCGAATATAGGAACTCACTCGCGCGATTCATCGTGTTTTGCTGTAGTTTTATTCCAGATCCGAATCGTCCGCCGGATTTGAATATCGTGAAAGAAGCTTGTCTTGTCGTTGATGTGCTAGGGGACGATTACCGGTAAGGATACACGCACATTTGCTGTCCGGCACGACTCTGCAACTGATTTGTCATCTGTCCAGAAACCATATAATCGAGAGGTATATTGCAACAGAGTTGAAGGAATATCGTCGGATCTTTTCTGCTGGAGAGGTATGCCACATATGTTGGCGTGCTAGTGGGCGATATCGATATCTTATCCTACTTTGTCTTGCTATTCGCAGGCCGCCCAGCTTGACAATTTCCCTCGAAGATACGCTTGGTTCCGTCGATTACTGAAAACATACGACGACGAACATGCCGCAATTTTCCCGACTGCATGGCATCTTGGGAAAGCGCTAGTAGCCAAGTTTGCGGAAAGTACGAGGTATGTCGACTTTTCTGTACCCCTGGCTTTAATTGTTTACAGGAAATACTGATGGCTCTCTTTCTGCGTCAAGGTCCGACCTAGTGGGAGCATTAGAAAAGGAAAAGCCAGCTGTCAATGTCTTGCTAGAAGCATGGCAAGCCACTTCAGAGTGGGAGTCGCAGATGTCTAGGCGGTTCAGTCAACCAGTAGGTGAAGAAATATGGTCAAGCACTTGGCAGTAAATCATCAGACTAACGCCGTTGGCATCGTGTGTGGTAGTTCCAGCAGATAATAGGTGCTTCCGGGAAGACCCTCGTATCTGCTTTGGAAGCACATTTCAACATCTTTACAGAAGCACAGGATGCGTGAGTTTGTCACTTCTTGCGACGATTCAATAATATGAACTGATTTGGTTCCGATATCCCTCGCTCCCTTATAGTGCACTATCAGACATGCTCTCCGTCCACAGAGGAGCCAGGTCACGATCTTCCCTCGAAGGCGCATCGGCGTTTGACTCTACAGAAACACCCGTCACGGTTCTGCCCTCGTCAACGGAATTATTCTACTTTTACGCTCAAACCTTGGAACAATGCGGGAAATATACGACAGGTAAAGGTATGAAGGACTTAGCGGATGTTTTCAAGAAATGGCTGCGTATATACTCTGGTAAGCGTCACATTCTTGCCTTGTTCTTCGAGGTATTGACCGGATTTATTGTGGCGAAGACGACGTACTCATCGCTAGCATGAAAAGGTAGAGTACCGATAATGTTCCTTCGCCCGTTACCACTTCCTTCCGCTGACAGCTAATCACGGCAGAGTGGAAAGTCGGAAATCCGTGGATGGTCGCCCTAACGCGCAGGAAATCAAGAATGCATGCCTTATACTGAATACGGCGGACTATTGCCTGCAAACCAGCTCTCAGGTGTGTATTTGTTATCCTTGCATTGTCGAGGGGTGCTGACTTTTCCAATGTAAGCTGGAAGAAAGGCTAAAACAGACCGTAGACGCCCCGTACAACGATCGAGTTTCGTTCGAAGCAGAACATGAGCAGTTCATAGGGTAAGCAATTCTTACGCAGCTAGATGCGACACCGTCTCACTGTTCTTTTTCGCACAGTGTGGTGTCTGCCTGCCTGCTAGTGCTCCAAAAGGAGCTCGAGAATGCGTGTGAACCCGCATTTGCTGCCATACTGAAAACGCCATGGATGAATCTGGAGAACGTGAGCGGTCGGTCGGCGTACGTTGTGGACCTCGTCGGTTCAATCAGGCAAGTTGCAGACCTTGTACGCGAGCGCATCGAGCAGAAGAGACACATGCGAAGCTTTGCCGATAGAGCTGTCGGGTGAGTCTTCCGTCGCGTTCGACTAGTTACCTCGTCCTAATCAAGAATGCTACAACAGAGTGATTTCGAACCGCTTTACAGCATCCGTGGTCAAGAGCAGACCCTTGAAGAAGATCGGAGCAGAACAGGTACATTTTTTTTCGATTTCGACTACGGTGATATAGCGTGCTGAGACTGATTGTGTCTTGATTGTGTCTTGATTGTGTCTTGATTGTGTCTTGAAGATATTGCTGGACATACAGGCGGTAAAAGCATGTCTTCTTGATCTACTGGAAGGAAGTGCAGAAAAGGCAAATGCCACGTAAGTTCTTATAAGTTCAGATATATAGCCAAGAAACTGAAAGGGTAATTTATGCGAAACAGCTATACCAAGTTGGTACTGAAAACAACGGGTCAGCTTGAAACGATGCTCAAAGTGGTACTTGCCCCAGATGTTAGTGGCGTTGCTCTTAACATTCGGAAATTTAATCTAAACAACTTGTTTTAGGACCCTCCTGAGGGATTTGTGCAAAATTACTGCCTGCTGATCGGCGACAAGAGCTTCAACAACTTTCAAAAGGTAAGCAATTTCAATCACTGCGTCACCTTTACATGTTCTTATAAGGCATTTGGTTCGTGTTCTCGACTTAGATCCTGGATCTGAAAGGTACTCCCCGTTCGAGTCAACAGAAACTTTTAGATATCTTCTTGTCTGTCACAGCTACCCAGGATGACTTGCAAGACACGTCCTTCCTGACAAACGTGGACATGGACCCCGAAAATAAGGGAACGTCAAACGAAAGGCCATTATTAGCGCCTGCATTGGGTATGAGAACAGGGACAAGTACGCCTCAAAGGACAGAAACTCCAAAACCGTTCACCGATTTCAAGCGATTAGTTTCATTTGCAATGCGAGGTGATCCTTAACGGCTCGCTTCATAGTGTCATTTTATCAGCTTGTTACAACGTTTGTTATAATGCATCTATTAATGCGTTCCTATACAGGCTACGTGTATAGTCTGTCCTGATTGAGCTATCAAGACCGGATTTTTTTCTCGCCCAAGATCCGCCCCGTGCCGACTCATCTCGTTCGCTAGCCTTTCGCTCAGCAGAATGCTACGTCCACATTGATCACACGCGTCTCGTCGCGCCTTCCACCCTCTCGCCTTGGCCCTGACCAGTGTGTAGAACAGGATTTGCAAGTCCCCGTCGATGATTCGAGTCGTTATTTTGAGAAACTCTTCCTCTGACACGTACGTCCGAAGCATGCTGGTCAAGATGATCTTGATTTCAGCATAGGTCTCGGACGACCGTTCTTCGCCGCTATTATCCACATCATCCACCAATCGTTGGAACAGTCGAGGGAACGACAGAGTCGACGAGTCTGAATCGGAAAGGAGAGCGGATAACTCTTCTTGTACTGCGGTTCGCAAGGTTGGTAATATGATCTCGCTGAAGGCCAATAGTTCGATGTTTTGCACACGTCGGATAACTCCCAAAGTTTGCGAAAGCACCTCGTACCAAGAATCTTCTTTGGAGAAGCTTGTTTCGGAAGCCGCATGTTGGGCCATCTTGATTCCCATGCGAGCCATTTTTATTATTATCGCGAGTGAACCTGAATAGTCCGGAGGTGTGGCTTTTAAACCTTGGAACAACTGAGATACTGCAGTATACATGAATCGTCCCAATTGATCGAAAGAGTTTTTGATTTCGCCTCGCCGAAGCATCAACCAAACGAGGACGTCGAGTTGATTATGACTTTCTAGTGTTTGTAACACCTCGGGAATTGCTTGCACTCGCTTGTGAGTCTCGATGAAAGGCAAAAGTCGCTCGTCGTCTAATTCGCATAGAAGCGAGATAAAGGTGGTGTACACGTCATCGGTTACGTGGCGGGAAGGACCCGTTGACGAAGCGGTGTCGACCTTGTCGTGCGTGTCCGTCAGCCGATGAGGTTCCAGCAATATAGTGAGATATTCGAGCTGTTTATGAGCTTCGCTTTGCAGCAGCCGCAAAGCTTCCGAGTGCAAATCCGGCAGATGACGCTCCAGTATCGTCGCAGTGTAGGTGGGGCTGGTTTCCAGCATATGTGGCAAGGCACCATCGATTTCGACTTTCAGCTTGGATGCCTGGTTGCTTTTCAGCCCAGAGGCGAGGACCCGATCCATTTCCTTGAAGTATTCGTCGCTAAGTAGCCCGTCACCGGCTACATTCACCTTCAGTACTTCAACCCAATTTCCTTCTTGGGCATAATGTTCTCGCAATATGCGCCAAAATCCTGCCTCTCGAAATTGCTGGTAAATCGCCTCGGCATCGTACGGCGTATACGTTGAGAGCAGAGACTCTGCAGCTAACTCTCTATCGTCCCTGGTGCTCGAGTTCATGTCGCTGGCCAGACTTTGCAAGATTTGATGTAGAGTGGAAGGCGAAAGCAATATGAATTGCGGATATTTCGGGAGATTGCGCGCCACAAAAATATGAAGCAGGCTTATATCGCCAGGGTGATACTCTCGAGGATTCATCACTTCTAGCAGGATGTTGATGATGAGCTGCCTCGACATCAGGAAGCCGTGGTTGTCGTTCAAGTAACCGTCTTCGAAAGCAACGTCCAACGTGTGCAGCAGCGCTTCTGTATCCAGATGAAGCAGTTGTTGTAAAACTGGGTACGCGTCTTCGTTCGAAAGCTGATGGAAGGCCGGATCTTTGGGAACCGTCAGCGAAAAGATGCAGTTGTACACCGCTTTCCGACCTTCTTTTGCAACTCGAGCTGGGGCTGCTCGGCGCGAAGGAAACACGCAACCGGACAAAATGGTTTCGATGTACTGGTAAAGTCTCGCGGCATGTTGAGTGATCGGA
Source organism: Naganishia friedmannii (assembly GCA_030039255.1). Taxonomy (NCBI): domain Eukaryota; kingdom Fungi; phylum Basidiomycota; class Tremellomycetes; order Filobasidiales; family Filobasidiaceae; genus Naganishia; species Naganishia friedmannii. Next base: position 783,297 of record JASBWT010000003.1, read on the forward strand.
TCAATCGTCCCATAGTAATGATCTGGGGTATTACAGTCGCTGTCGCCGATGAGTTCCAGAATCTTCGCTATTGGTGTCGTATAGTCGAGCAAACACTGATTGTGAACGTAAATATATGCGTCCCATAGCCCATGAGCCTGGCACAAGACTATCGATTGATTGATGTCCAGGCTCATAGGATCTACTCGCCAGATAATTCGCTCGGCCTCCTGATATTCCGCACGATTAGCATGATGTGCAATCAACGCTTGTATCAGTTGAGGAGGGACGTCCGATATGCGATCTTCCAGAAGGTACCTTGCAAGGATCTGCAGATATATGCCCTGAATGCCGACATTCGCGTATGCTTCAAAGACCTCTTGGAAGAGGAAACTGCTTTCGTCGATTTCAAGGCAAGCGTGAAAGGAGCACTCCGCGAGGCCTTCAAAGAGGGGCGTCAAATCGACTCCTCGCCCATCATTACTGCTGTAGGTGCCGTCCGTAAGCCGATCTTCAGAGAAAGCATATCTCAGAGACGCTCGCATCAAAGACAACGCTCTGGTCTTCAGTAATTTTCGTCGAGCTTTCATCGATACCGGTAGGCCGATAGTATTGCCGATTGCAGTCGCGGTGTAATACTGAATCGTCAGGTTGATCGCGGCCAAAAAGTCACCACCGTGGCAGAGAGCCAAGATTCTATCGGCCCATGATAATACACTACCGACTCTGATATCGCTCTCCGTCTGTAGAATTGCGATAACAGTCATTGTTGTGCCTTCGTTCCCCAGAAAGTCGTCATAGAGACTTACCATAGCGAAAATCTTGCCTTTGTACGTGCATAATCTATTGCCGGTGCCGACAAGGTAATCACTGCCTTTGCCATCCGTCACGTAGCTCAACTCGAACAACCAGTTAAAATTTTGCTTCTCTACCCTTTGCATTGACCGGATATCGAGCAGGGCCAGATATGTAGGTGTTGCAATGAGGATGTGCTACATCGACAGGAATTTGAAGTCACTGGTAAGCACGGAACTTTGACGATATCATCTATCGGTTCTACTCACACTCGAATTTAACCAATTCAGCCCGACTATGGGACTTTCCTCTTTCCATATTCTTCCTTCCACAAACTCAACACGGTTGACAGGGTGAAGAGAGGTCTTCTGCTCTTCTTCGTGCGCCGAACGCTCGGCTGGAATCACCGATATCTTCAGAAATCGCAGATGGTTCCCCCATGAATAGGCCAGAACGGGATCGTTCATCTTGTCCACTCCGATTCGTGAAGGTTGCGACGGGAGCCAAGCCGCGCACCCGATCATTTTCCCCGTACGGCCTCCATCTGCTTGCCGTGATCGCCTGTACCATGTCCGGGCCGAAGGTTTCAATCCGACGATCATCAGCTTTGAATCCGTTAGGAGGGCGATCATACCGAAGGTATCGGACGAATGGTCGTTTTTGGCAACAGGAAGAGGAGAAGCGACAAATAAATCGTGATCTTTCGTTGGTTTTGCTTTCGATTTCGACGAATCTGGTCGCGGTAATATGTGATTTGCTGGATTCAGACTTTCAGGAAGTTTGTGGACGAGCGAGGCGCCCAGTAGGCGAATAACGTCGTTGCTCTCGACACCCATCACCTTTCCAAGACTCCACCAAAATGCCCGTCCCGTCTCGTCTCCACTGACAATAGCTGTATGCCGACGGCCGACGAACGCAAGGTGTGTTATCGACGTTCCAATGAGATGTCCTTCCTTTTTGCCAGTTGCCAAGGCTGATGCAGTCAGTGCCGGGGCTGATCTGGCGGGTCTGCTGTTCGCCGAAGAGAGTTCGTACAGGTATATGCTGCCCGTTTGGTGTCCCACTGCTACAAACGTGGCATCTGGGCTGATGGCTATAGCAGTGACAGGGCCGGAAGCTTTGGCTAGATAGGAAGAAAAGATATTAAGCCGCTTCTTCTTCATGGTCTGGCTTCGAAAGCCTCACCTATAGCATCCGTACCGCATGTCCGCCGGAGTTCCTGCTTGAATCCCATGACCACAACCCATCCACTCTCTGTTCCTACTGCTATCAGGCCATTTACTGCTGCCACCGTTGGAAGACCCCATTCGGAATGTACCGAGGGCTCAGACTCTTCCGTTGCCGTAGCACCCGACCACCGTCTCAGGAAACCGGCTTTCGGCGTTGTAATTGCGCTTTCGCTAGTCTCGTCGGCCGACACTCCACCCGAGGTGAAGACAGTTTTGGTACAGTCTCTCATCGTGTGAAAGACGAATCCCGTAACTTCACCATCGATACTTGCTTCATCGTCAATGTCGTCGGCCATGCTACCGTCGGCTGCCTCTGTTCGTGCTTGAGAGTGATCCTGAGGGGTGTTCCAGCCCTGGCCTGTGATGCCTTGCGCCGGAACTTTCTCCATATCGAAAGAGGAAGACGTCCGCGACAAGGCGGAGAAACCAGACGGAGAACCCCAGGCTGGAGGTCGGGTAGAATTTTGTGATGCTGCTGCCGCACCTGCGCTATTTGAGTATGTGCTATTCACGGTCGTCACTGATGGTGTCCTAAACTGCGATCGCAGTCTCGAGACGCTCGGATCTGGACACACAGTGATTAGCGTTCACACACCTGACGAAGTCAAGCAAAGGGCAACTTACGAAGGTGAGAAGGTCTACGGTAGGGTGACCCCGGAGAATTCACCACCCTCTGATCAGAGTCGGAGCCAACAGTTCTCTTCACGGGAGTCGATGATCCGGAGAAGGGAAACCCAAAACCTTCGGACGAGATGTGAGATTCAGGCTGGGAACGAGAACGGATGAATCGGCACGTCAGTATTGTTTTCTCCTTGGGCGAAACCCTGAGACTAACCCGAGATGCTTGAGCGAACTCTCCAAAATCGGAATCAGAGCGTGTGTCCCAAAACGGATTGCTATGCGCTGGGTCAGGGGCCATTCCCGAAGAGGCTTCAATTTCTGAAGCGTTGTATGAGCTGTAAGTCGTAGCATTCGTTTGCGATTCGTTGACTCGATGAGGTGGAACAGCCACATTGGAAGAGACTTCGCCCGTTACGCTTTCCTCGTCGTTTTCCGTCTCTTTCATCGTCTGGCTAGGTCGAAGGAGAGTTCCATAGCTGGAGTCTGGTATGATACCTCTGACGTCTAGATCGGTTGGCTCTTCCCCTTGCAGCACGCTTCTGAGATTGGTTGGAAGTACCGAGGCTTCGTTCCGAGAGTCTTCCTGAGTGAATGCTCCGAGCTCCTCCTCTTGATCCTCGCCATCGTCATCTGCAGCCCCGTCGTCCGCTCCTCCTTGTGCGAAATGGTTTCCAAAGCCATTTAAGTCCCGTTGTATCAGTGAGATGTTACGAGGCGGTGGTGGTGTCGTCATCGTTGACGGAGCCTTCGGCACGGTGTATCCTTCACCGGTCGCCGTTAGTGCAGCAAGTCCAGAGGAGCAAGAGCGATCGTAGGCCGAATGATATGAGTCGACTTCGACGGTAAAGCTCAAAGATACATGAATCGGATGTCGAACTGCATGTGGATAAGGACGAGTCAGGCAGGCGGCGTCTTGTTCGCTGCGAATGCCGCGGCCACCTCCACCCGGGTCGATTGGTTTGTTTACTTTGTCAACTTGATGGTTGAAGGGTATAGGTTCAGGATATAGCTGTTAGGTTATATATACGATTGATAGGTTCATCACCATGCAAGAGCCAACATCGTGACGCCACTGGGTCCCCATGAGCAGCACCCGACTTGAACAAGTAACAAGTGACGCCGAATACGGTATCGCGCGCGATATATCAACAGAGGAGCCAGGGCCGGGAGTCCTGTATCTCACTGCTGGAAGCCCATCCATAACCTTCTTCTGAGCCGAGTCCCGATCCTGGATCCATAAATTGCAGTTCAAGATCGGCGCATCCCTTCTTGTTCCCCACACGAGGTGCCACATCTAGGTTTTCTAATCGCCTTTGCCGTTTAATGTGCCAGTCCATCTTCTTATATTGGGGGGGTACGTGCGTTCCGCATCATTCGCAAGAGTCGATAAGCGTGTGCTCGTGATTCGGAGATTTCTGCCTGAATTCATTTAATACGCCGTTTCCCCTTCAAGGGAACATGTGAATGACTTTTGACCCCTCTTATCTATAGTGCGTCTTTGGGAATACCGGCCAATTCATCATAACCCAGAACCAAATTCAAGTTTTGCATGCATTGCGTCGCAGCACCCTTCAATAAATTGTCCAAAGCACCCTATAACAGTCGAGGCATCATCAGCATGTGTACGGAAGGTAACAAAGCCTACGATCACTCACGACGACAACCACACGCTTGCCGCTGCTGTGCACTTGCACACCTCCGACTCGCCAGCCGTGCTTGCCTTCGGCTTCAGTAACGTCCGGCACCATCCTCTGAATTTTGACCAAAGGTTCATTTTCGTACTTTGCCTCGTAGAGCTTCCAGATCTCATCGGCTCGCATCGATTGCTTCAAAGGAGCTGAAAGAACGGAGATGATTCCGGAAAACCAAGGTGCAACGTTGGGGACGAAAGCGAGCTGGAATGGCGAGTTGAGCGGTTGGCTGAAGAGCTGAGAAAGTCGGTAGGAAGCTTCTCGTTCATGAATGTGATCGGTCAAGGCGTACGGACGGATAGCGCCCTTCAAGTCCTGGGCACTCTGCGAAGAAGAAATGGTTTTCAGAATTTCTCCATCGATAGTGGCTTAAGCAGTACTAACAATTTTGGGAACAGTCTTCGGTCTGCCATGTTCGTCGTTTTCGCCAGTCTTGGTACCGGCTCCGCTGTATCCAGAGATACCGAAGATGGTGGGTGGGTTCGATGGATCGATGAAAGGCATCAAGGGAGCCAGCAACATTTGAGTGTTGGTTGCGTAACAACCGGGATTGGAAACCCTGGTCGAGCCTCGGGTTGCTTCACGGTCGTACAGTTCTACTCATCCAAACAACACAATGCAATAAAGGGAGAAAGGAAAGGTCGTTCGATTATCAGCATGTTATTTCCTGTTTTACCTATACAACACGAGGGGAGGAATATGGCAAAGCATATCTAAAAAAGAATGAGGTTCGGAGGGATGTGGGATCATCTAAGCCTTACCCGGCAATCCGTAAGTCCATCCCGCTTCGAACCGATAATCCGCACTCAGGTCGATAATCGCGCTCTTTCCTCCTTTGGCAACTGCTCCATCAATGGCGTCGACAAAGGGTTTGCAAATGCCGTTGGGCAAAGCCATGACCCAAGCATCGACTTCGTTATTCTCCGCCATTTTCGCAACGTTCTGGGCTGACAAGTTGGAATAGTTCAACTGGGCCTTCGTGTACTCGGTCAATGGTGTTCCGGCCAGTTGTCGAGAAGAGACATGTGTCAAGTCGAGATGTGGGTGGTTATCAATTAAGGAGATGAGGTTCTGTCCAGTGTATCCTCGAGCACCGATCAATGCGACTTTCTTGGGAGTCGTAGATGCAGTAGCGTATCCTCGTCGGTTCTCTTCGTTGTGAAAGGTCAAAGTAGGCCTACGAGCAGATGTTGAGAACGCTCGAGTGCCAGTGGCGGCAGCAGCTCGGTGAGGAGGCACTGAAGGTCCAACAGGCAGGAAGACACGGTCGATTCGGCCATCCTTTTCAAAGCCTTCAATGATCTTCTCGACCTCCGCGACGTCGTGAACTCCGTACCAGAACAAGCTCCTGCCAGCTCGGGTAAAGCTTCCGTCGGCTCGCTCAAAATGCCATGCTCGGTTCTCGTCGTCCGCCTTGGCGGTCCAGAACAACCGCTTGTGATCTTTCTTGATAGCGTCGAATACGTTGTCCACGACCTTGTTGAGGATACCGTTTCGAGATGGCAGGAATTTGGTCATGACCGGGGTTTCGCCTTCAGGGTGCGAGACAACGGCAACAACATCGAAAGGCTCGTCACCGTAGATGGTGTGAGGAGATTGCTTGAACTTGTTGAAGATTTCTGCAACACTGGTCTTGCCAGCCTGGACCTCGGGGTCTCTTTCAGTGAAGACTTGTCGCAACTGAGTCGATCCAACGGCGTCGATAGAGGATTGCTTGTACAGCTTGTGTCCTCGTCGGATCAAGGTACCGGCACCGGAGTCGGTGAACAGCTCCTTTTGGAGCATATCGGCAGAGATGATGGCGACGGAAGAGGTTCGAGGCAAGCAGTCGAGCAATTCCTTGATTTCTCGCAACTTGAGCTTTGTGCCGTATTTGACCCAAGATTCTCGCATGAGGCTGTCGTATTCCTGTTTGAAAGCAATAATGTGTCAGATAACTTGGGGGTAGGGAGTAATCAGTTACGGCGCATACCTCATCCAAGTTAATGGTGTCAAGCTTCTTGCCGGTAACACCGTGGAAAAGACCACCCTTCTCGTTCAGGTAAACGATCTTCATGGGCTGTTGATCATGCGCAAGGTGAAAGAAAACAACGCACAGTCAGTCGACAAGCGCATGGGTAGCTCCAGCTGCCACACATACCTCGAGAACACGAGCAAGCTCTCCAGCAGCTACATCAGCGTTCACGTTCAAAAGCTGACCTTCGTCGGTTTCCGCCAAACTGGTCAAGATAGGTAGACAGCCTGCCCGGATAGCAGCCTCGATAGGAGTCTTGTCGACGGAAGTGATCTTGCCGACGAGTCCGTACTTTTCCTTGTCGAGGTAGGTAGCGGTAAAGACTCCCGAAGGAATAGGTCGAGCTCGTGTACCGAGACGTTCGAGAGCGGAAGTGAGCTTGAGGTTCTCTTGCAAGAATACTCGCTGAAGGGAAGAAAGAGGATTTATAATCAGAAAAGATGCTATATCGAAAGGTGAGTGTAGCCAAAACTCACTCGAGCAATCTGCAAAGTCTTGGCATCGGTGATTCGAATACCATCAGAGTAGTCGGGGACAACTCCTTCAGCTTCAAGGATCTCGTTCCTACGAATCATTAGAAGGCAGCAATGTCGAATGAGTGCCTATAGTTATCTCCGCGCTCAACAAAGCTCAAACTCACAGTTGAGGACCAGCACCGTGCAAGACGACCGGATAGAGGCCGAGGCGGTTCAAAAACGAGAGCGAAAGGGCGAGGTCGTCCAACTCGTTGGTGAGAATAGCACCTCCGATTCTGGTTTTTGAGCAGTTGATTAGTACGAAGTCGCTGTACAAAGACTTGGCAGTGCGCTCACTTCAACACCGCAAACTTGGCTTCAGGCAAGACACCGCCGTGCTTCGCGTCACTGGCAACGCCAGCAGTGTTGGTGAAGATCCGCAGGTATCGCTCGACCTCGTGTCGGGAACCCAAAGAGTAAAGGAGTCTGATAATGGTGTCCCTGTCCATTCCTCCCGCAGCCTGGGTCGAACCCTGAGTGGTAGTGGAAAGCTTTCGAGACCGAAGCTCAGTTGCGAGCTGGCGAACATCAAATGAGAAAAGGGGACCCGATGCGTTGGTGTCCTTCTTGGCAGTGGTCGCCGGGATAGCAGAGGCAGCTGTCCTCAGCCCTCGGCGGGCTGCCGCATTAGATGCGAGAGGAAGTCGGAGCAACGAAGATTTGGCAGGTGTTCGGCTCAACATGGCGAGTGACAGTGGTAAGGAATCCCCAAGACGAGTCGAGGTGATGATCAGGTGAAGGGCCGTTCAAGTGAAGAAGAGGAGGGTCGTAGGTGATGATAGTTGATAGTGAAATGACGCGAGCACCTCGAGCTTCTTCCAATCTGCCATGCGCCCGGGAAGATTTGGCTGCGAAGGGGGGGGGGGGTCTTAGTCTATGCAGTACAGCGCGCTCTTAGATAAGCTTCCGCCGCACGGTCAAATGCTGAATGCTGACCGACATAATCCATCCAGGCTGGCACTTGCTGTTACATGCTGTTTGCACTTGAACTCTCTTTTGAATGGTTCATCAGGTAGCAGATCAAAAAGAAAAGGGAAGTATGGTAGATATGTGCGTCTGGGCACATGTCTAGACAGACTGGTATCCGCTACGGACTACACACGATTGGCAGCAGACAGAGGAGAGCAAGGAGAGCCCAAGCCAAATAAGCGCAAAGCGGAGGGGGTATCAGTGTTTGGATTTTTAATGAAATTTCGCTATGCTCGCCTTGATTTCCGGATTTCGACGAAGAATCTGCGGCTTGCTTTAGAGTTTGGTTGTTTGGCTGACGGATTACTACTGCCAACTACCAATGAAGGTAATACCAGCACTGCTCGAAGCTCCCTTCAATCGAGCAAAAGCTTCGCGACCTGCGAAGCGACATAGGGTACCGGATCGGACTCGAATGATGGCATCCCAATTAACACGAAGTACTGAGTGGTGACTCCGTCGCATCGGACATGGGAATCAGACAGCTCACGTCCTCCTGGAAATATGCGAAAGAACAGCTGTACCATTCGACATGCCAAACTGTACAACATATTCATAGCGATAGCACAACATACAACGAGAAAAACGTCATGCCGTCTCCAGCGGAGGTTCTTGAACTGATAAAGTGATTGCTTGCTTCTCCAGCGCCTCTCGCCACACCTGGATCCTCTGCATCGCTACATTTCGTGTCACGACTTTACCGGGTTCCCTCTTGACCTCCTTTGCTTTCCTATCCTCTTTGTTATCCGTCTCTTTGGCTTTCTCTGTGTTTAGACCGGGCCAATAGACCACAATTTCCCGCAAGTCTGGGAAGACCGACTTCCAATCCGCAGTTAACATCTGCTTCTGGGTAAGCTCCAACTCCTCCATGTTCGTGAACGCAAATGACTTCTCGTCTAGCGGCTGATACTCGAGCATTGCGGCGTAGCTTCCATCATCGTTACTCCCGAGTCGGAGAGTCTCGAGATGCAGCTTGCCCTGGCTCAATCCCGCTCGATTCACCAATCCAGCCAGTGCCTGATTTTGATGCAACGTCATGGTTCGGAGGCCAGGGCAATGCTCGAACAGGTGCTCGATCTGAAACTTTTGCGGAGTTCGAACAAGAGTTGACATCCCTTGACTTTCGCCTGTCCAAGGCCATATGGACCAACGGTAAAGCAGTAAGTCAACGTTGACGAGCTTCGGGCCGTGCTTGATCAAGAACCTGACGACGGTCTCCGACTCCCATATTCCCAGCTGCAAGTTCCGCAACTTTGGCAAATCCGCGATCAACAGCGCTTCCACCAGCAAGTTATCCCACTGTACCAAGGGCGTCCGCAAGGATTCCAGCTGCGCAAAATTTTGTCGGCACTTCCGATCAAGCAACCCACTTCGACGTTTCTCCTCTTCCGTCATCAGTATGGGCCTCCTAACTTCAGGTATGAAGGTAGGAGGAAGCCATACGACTGAAGTTGTGAGTCTCCGAAGCTTTCGAAAGGCAAACATGTACTGAATAAACGCCTGACCGGTCTGCGAAGCAGCATCAAGGCAAAACCCGAATCCATCTAGATACTCTAGATTCTGACAGCGAGTTCGAAGGGTCTTCCACAAAGGTGCAGGGAGAGGCGACATGTACGGCCCCAGCTGACGGAATCCTCGCAATCGCTCTCCGCAGACCTCGAGAATTGACTTGATGGTCGTTACTACCAAAGTGTATTCCGGTGAAGTATCGTAAGCGTCAAACGTGAACCCAAAGCTGACACAACGGGTGTGCATGCGGATCTTGTCGAGAAAGGCTTTCGGTTGGGCGATCTGCATGGATGCGGTCAACCTGTGCACGGCGTCGATGGTCGGGAAGTGTAAATGAATGAAGAGCTGTCGGTCGACAATGTTCTATGACGGAATGAGGGTCAGATATGTAAGTGACTGGTTATACCTCTCGCTCTCCGACGTATGCATTGAACATACCTTGAAGAGCCAAGAGACTCCTTCCAGCTTCAGACACCGCGCCTCTCTCCGCAAAGCCGCTTCTTGGGTCTCGGCGAGTGGGTCCTTGACTTCATCGTGAACGTACACCGAGATGATGCTTTCCAGTGCATCGTAGTCCAACAGCTTGCTTTCTAACTTTACAGTCCCTTCTGGGACTCCGTTTGTCAATGTGGTAGAGATTGGCATATCTGTAGGGTCGCTGAGTACTGCCGTTGCTCCGGGATGTCAGTGGCGACTTTGCGTATGATGACTTGGTCGCGCAGTGGCATTGGAGCTGCCACAGACGAAAAGGATATCGTATCTGCCTAAATCCGTCCGTGTGATGTTTCTTCAGATATTTCATTTCATACGACAACATTGTAGAGCGGTAGGGGCCGTACCTGCAGCATTTATCTACGCTACCTCGTAAAGCAATCGTGAGCGCTGCAAGCAAGTTTGAAAGGGCAGGCAATGAAAGGGAGGATATGATCCTGCTTCTTATCAAGGAAGCAGCTTTCTAGCGGCCCAGTTTGCCCCCAATCACTGCATCTGCAACTGTGACAAAAACGTAGACAAGTCGCCAAACTAACTTGAATCATATCGCCAAAGATGAGAGTCGCGAATCCCTGCATTTTGCGTCCCCACCTCCAGTTCCAAAAAAGACCACCTTCGGTCCAAAAAGGCATGTATTGACCCGTGACTCGAAAAGGCGGGAAGACTGTATCTTCGGCCGTCCGAACCTTGATAGCGCAGCGGGCGGCTCTTGCTCATTGGCTCGGGGAAGATAAGCGCTATTGGCGGAAAGATTATGGAGGCGCGGATCGTGGAAGCGAGAGAACGGGGCGCACCCGGATTTGAAGGAGGAGTGTCGTGCTGTTCGTCGGGCAGTTTGACGGAGCGAGCGAGCGAGCGTTTGCATGGACTGGTCATCCTGAAACGCAGAACAAAGTGAAAAACTTGCAAAGCGAATGACTCGGTCAGAACGACTTGGCTTTCATTTCTTTTCCATTCATAAAATTCTACTCGCAAAAGTCGAACACGACACCCCTCGCTCACTTTTACCCAACACAACCACCTCGTTAACAACCAACCTTGCATCCTTATCGCAATGTCCTCCACTGCTGCTTCCGAAAAGAAGGGACGGGTGCTCTTGGCCTACTCTGGTGGTCTCGACACCTCCTGTATCCTCATCTGGTTGCTCGAAGAGGGCTACGAAGTTTACGCCTTCATGGCCGATGTTGGTCAGGAGGAGGACTTTGAAGCTGCTCGAGAAAAGGCTTTGAAGTGTGGTGCTTCCAAGTTCTTCCTGGAAGACCTCAAGCGAGAATTCGTTACCGAGCTCATCTACCGTAAGTTTTACCTCCTATTCTTCTTGTGTTGCCGCTTTCTGAGTTATATTCTGCCCTCCAGCTGCCGTGCAGTGCAACGCCATCTACGAAGGTGTCTACCTTCTCGGTACCTCTCTCGCCCGACCCGTTATCGCTCGAGGCATGATTGAGGTCGCTGAACGAGAAGCCTGTGACTTTGTGTCCCATGGTTGCACCGGCAAGGGCAACGACCAAGTACGATTCGAATTGGCCTTTTACGGCTTGAAGCCTTCTATCAAGGTCATTGCTCCCTGGAGGTTGCCTGGTATGTCCCGAGCTGCTCCCTGTCATCTTGCACACATCCTAACGCATGTGACGGAACCATAGAATTCTACAACCGATTCCCTGGACGATCGGCATTGCTGGAATACGCTGCTGCGCACTCTGTCCCCGTGGTGCAAACCGCTGCCAAGCCATGGTCTACCGGTATGTATAGAAGACTTGGTCAAAGCGACGATTTCTGAATACTGATGAAACCTCCTATCACTTCAGACGAGAACTTGTTCCACATCTCCTACGAAGCTGGTATCTTGGAGGACCCCAACACCACTCCTCCCGCCGACATGTGGAAGTTGACCACTTCGCCCGAACACGCACCCAATGAACCCGAACAGATTCAGATCCAGTTCGAAAAGGGTCTGCCCGTAAAGGTCACCACCGGTTCTTCCACACATACCGACGCGGTTGATGTCTTCCTCGCATTGAACGCTCTTGCCAGGAAGCACGGTATCGGACGAGTCGACATTGTCGAGAACCGATTCATCGGTGTAAAGTCCCGAGGTTGTTACGAATCTCCTGCTGCTACCATCCTCCGAACTGCACACATGGATTTGGAAGGCATGACTTTGGACCGAAACGTCCGAGCCTTGCGAGATCAATTCGTTACCATTGAATTGTCGAGGATCTTGTACAATGGTTACTGGTTTAGTCCTGAACGAGAGTTCCTTACGTCGGCCATCCCTGCTTCGCAAGCAACAGTCAACGGAACAGTCAAGCTCAAGTTGTACAAGGGTAACGTTGTCGTTGAAGGACGAACCTCGGATGAAGTAAGTTTGGATTCTATCCCTTCTCTACCCGACTTTCTTTGCTGACCAACTTCATCGCTTGTCATTCCGCAGGGTCTCTACGACGAAAAGTTCTCATCCATGGACGAGATGGGTGGTTTCGAGCCCGAAGAGACTTCAGGCTTTATCTCCGTGTCGGCCATCAGGCTCAAGGCATGGGCCAACGCAAAGTAAGTGGACACAGTACTCATGGTCATTCGCGCCATGTCACTTATGCGTTTTTTATCCTTCGGCTTTGCAGCATCCGAAAGGGTCAGGGTGGTGTCAAGCCGGCTGACGTTTACGGTACCCGACTGTAATCGAGAGAGATTGTAGCATAGAGACCCGACACAAAATAGATCCGCAGGTTATAGCCCTCGCATTCCCACCTTACTCTTCGTTCTTCTTTTCCCTCTTGGTTCTTGCAAAGCATTTTTTGGGGCGTTGTTAGGTAGAATCCAGACAGTTATCATAATATATTCGCGTGGATCCAGTGGGTTCCTAGTTGAACCTTCAACCCGATAGAGCTTTCGCGCTTCGTGCCCTGTTCCAACGCGGAGGAGAGGAGTGTTTGCTATTAATTCGTCGTTCAAGGCGGGTGGGATTATCGTCAGATGGTGCATGTTACGCCGCCTTGTAAGTCCTACATGAAAGACATGAAACCTTGCCCTCAAGTAAGCGCGGCCGCGCGCGCTGAAAAGGCGCGCTTGCTCAGCTGCTCAGCCACCGCTATTCATCAACGTTCTTGTCAAAGTAGTAATAATACAGTTGCAAGGTTTTGCAAAGACATATACCATTCACATCGTCTAGGTTGCTTTCCTGCGGCGTTCATCTCATACAGTTTCCTTCAGTTACTACAAAAATGGCGGACGAGTACGGTAAGCCAAACGCTTGACAAATATTGTAGAGGTTGCGAAAGCCAGTCCTTTGAATTGCGCTGATTAAATTGACTTTTGTAGACGCCTTGGAAGCAGCAGCTTCTTCGTTTGCTGCTTCAACGGATCAGATGGGAAAATCAGGTAAGGATGTTTGTAGCGGGTCGAAGTGGGTTTTCATCTCATTGAAGTGTTATATCGTGGGTTGTTGTGCACAGATCCTTATTCTTCTCGAAACCGCGAGCGATCCCCTGGACGACATGGCTCGAGCAGAGGTGATAGAGGTGATAGGGACAGGAGGGAAAGAGACGGAAACAGAGACAGGGAAAGGGAGAGGGAAAGGACGCATCGAAGCAGTCGAGGAGATGATCGGGACCGTGATCCCCGAGGCGATCGCAGAGACAGATATGAAGGTGGAAACGAAGAACACGGCGACTACCGCTCCGCACCCAGCCGTCAACGTGACGACCAAGGGTATCCTCCTAGAGACGATCGAGACCGACGACGACACGATGACAACATGGGCGGCGGACATGGCGGTAGACGATACGAGCCTCCGGTTGCCCGAAGCATGAGGGATGACCGTGATTACGACTCGCCTCGACGGAATGGAGGCCGACAGGGCTACGAGGGAGGTGGTGGTCGACAAGGATACGAAGGAGGTGGTCGAAGAGACAGGAATGACGGTGGACGACGAGGTGGAAATGAATTTTTCATGGACAGACAGCGAAGCCCAACTCCGGTCGATGCTGTGCCCTTAAGCGAGAGAATACGTGCCCCAACGAGATGGGACGAACGTCCAGCTGGATTCGAGGGCATGAACGCTATGCAGGCAAAGATGACTGGTACGCGGTGCTCATACCCCGTTATACGTGTACATGTTCGCTAAACTCCTCTTTCCTCAGGTCAATTCCCTGCACCCGGGCCCAACCGACAACCAATCCCGGCCATGTTCGGCAATCCCGGTTTCCCAGGAGCCATGGATGGCCGAGGAGATCAGATGATGTCGAGTTTCGCGGGACCTATGGGCGGTGTTGGTAACCCCATGCGACAAAGTAAACGACTCTACGTTGGAAACGTTCAGTTGACTTGCAATGAGCAGAATCTGGCGGATTTTTTCAACCATAAAATGTCGGAGCAAGGCTTTGCTTCGAATCTGCCAGGAGACTCGGTCGTCGCTGTGCAGCTCAATCACGAAAAGAGTTATGCTTTCATCGAGGTGCGTTTCATTCCTAACGGAATGTAGATCACTTGACACTAAACGTTTCTTCGAACTAATAGTATCGCACACCGGAAGAAGCTACTGCTGCCATGGCATTCGACGGTATTATCTTCCAAGGTACACCACTCAAGATCCGTCGACCTAAAGACTATATCGGCCCAGAAGGTGCCGCTGGTTCTGTTCATATCCCTGGAGTGGTCAGCACCACCGTTCAGGATTCGCCAAACAAGATCTATATCGGTGGTTTGCCCACATACCTTGGCGATGAACAGGTGATGGAACTACTCAAGAGTTTCGGAGAACTCAAGAGTTTCAATTTGGTTAAAGAAGGCGCAGGACAGACTGGCGCTTCGAAGGTATGTGCAGCAAGCTGATTGCGATGCATTTGCAAATAGCTGAAATCGCCTGTTGCCTCAAGGGTTTCGCGTTCTGCGAATATGTTGACACTGCCGTGACGGACATGGCAATCGCTGGGCTGAACGGCTTCAACTTGGCCGATCGGGTGTTGACGGTGCAACGAGCGTCTACGGGCAAAGCCTCGAACACCGCTATCAGCACTGGTTCGAATATGACACCTACTGGAGTACCATCCTTGCGATCAGTCGGTATGTCCTGTGTTATATATGACGTTGATTTTGCAGCCGAAACTTACATGTCATCTTCCTTTTCAGCTCCGAATATTCTTGCTTCAGCAGCTTCCGCTGCAGCACAAGCACCGACGACTCGATGCATGCTCATGCTCAATATGGTCACGCCCGAGGAACTATACGATGACCAGGAGTACCAAGAAATTCTTGAGGATATCAACGAAGAGTGCTCCAAGTATGGTGAAGTCGAAGGAGTCCGTGTGCCTCGACCGGTCAAGCGTGAGACAAAATGGGCACCAGGGGAGACTGCCGCTCAATCAAAACAAGCGGCTGCGCAGGCTGATGAGGAAGCAGGCGTTGGTAAAGTGTTTGTTCTGTTCAAGGATCTCGATGGAGTGTCGAGGGCTTTGCAGAACATTGCAGGCCGATCGTTCGGTGGTCGAACGATATTGTGTGCAAACGTATCAGAGGTTAGTGGCTTTGTCTCCATTCATGTCACTCACGACAAAGCGCTAATCGGATGTGTTTTGCAGGGCGAATTCTTGGGTCCTGCGCCGCCTCCTCCTCCCCCTCCGGAGTTTGAGGACGATGCTGCTGCAGTTATTGCTGATATCAGCGGATAAACTCTAAAAGCATATGGACTTGGGTTGCAAAGTTTCTTGTAGCCTTGTTTTTTGCGCATTATCAATCAAAACAATCACCCGACAGCGACGACTTATTCACAGTCGCTGGTTTCTGTTTCTCGCACCGGCATTGCGCGTATCATCGCCGCTGTTTCAAATGACAGGTTCGCCACTTGGCCGTTGCTTGAACCCTGCCAGGCACCCTGGATCGAATTAAGCAAAATGTTGTCGCCATGCATTTGTTCCCGATGCTCATGAATGAATACAAGTTTCTTCTTTCTCGTGTGGATTAATTCTCTTCCAGAACAGGCCCGCCAGAATAAAATGCTTTTGGTTGCAAATCTGCGGCGTGTACACACGACGGATGACAAGCCCACGCGCTTCCCTCTTCCACTCCCACTTCTCTCCCGCCCTACTCTTCTTGCTCGTCTTCCGCTGTCTACCCCTCTCGCTTTTAGCTCTTCCAATCATGGTCGCGTCGTAGCAAAACCTTCGTCGAATAATGTGTAAGTTTGTCGTAATGTAATCCCTTAATGCAGTGGTGTCGAATCCGGTCGTCCGAGTCGGAAAAAGTTGGTAACTGGGTACCATTCGGTAATACGAATATCGCTGGATATGGTAGTACACGATGATACCCCCGGATCCGGTCAGAAATAAAGAAAGTAAAAGTAGGTATCGTTGGCTGAATCGATGGTGGTATAAATTATGTGTTGTAATGCAAAGCGTGAAAAAGACCCAGAAAAAAAGAAACCCGACTTTCGAGTTGTTGTTCTCGAAAGTAATGATGTCCCGTCTACAACAAGAGCTGACGTAGAGAGATGAATGCTATGAAAGATGGCGAAGGAAAAGGCGACTGAAGATGATGCGATTGTGTTGTATCGAAGATGACGCATGGTGATGGAAGGCGATCTGCAAGGGCTGCTATGCAGTTTTCAGCTTGATGTTTGTGATGCTGTTTGTCTTTGTTGTAACTGGGGTTGCACGCGACGCTCTGTCAAAGGTGGGTGCTTTTGGTCGTAGTCCCTTTCTCGCTAAGAAGGACAAGAGATGGAGAGCAGGATGTTCAGAAATGCAGTCAGCATGGCGAGTGCGAATGTCGAGTCAACCCGGGTAGCCTTCTACCTAACAAAACTTACCTTGAAGAGCAGCACATGGGGTTCTGGCTCATGACGCATATACATCTCCCATCTAAGTAGGGAAAAGTCACCACTCAGCACGATATACCTATGGCACTAATCCTGAAGCTTCGACTCACCCTGGACTCTGTCTCACACCGATACCGCGCCACTCGTCCTCCGATGCGATTCCAGCTGGCAGAAACTTGACAAGCGGTTTTGGTAGCTGTGGTTCACAATATTGTATGCAGATATGAGCAAAGAGGATCGACATGGACTCCAGGCGCAACACAACTTACACAGACATGTCTAGTTGAGGGAATTTAGGTAGGAGGCAAAGAGCGGGACGTTAGTTCGCGGCTGCTTATCGCTGTCACATCTATGGTCACTGCGCGACATACCTGTACTCGTATTCATCGTCTGAGTATGGTAGAGGTATAGAGTGAGTAATGAACTTGCAGAGACCGGCGCCGTGAAACTAACCTGAATAGCGTGCCGAGTACTTGATATGGTCCGCGTACTTTGCTATTGCCGTTTGCTTCTCCTGTGGCGTGAATCCTTTCGTGTAGTTCTTGGACATTGTATTGTAGCGAACAGGTAGGGCTGGAAAGAGACTGGAGGGATGTTTGTGGCGATGTTACCTTGATTAAACCGACCTTTTGCAGACGACCGTATCCAGGTATAGGTTACCAGAAGCCCACTCCGATCCTCCTTCCCAAGCGTAAACAGTTGTTGGCAGACATTCTATTCCATTCGTGGAGTCGCGCCGCTTCCGCCTGGATCCGAAACACAAATAAACACCATACAACTTGCGGCCGCCGCTTACGTCGATTGTCGACGACGAAGACGAGCGATTAGCAACAACCTCCACCCCGAGGTGACCGAGTTTGAAGAAGAGTTTGTCGGCCAAGTTGAAGCATTCGAGGTTGAAACAACTGCTTTATAGACAGGCAAGCGACATCCACGGCTATCGAACCTACCTCTTGCACAATATAGTTTCCAACCGCCATCATGTCCTCGAAAACCGTTATTCCTCCTCTCGTCAAAGCGAAACCGACGTTGTACAAGTCAACGGATCCGCTGTTGAAACGCTTGCGACTAGAGGATCCTTATGGCCGTCCTATTGATACTATTGCCAAGGATTTTGAGGGCAAGGAGCTTGTCATCTTCTTCATTGGTAGTGCATACGGTGACCGTAAGTTATATCATCATCATCATCGCGGGATTGATAGCCATCGCTCAACAGGGCAATTCACCTGCATTATAGCTGCTCTGAAACCCCTACACCATGTATGTACCTCTGGTTTTGCTGTCCTTGATCTTTTTCTGAGACCCATGCCCTCATACAGGACCTCATCGATATCGCACATAGACATCACAAATACATCAGCGTCATCTACTGCTCTGCCGACCTTTCGCCAAGCAAGGCGGAAGCGGTGGTTCACAACAAGCCATACCTTCGTATGACCATGCTTGACAAGTCTGATTTCGCACCCTTGGTGCCTATTGGAACGGATGGGGATAAGGAGATTGCGCGGATGGAGAAGGAGGAAGGGATTGGCCCGAGTATGAGAGATGAGGCGTTTGTGTCTGGAGCTGAATATGAAGGTGGAGAGTGGAAGCTACAGTTGGAGAGGGAGGAGGACGGTGAGTTGCTTTCCCCAAGTACTATGCTGCGTTTATTCGACCGATGATTCGGAGTTAAACATACTTCTGTGTGTCCATAGAGAACACCTACGAGCGACCACTCTCTAGAGCGGCTCTTACGATGTTGACGGACAGCCTTGGCACCCCTTCATTAGCAGTCTAGTAAGTATTATCTCCTTATCCCACCCGAGAGCAAGGGTGCTAAGACCGTCACTCTCATATAATATAGCCACATTCCAACTCATCGTTTCCTTGTGAAGAATGTACGGAAATCAGCGTTCCGTCCCAACGTCATCGACAGTAACATCGAGAAATGGCGTAAAGGCATGTCGACAGGGTTGACATGGAATGGTACGTCGCTTTTGTTTGGATCGCGGAGATGGTAGTGGCTCCAGAGTGCTGATTTGTAATCTTGTATAGATATATGGACGACGGCTCGTTTCCCGATTATTCTGGCGATAATAGCGATCCTATACCAACTGGCAGTGTTGATTTTGGGAGGTGAGTTTTGTTCCTAAGAAATTTGTCCGACAATGTCCAAGCCCTGACTGTCGTCTCATAATATGATACGTCGCGACTTATAGCCGAGTACAACGTGATACCTCAACTGTTTGCAAAGATCGAGGAAATGCGGGGCTGAAGACACAGCTCGCTTGTGTATATATGTATAGCTTATCCCTTGTTCACTTCCAGATACGTAGTGTCCATTATAATAATACATCCCCAGCCGTCTACCGTTTGCGATAACGAGAAATAATCGGATGTGCATTTGCGAATGGTGTCGAACAGTTATTACATGACTGTGTCAGAATACGAAAGCGTGCAGATGTCATGACCCTAAACGACGTGGTGTATGTTGATGCAGAGGGTCTCGGTTGAGAAGTGACCATGAGAAAGACCGATTCGCCGACTTTCGACAGCGACATTAAAAATTGGTAGCGAATTCAAATACGTGAAAGGCGAGATGATCGCGCTGGTTGTTTACTGGACCACACTGAACCCGAGTGAAGGTTGCCGCGATGTGGACTTCGTATGGTAGTAATAACCAGAAAGCATTTAGATGCCGACTTCTTGATAGATGTATTTTCGCTGTCGTTATGACGGATTCCCCGCAGAGGCAATCGTGAAGGTCGAATATGTCAATTCATGCTCTGTCTGTCACGGCAAGGGCATCGATACAAAAAAAAAAACCCCCGCTTACCTGTTTCGCAAACTTTGCATTCAATACCGCGGGATCAAGCAATTTCTCGGCCTGTACGGTCGCACACAAAATGATCAGTTTCCGGAGAAGATCGCGTGTCGATTTCGGAATAGAGTCAGGAAATACCTTGGCTTTCGCCTTGTCCCTCAATCGTTCCATCTCAGCTAAAATAGCGCGTTCCTCTTTGGCTTGCCTCTTGTCTGTTTGTCAAACTGCACTTGTCAGTTACCAAAGAGGTCATTAGGAATACCACTGGACTTACTTAGGTCAATAATCTGCTTCAAAGCTCTCTCCAACACCTTCTTCTTCCTTTCCTGCAGGTTCGCAGCGTCCTCCTGTAAGTCAAGCATTTTCTTCTGTGTAAGGCAATAAATGTCTAATCGTGAACAAGCCATCTTTCTTACTTGAGGTATGTGTCGCAACTTACCCTCAGAGTCTCCTCCTTCTCCGCCAATCCTTTCTTCGCACCCGCGAAAATGTGTCGATACTCTCCGAGTGATTTCTGTAGCAAGCTCTGCTGATCTCTGTGTCCGTCGATAACAGAGATGTACTACATCAGAGACGGAAATCATTTGAGCACATTTCGTGTCAGATGACTGACAGCATTTTTTCAGTGTACTGTCCAGCCATGGTTTTGTAGATCTTTACGGTGGATTGTTGCATCGGCTGTATCTCCTCCATGAGTTGCTTCGAAACCTTGCATTGTTGCGCCTTCATGCTAGCTGTCAATCAAACGAGAGGTGTCGTCAGAAACCAATCTGCAGCGGCCGATCGGATGCACTGGCGACTCACCTCCAATCCCTCGAAAAGCTGCCTTACTGTTTCGGAAAGAAAAAAATGATAAGTGGTCACGTCGATTTCAAGTAGACTTAGAAAGGGACGAACATTTCCTTGACATCCTGCTTGATTTCTTCTCTTGCCTGACCATACTCCTTACGAACCTGCTCCACCACCTCTTCGCCGCTGTCATCCTGCTCGCCTTCGCCCTCTTCAAACCCTTCAGCGTTATACCTTTCTTCTCGATGATCAGCTTTTGCCGCGACCACTTTCGTCGGAAGTGTTCGGATCAATGTGGTCTGGAAGCCAAAAGGATTGCGATCACCGGTGGAATCTGTTTGTTCAGTGTCGCTCATCTGATCGTGGAGCAACTTGGCAGCTTGTTGATGGTAGGATGCAGCTTCTGATCGGGTATGTTCAGTGTGGCGAGCTCGAGACTTGGTAAGGTGTGAAGCAGGCACGACGTGGTCTTTGTTCTTGTTCTTGTTTCTAGTTACAGTGGAATGATCAGGACGGGGTTGGATCTCTGCAAGCCAGAGTCGTAAACGATATCCAGGAGAGGAGTCAGCGCATTTTACCATGGAGGAAGGATTACTACGGCTTGCCTTGTCCAAAATTTCGACTCTGATCATTCGTCTTGGTGACGCCTCCTTCCCCAATAATCGGAGCATTCTCTTTTCCTCTCCCACTAATGAGCGCGGCAGTAGTCTTGATCTTCTTGCTGAGTCGCTGACTTGCCAGAACTACGTCATCAGAACCATCAGATTCATCATCGTCGTTGGTGCTGCTGCTACTACTCGAAAGCTTCTCCTCGTCGTCGTCTTCACTATTCGCCTCCTTTCCAATCGCTTTTCGTTTCTTGTTGCTGGAATTGTGTCTGGGGTTAGATGTTGCAGCTGGATCAAGGAGATGATTTGAGCGATTAACGAGTGTTCGAGAAGTGTTTGGTGTTGACTGATGAGGTAGGAAGTTGTTACGCTGGAATTTCAAGCCAGCTGTTGGCACATTTGGAGTTAGACGATACTCCTGTCAATCGCAAAGTCTATTCAACTCTAAAGAATATCAGGAGGACACTTACATTGCACGACCATCGCCTTCAAGTGCGGATCAAACTCGTCTTCTTCATGACCTAGGTCGTCCGCTGCTTCGCTAACGTCTGTTCCTTCGCCTCCGTCGTCTTCCTCATCGCTGGTTTCAACCGCATCTTCAGCTGCCTTCAATCCAGCCTTTCTTTGTGTGACTGTGGGTAGTGTCTTGATAGCCGAGCTTTTGTAATTGGAAGCGGTAGTCTGAGCAGCAGAAGACCTTTTCTTCGCCTTGTAGGTTGTTGTACCGCCGAGTCGACTAGCTAAAGTGGTTCCTCCTCTAGCCATGATACTGGTAGTATCTTGATTTCCGTCCACGCTTTACAATTGCCACTGCATTGAATTTGGATCGAGCAGACATGATGAAGGGGATCGATTGAGAGAGGAGATCTGTATATATAGCTGACAGCAAAGAGTGCAGATCACTTAAGGGGGCAGGCACACCAGGATGAAAGGCCCAGTGAAGACTCGTCAGATCTGTAGCAGGAGGTTGCTCACGTTTCAGATTGCGGAATCAAATGAACTGGTGGGCTTACATAATGCCAGTCGGTTAAAGGCTGACCCGATCCCGGTTCGAAGGTTCGCAGCCCCAGGATGTCCCAGGAAGCTTGTGGTCGTTCAAGCTTCATTCTCGAGTGAAGCATGCTGATAATCTGATAGCAGAAGACTAAGAAGGCCATATTCCTCGTACACCACCGCCAATCATCATGCCGTCATATCTCGACACCCTTCACCGGTCCCTGCACCAGCGCTTACCGGCTCTCATCCCGCCTCCAAGCTCAGCCTACACCGCACCATGGCTAACCGCACTCGCCATCCTCATCCCCTCAATCCTTCTTCTAACGCCTCTCGTGTCACCTGCGCCTCCCAAACGGACCAAGACCATCAAGCCTTCTAGCGAGAGAGTGCTGATCATCGGTGCGAGTTCCGGGTGTGGAGAGGACCTGGCGAAACGATATGCTTCGTTGGGCGCGAGCGTGTAAGCATTGAAGGCTAAATCGTAAAATGTCATGATTGACCGCCTTCCCGTGGATGGTCATCTTTTCCACAGATGCATTGTCGCACGGTCCAAAAACAACCTGGAGCAAGTAGCTGCAAAGTGCCGAACGTTGCTTCCCGCAGGATCCAACGCTTCGAACAAAGTGCTCTTGTACGCCGGAGATATCTGCAACCCAGATGACATGGTCGCCGTCAGAGAGCTGATTGTCAAAGGTAGGTGAAGGCAATAAACTTTCAAATCCTGAACGCGAGGCTCACATTGCCTGCTCCGCGATCTTTTCTCCGATACACGCAGAATGGCAAGGACTCGACACATTACACATTATTTCCGGCCTTTCTTCAACGCAAACACTCCTTGAAGTATCAAATGTCAGCCAGACCCCGACCAACTCCGCTTCTGCTACTGAACAGAAACCTCACGCGGCAAGGCGTCACCATTATTTCGAGGCTATGGCTTCCGAGAAGAATGGAGACGGTAGCAACGGGGAACACAACCTACCTGGGAAAGAGGGACTTCATGCGCTGGCCGAGGAGATGCGGAGATTGGCGGATGTCAACATGACCGGAGTAGCTGTCAGCATCGCTACATTCGTATGTACACACGACCATCTATCTATTGTCAACTATCTGGCTAATACAACCACGATACGGCCCTGCAGCTTCCTCTTCTATCATCGACCTCCTCTTCCCCGCTCATTCACCATCTCTCGTCCGTGGCTGGGCTCGTGCCTGCACCAACAAGGGCGCTGTATGCCGCCACAAAGGCCGGAGGACTCGCGTGTTTCCGCAGCGCAGCGGTGGAGAACGGTGGCGGTCGAAGTGGCGTTAGGTTCCTGGCTACCTGTCCAGGCACCATCGATAATGATTTCAGGAGAAAAAGCTCGAGTTCCGCTCGTGGGATTGCGCCTGCTGAAGGGTTTGATAGGGCGCTGTTATCTGTCGACGACGGTAGGCCCCTTCCCAATCCGACGATGTGCTTAGCATCCGATGACTGACTCGATGGATGGCTTTTCGTATCTGTCTTTAGTAACGAACGCCATCATCCACCACTGCTCCCTTTCTCCCGAGCCAGTTCCAATTAGTATCCCCTTGCCTATCCCATTCATCGGCCGCAACTTGTTGCTCCAGATACCATTCTTTAAGCTTCCGCAGAATGATACCGTCTTCCTGCCCAGTTTCCCGTACCGTCCCGGATATTGGCTTTTGGATACTCCGTTGAGAGGTATCACGGAACGCATGGCGAGGCGCAAGTATGGTCTTGAGTAAGGGAAGAATTTTGTAGGCAATAGCTACAGTATCCAATGACTGAGTGAAAGCAGTTAAGAGTATTATAGCGCTTCATGCAAGGCAGGCTTGTCGCAACCGGGGCTACGAAATCATCGATAACAAATAGCTATCATCCTTTGCTCTACCTCTCGCATGAGATTGTCAGACATATATGAACAAGTTGTCCACATGGAAGCATGCTGTCTGTTATTTTGCAGTTGAAGTGAACCAATGTGCACCGTTACAAAAATAATGACCTGGCAAATCACACCCACAAATTCCTCTGTCCTCTTCCTTAACGGCGGCCGATAATAAAAAGACAGCGGAAGCTAACTTTAGCAACGCAACAAAAGTTTCGGCAGATTCGTCAAAACCCATTTCTGAACTTGTGCATCTGCACTTGTCAGCGTCAATTGGGTTGGAAGCTTGTCATTTTGAAGGTCAGCTCGTCGCCATTGGATACACCGAACCTTTCAGAATGGCCACAGCAACTATTACAGAGCTTCCGCGGAGCTTTGACCCGCTGGCGCCAAATGCGACGCCTTCGTCTTCGAAGCACACCTTCCATACTCTGGAACGAGAACGACTGAACAGGCATCCATCCACCACCGGCGCAGACCACCCCAGCTTGGACGAACTGGTCAAGCCGCATATTCAGAGCTTCAATGCGTTGATGGAAGCCAGTGACGGCAAGGGCAAGGGGTTGTTGCAGCTCGGTGTGGAGGATCTCGGCGCGAAGGTGGTTTTCGATGGCAAGGGAGATGCAGGTGTCGGAGGCAACAAACTCAGCTGTAAGCATTCCTGTGACACGTTGGGCTCCGCGTGTAGCTGAAACGATGATTATCGGGTGATAGACCAAATCGTTCAGGTAATGCTCAACAAACCTATGATTCCGGACAAGGACCGATCGGCTACGGAGAGAAGAGTGTTCCCTGCAGAGGTAAGCCGGTAAATAGAAGTTATACCTCGACTGGATCTCATATTGCGTTCCACTCCTTAGGCCCGAGAACGATTGGTTAGTTACAAAGCAAAGCTCCAAGCTCGTATCCGTTGGACGGTGTCTGGACCAGATGGGGAAACGGCAAGTTACGAGGATGTCCGGGACTGTGGTCAGCTGCCGGTCATGATCAAAGTATGTTGTTACGCTTATAGCTGCATCCTACTTGGTGCTAAAGAAGTGCCTTCTACTATAGTCGAACCGTTGCAACTTGCAAAACATGTCTTCAGCCCAACTAGTAAAACAGAATGAAGAATCCTCTTCCTGGGGCGGTTACTTTATCGTCAACGGTAACGAAAAACTCATCCGATACCTCATTCTGCCACGACGTCATCACGCGGTATCGCTCATCCGACCATCCTTCGAAAAGCGAGGACCAACCTATTCAAAGTTTGGTGTCCAAATTCGATGTGTACGAAAGGACGAGACCGCCTGCACAAACACACTTCATTACCTCACTAGTGGTGGTGCCACGATCAGATTCGCATGGCGTAAAAACGAATACATGATTCCGCTCGTACTCGTCTTCAAAGCTTTGACCGACGCTAGCGACAAGGAAATCTTCGAGGGACTCGTTCAAGGCGAAAATGACAATACCTTCCTGACCGATCGAGTTGAATTATTGTTGCGTTCTGCCAAAGTCTGGGGTCTTCACTCTGGAACGGACTGCCTCCAGTATTTGGGCGAAAAGTTCAGGATTGTGTTGGGCGTTCCGGAGGATTGGCCCGATATCAGGGTTGGAGCATTTCTTATGGAACGTGTAGTGCTGGTTCACCTACAGAAGCCTCGAGACAAATTCAGGATGCTATTGTGAGTATCCCGCAGCTACTCGAATATCTGGCTTTGTCTCGGTTGACGTTCCGTCAACAAACAGGTTTATGCTACGAAAGCTCTACTCCTTGGTTTCGGGCGCATCGTGTGCAGACAACCCAGATTCACCGCAGCACCAAGAAGTCTTGCTTCCCGGTTTCCTGTACAGTATGATTATCAAGGAGCGATTCGACGAGTGCCTAAATGGTATCAGGCTACAAATTCTTCAAGATATCCGGAGAAAGAAGGTTGGAGATTTCTACGACAGTACGTATTCAATATGCTCATGGAGCCAATACCGGTCGTCTCTAATGCACACCGCTGCGTAGGCAAATATTTCCAGACCGTTCTGCAGAAGACCAATTTCGATGTGGGACAGAAGCTGTCATACTTCCTCGCCACGGGGAACTTGGTATCTCCGACAGGATTGGATCTACAACAAACGACCGGTTACACTATCATTGCTGAAAAGCTAAACTACTACCGATACCTTAGTCATTTCCGATGTATCCATCGAGGTGCTTTCTTCGCGGAACTCAAAACGACAACGGTACGAAAGTTACTTCCGGAGTCTTGGGGCTTTTTGTGTCCTGTACACACACCCGATGGATCTCCTTGTGGTCTACTTAACCACTTGTCGCATTCTTGCAAACTTATTACGGAGACGCTGGATGCCTCGGCGGTGCCTGGACTTCTTTCCGACCTCGGCATGACGCAAGTGTTTGCCACTCACATTGATGGACGAAAGAGTGTATGTGTCCAGCTTGATGGACGAGTGATCGGTTGGGCAAGCCCGCTGGAAGCCAAGCAATTGTCACTCGCTCTCAGAACCTGGAAGACGGAGGGTAACCACAAAATTCCGATCGACTTGGAGATTGGTTATGTTCCCGTGAGCAAAGGTGGTCAATACCCTGGTCTGTATCTCTTCTCGTCGAGATCACGGATGATGCGACCCGTCAAATACCTCGCGAACAACAAACTTGATCATTTGGGATCCTTCGAACAGGTGTACATGGATATCGCCTGCACACCTGAAGAAATAGAAAAGGGAGTGTCTACTCACGTTGAATACTCGCCTACAAATGTTCTCTCGGTTATCGCCAATCTCACGCCATTCTCCGATTTCAATCAGTCACCGCGTAATATGTACCAGTGCCAGATGGGTAAACAATCCATGGGTACACCATCTACAGCCATAGCTCGTCGAACCGACAACAAGATGTATCGTTTACAATCTGGCCAGACGCCTATCGTCCGTCCGAACTTGCACAACCACTACGGGTTTGACAATTTCCCTAACGGAATGAATGCTATCGTAGCCGTCATTTCGTACACCGGTTACGATATGGAAGATGCCATGATTCTCAACAAATCAGCACATGAGCGAGGTTTCGGATATGGTACTGTATACAAGTCTGACACCTTCGATCTCCAAGGAGAGCCCGGCGCGGTCAAGTCTCTTACACAACCCCGACTGCATTTCGGCATGGGCAAAGACGTGGCAAAGGAACACAAGTGGCGCGAGAGTGTCGACGAGGATGGTTATCCCATAATCGGAGCGAGGGTTAGCCCTGGTGATGCGCTTTGCACCTACACCAACGACTTGACAGGGAAGACCAAGATGCACAAGTATAAAGGTGACGAAGTGGCGTACATTGACGAATGCAGAATATTAGGTGAGTCACGTTGTGGCGGCAGGGAGATATCTCGATTTGACATTGACACTCCCCACTTCTAGGTGGCGACGCCGGTGACACCGAGGCGCAGAAGATTCACATCAAACTGCGAATTCCGCGTTCACCCGTTATCGGTGACAAGTTCTCGTCACGACACGGTCAAAAGGGTGTTTGCTCGCAAAAGTTCCCGATGATTGACATGCCTTTCAGTGAAAGTGGTATGCAACCAGACGTCATTATCAACCCCCACGCTTTCCCCTCGCGAATGACTATCGGCATGTTTGTCGAGAGTTTGGCCGGTAAAGCCGGCGCCATGCACGGTCTTGCTCAGGACGCCACACCATTTACGTGAGTGTTTCCATTGCCTACTTCTCTGAAGCCTTGTGTTGACTTACCTTTTCGGTCGATTAGCTTCTCCGATGCTGATAGACCAGTAGACTACTTTGGAGAACAAGTAAGTCGTGCTTATGAACATCCCGCCTCGACATAATCTTACGCTTGCCTTTGTCTCCATAGCTGCGAGCCGCTGGATACAACTACTACGGTAACGAACCCATGTACTCTGGTATCACCGGCGAAGAGTTCCAGGCGGATATCTATCTCGGATGCGTTTACTACCAGCGATTGAGGCATATGGTTAACGACAAGTTCCAAGTCCGAACTACTGGTCCTGTGGATCCGTTAACCCGACAACCCATCAAGGTGAGTCCGGAGAATAAAGATCCTGTGATAAGATGGCCTAACCTTCTTGACGTGATGTTCAGGGTCGAAAACGCGCTGGTGGTATTCGATTCGGTGAGATGGAACGAGATGCCCTTCTCGCACACGGCACCTCATTCCTTCTGCAAGATCGATTGATGAACTGCTCCGATTACTCCACTGCTTGGGTGTGTCGAAGCTGTGGCTCGCTCATCTCTTTGGGGTACGAAGAGATCATCGGCGAGTCAAATAGTGACGGAACTGGCGGCGAGTACTGCAGAATATGCCGAAGCGAAGATACGCATCACAAGGGTGATGGCGTTGTTGTGAATGTCCCCGGCAGTGTCAAGTTGAACACCAAGGGTAGAAGCATGGATGTCATTGCCGTCCCTTACGTCTTCCGATATGTAAGTTTCGTTCAGTTGCGCTAAGCACTGCTTCGATGACTGACGGATCTTGTGTTTTTTTGTCAATTAGCTATGCGCGGAAATGGCTGCAATGGGAATCAGGCTTAGCGTCAGTGTTGCATAGGATAGGCGCAGCATTGTTTCCCCCGATAAATGTATAAGAGGGATTTCCGATGAAATATCAATCATGTATCACTACGCTATGGCCCGCGAAGAAAAAGCGTCGATGACAGGGAGTCGTGCAGAAATTGCGTTTTGTCGGTCGTGTTGAATGGCTCAGCCGAAAGCGGCAACGAGCACGAGAGCCCAACAGATATCTTTCCTCAATCCTCGCCTCGGCAGCTCCATAGAATCTAGTAGCGACTCGGATGCCCTCATCCTGTGCTGTAGTGCACAATTCTCGGCCATGACATGACGATCATCACAGTCGGCTTAGCAGTCATCCAATTCTCTTCTGTCAGCTCAGCGCAGGCGCTGTTCTGTTCTGGCGAGCTTTCTGCTCGCTGGTTGGCGGCGGATTGTGCGGATGCAACCGTTTGGTTGATTGACGATCTTGCCGAAAAGACAACAAACCTCATTCAGGTGGTGGTGAGAAATTGAGTCTTCTGAACTTCAAACCATGCTTCGAGATTTGCAGCGTGGGCAACATCGGACACAGCAGGAGATATAAACACTACTATACTGCTTTGCAGTTCTGGGAAACGAACGACGAAACCGCTATCCCAAGCTGGAATGACATCGCCAACGACGATACCTCGATCACCGCTTCAGCCTAGACCTTCAGTGAACAACATTCCTCGAAATCCGACACATAGCAACAATATGTCGTCACCTGCCAAAGCAGCAAACGAAAGCATGATCAAACCGCCAACCATGCTCCCAGTATCCCGTCTGCCGAGGTTGAACGCCACCCCGGTGAAGACTGCCACATCCGTACTTCCCTCTCTTCGAGATAATCCAGATCAAGAAGACGCGCTGTCGCATTTGGATCTCGTATCAGGGCCCAACAAGAAACGAAAAGGCCCCGATGACGAACAGGATATGGAAGGAGCGGGCGAAGCTGGCCGCGGCCTGGTGCAAAACGGCATAAAGAGAGTTGCAAACGCGACGAGCAGAATGACGGCAGGGAGGACAGTTTCCGGCAACGGATCAGGCTCAATACCTTTTGTGCCTCAGCCAAAACCGCCGTCGACAACAAGGAAGCCTATCAATGCTATCGGTTCGACGACCGTGAGGAGCAGTGCGGCAAATGGCACCGCGGGCAGCAGACCAGGATCCAGTATGTCCATGTCTTCGACAACGACGACCACAGGCAGGCGAACCATTCCCAACTCATCAACTACCGTAGGACCAAGACCTCCTCTGTCTCGAGCAGGCAGTTCCGTACCAACAAGTCAACCCGGTCTCCGCACGATCAGGACAGCATCAAATACAAATCTCCGAGGATTGGCCTCATCGCAAGCAGCTGGCGCACCACCGACAAGACTTAACAGGAGCGTGATGGGTGGACCGTTCGTCACAGCCGCAGGCAAAAGAGTGTCCCCGGCTTCAAGTAATCCTCTTGGGAGAAGTATGGGATCAGGCAGCAGAGCGCGAAGTACGGTCATGATGGATTATGAGGTGAGCCAATCTTGGTTGAACTTTACCCAGCGCTACCGCCAATCATTCTGGTATATTCTCTCTTCCTACACAGGAAGAGGATTCTATGACATCTAGGATGGCCAAGCTTGAAGCGATCGTTGCGGTAGAGTAAGCATAGGTCCGCTAAGGTCACCTAATGACGCCACACTGATTTTCCATTATTGGTCCAAAACCAGCCAAGAAAACAGTATGTCATCGCGCTTCGCCTAACAGTTATACGTAACAAAGATCGCTAACGAAGTACCTCATATATAGTGCAAGCGCTCAAGAACGGTCAACAAGAGCTTCAGACTCGTCTGAACACTACCCAGAACGATGAACGCGAAGCACGTAGAAACCTCTCAACAGCTGGCGAAGAGCTAGCTGCTATGCGCGAGAAGCATCGAGACGAGGTGGACGACCTTGAGAGGAAGCTGAGCAAGAAGGAAAGGGAAAGAAAGGAGCTCAAGGAAGATTGCAAGCAACTGCGGAGCGATTTGGAAAGTTGCAAAGGCGAAGCGAGAGATCTCAAGGTGAGCGATTAGCGTCCATATATAGAACCGCGAGATTTCAGATTACTCACTTTTAATACCGATACGTAAATGTTCGACCAGGCGGCCCTTTCTGCGCAAGCGACTTCGCAGCTTACCGTACAGGCAGAACTGATCGCCTTGAGGGCGACGAACGAACGTCAACAGCAGGAAATAGCCAATCATATTCTGACAGTGAAGCAGGCCGAGGAAACAACTGCTAAAGCCAACGAGCGGGTCAAAGAGGTGGAAGAGGATCTACGCACAGCAGAGACAATTAGACGAAAACTGCATAATCAAGTACAAGAACTTAAGGGTATGTCCACTGGAATGAATATTGCGAACGCACATTGAAGCGCGAATGCTTAAAACTCCGATAATTTCCATATTTCCAGGTAATATTCGAGTCTTTGCTCGTGTGCGTCCACCAATCGGTACGTGAGAGATTCATTATTTGGACGAAATGTGGCAAAACTGATGACGATCATCATGTTGGTATCGTTCACAGGTAAAGAAGTGTCTACCGAGGAGGACCTCGCCGAAATCGAGTACCCTGTAAAGGGCGTCGTAACTGCATCTGGTCAAGAACCCTTGACAGTGTATAAATCGAGGGATAACGCAGAGGGAAAAAACACTCGTGAAGCGATCAAGTTTTCCTTCGACAAAGCAAGTGCCAACATGGACCTCGTTTTCCTTTCGGGACAAGAGCTAATTGGTTGCCATTACAGGTCTTTCAACCGGCAGAAGGTCAAAGGGAGGTCTTCGAGGAGATATCCATGCTTGCTCAGTCTGTTCTGGACGGATATAACGTGAGGTGGTCTGAGCATCTCCTACAGGAAAAGTTTTCTAAACGGTTCCTGTGGATTTCACTTCATCAGGTGTGCATCTTTGCATATGGACAGACAGGTAGTGGGAAGTCTTGGACAATGGAAGGTGGACCAGTGAGTCTAGCATATCATCGGTTTGCAGGGAATTTGACTAATCACCCCTTGCGGTCGTAGAATCCTGAAACTGCAGGCATGATCCCACGTGCAATCGAGATGATATTCAGGGAAAGTCAGGCTCTGAGGGAACTCGGATGGCAGTACGCCATGACGGGACAATTTGTTGAAATCTATAATGAGAGAGTGAGTGGCGCAATAGCAAATTTCGAAACTGACGTATGCGGTTCCTCATGCTAATCTGGTGAGTCGCCTGGACACAGATCAATGACCTGTTCGGTGACGATTCGTTCGACTCGGCCAAACATGAGATCAAACATGAAGGCTCTAATACATCAGTCACTGGCATTATACCTTGTGAGCACCAGAGAAGTGCTACTTAGGTTCCAAGCGTGATTAACATTGACTTGTGCCATCTAGGTCCGCTGGAAAGTGCAGAACAAGTCGCCCGTCTCATGGCTCGAGCCAGTGGTAGACGGGCCGTTGCCGCTACCATGATGAACGAGCGGTCTTCCCGGTCACACTCTGTATTCTCGCTTAAAGTCAGGGGCTATAACCCGTTGACCAGCGAAACGTGTGAGGTGAGCATCACGATCTTCCCGTATTCCTGGAGACATGCGCTCACTTGACATACAACATACAGGGTGTTCTCAACCTGGTCGACTTGGCTGGTTCCGAGCGGCTCGACAAGGCGGGCACTGGCGAACACAAGGATCGAATGAAGGAGACAATCAATATCAACAAATCGCTGTCGTCACTACAGAACGTCATTCAGAAATTGTCAGAGAAGGCGACCGACGGCAAGACGCACGTCAACTACAGAGATTCGCAGCTCACATATCTTTTGCAGAATTCGTTGTCCGGTAGGTCTTGCATATCATTGTGCTAGGTTGGCGGCAATGCTGAACCTTTATCTCTACATGATCAGGCTCCAGCAAAACACTCATGTTTTGCAATCTGTCACCTTTGTCAGCACATACAAACGAGACACTGAACAGTCTCAGATTCGCCACAAAGGTACGTCCTTGGGATCTGAAGGACACGCGCTCGGGTCGCAGAGAAAGCTAAACCTAACTATGTTTTTGTGTCACTTTACAGGTTAACAGCACGGTCATTGGTAGTGCTAAGCGACGCTCATGATTAATGGCACTGCGAGCACTCTTGACGAGTACCGTACACCGCAGCGTACTCTATAGGGCATGTGTCGTGAAGATGGCGCCCCTATGTCCTACATGTACCTAGACATGAACTGTTCCATTGACATTTCCCGGTAATCGCACGTTAGAGCTACAATACGATACCCAATGGACGACCCTATTCCCAGTCTAATTCACCATGCGCTGGACGCATCGATTACAAGCCTTAGGACCATCGTTGAACTACTACTGCATTCTTCAATCCTGCTTGTTCGATTGTTAACGAGTCGTCATCCAGAGTCTTGTTGGGGAAAGTAGTCTGAATGACATAAGAGCGAGAGCCTGGCTGCGCACTGATTTCGAAAGCGACATAGGGAGAGATTAGCCAATCTGACGCCTTTTTGCACAAACATCCAACTTACGCTGAGATGAATCGCCGGATGTCGCCTACGGTATGATCCAGGTTGAGCTTTGCGACCAGTCTGTCAACGGTGCCTGAATTAGTCAAGAGTTTGCGATTTGAGGGCCAAAGGAGCGTACTTTGTTCCATCCGCCAGTCTGACCTGCACGTTTGTCGTGGGTTTACTGTCGTCAACTTCCAATCGAAGAAAACCGCTCTGCACGATAGCCTGCGCAGACGCTTGACCAGAGGAACCGAAGCTGCCTGGCATTCCTTGACTGGGCTGCTGGGCAGGGGCGGAGGCGGATGAGCTGACGAGCTCAGATGCGGGTGAGCCCAGTCGATTGCCAGAACCTGAGAAGGCCGTCATTGGCTTCTTCGGTGGAGGCTGGTAGGCTTCCGTCTGCCTCTGCGCGACTCGGAGCTCGACCTGTTGACCGAACTTGACGTTAAGGATGGACAGTGGTGCTCGTCTGAAAAAATGCTCATACTACTTAGTATCACAGTCATCGTAGCTCAAGGAGAAGAACTGCTCACCCAGCCTTGATAGCAGCAAGAATTTCCTTGTTCGCGGGATCATCATACTTCATCAACGGTCCATCTTCGATACTGAACCCATCCTTCCAGAACGTAAGGTGTCTAACTTGAGGTTCGTCATCATCTTCCTCTTCTTCCTCTTCACCTTGACCGAACCCGGGCATCCCGCCTGCTCCAGGCATATTCCCACCACCCGGCATTCCCATACCGCCTCCACCAGCTCCGCCACCGAACATCTGCGCAAGCAGACCGCTCATCCCTGCTCCTGCCCGTCCCGGTTGAGGAGAAGCGTGTTGGGCTCTCGATGGGTCGGGAACCGCCACCGATGGAACTTCGTCGGATCCTAGAGTCATTCCAGCCCCACTGAATACGCTTTTGCTGCTGCCGCCTGACTTTCCCTTTCCTCGGCCAGAAGCACTCCCATCGTCTTCACCCTCAGCGGCACCGCCTTCCCTTGCACGAGCAAGGATTTGGCTAACGATGTCTTCACCAGAAGTTCCCTTTGTCTCATCATCCGGATTTTGAATCGCCAAACCAGACTTGCCTCCTCCCGCATAAAACTCGGCCTTCTTTTTCGCATCGGATAAAGGGTCGTCGCTATCGTCGTCTGATGCATCTGCGTTGAGTGAGGAAAGCGTTCCTATTCTAGCGCCACCACTCGATGAAGATTTGGATTTGTTGCCGGATGTGGGAGGACCACCTACTCGACCGATACGAGGTCCACTGGAAGTACTACCTGCTGCAGAAGAGGTTCGGCTGATATCTTCGGCGAATACTGGAACAGGAGCTCCACTGAGCGTATAACCCCCTCCTGTGGCTCGAGGAGCGGGAACGGAAGGAGCCGCGTGACCAGAGGTGTGGCTCATCTCTACATCATCGTCGTCTCCGTTGTCGTCATCGTAGTCTGCTCCTCCTGCTTCTTCTTCTTCCTGTGCTGCAAAGTAGGTTGCTACGGCTGTCTGAAGATCGGACCCGGAAAGGAACTGGTTTGCTTCAGCTGCTGATGCGCCGGTGAGCTCGATGAACTGTGCGATTTCTACAGGAGCAAATGTAGGTAAGTCTGCGCGGCAGGAGCACAATCTCCGTGCTGTGTGACCTACTTTCTGAGTCTGCCATTGTATTCGTGTGTGTATGTGTAATTGTCAAAGTCGCTCGATGTCTGATGTGGTCATGCCAAAATCTTACAGAAGAGACAGAAGACAAGGAGACGCTGATGATGCTCGTCAACGTCATCCGGCCCAAATGTACACCGCCAGGCTCGCAAAGCGGTCGCTAAAAGCCAATTTCAAGCAGTATAAAGTAGCCTTTTGACGTTTTAGCAAAACATTACGACAGCGGGCTCTTTGCGCGCTTAATCTCCAGGACATCGGCACGTTGTTGCACAAGGAGCATCTCCCATTCCCGTACAATATGAGTGCAGCATCAACTTGATTTTCCAGTGACAGGGTAAGGGAACAGTCCTGCTCAAGGCACACTAAGAGATGTAAGTGCGCTCGCTTCATCTTCCAGCGTGCAGAACTCCGCTGATCACCGACTTGCGCTCTTTCCGTCCTATACCAACGTCTACCATACCCTCTCGCTCCGAATGAATGCAAACTAACCATCTCGCAGGAATTACATTCAGCTGGAGAAGCTGGGTGAAGGGACCTACGCAACGGTCCACAAGGTGTGTTCTCAACCTCCTTACCTTCTGAACATACGCTCATGCCTCGTCTCGATCTTCTTGCACGCAGGGTCGTAACCGGCAGACTCAAGAAATTGTCGCTCTCAAGGAGATTCATCTAGATCCAGAGGAAGGAACGCCGTCAACTGCGATTCGTGAGATCAGTCTTATGAAGGGTACGCTTCCGGGCTGCCAATCAATGCAGATACACTACGTTAAGCTGACTATTCTCGGTTCGTATCTTTTGCTGCAGAGTTGAAACACCCCAACATTGTCAGGCTTCATGATGTGCAACACACCGAATCCAGACTGATTCTCGTGTTTGAGGTAGCTATTCGATTTTCACGCACATCGAAACCATGTTGCAGTGCCTCTGACCATCCACCTTGCGAAAAGTTCTGCGAACAAGATTTGAAGAAGTACATGGACACAACCGGCGAGAAGGGCGCTCTGCATCCTGAGATCGTCAGGTCCTTCATGTATCAGCTTCTCAAGGTGACTTGCTCGTTTTTGCTCTCAACCATGCTATCTGTTTACGCCGATGCTTACTTTATTTTTCTGCCGTTGTCTTAGGGTATCGCATACTGCCATGACAATCGTGTGCTGCATCGAGATCTCAAGCCCCAGAACCTGTTGATCAACAAGCGAGGGGAATTGAAGATTGGTGATTTCGGGTTGGCGAGAGCGTTTGGCGTGCCTGTCAACACGTTCAGTAACGAGGTCCGTACACGCTCACTATTTGGAGAGCGCTTACTCCGCACGAGTCAGTCGCTCACTCTTCTGCTCTCCACAAACAATGTTGGAAACAGGTCGTCACGCTGTGGTACCGACCTCCGGACGTCTTGTTGGGTTCAAGGACCTACAGCACAAGTATCGATATCTGGAGTGCTGGATGCATGTACGTGGCTTCTCCAGTCATGATCGACTCCTGCAACTTGCTTATACATCTCTTTCTTCCCTTCTATCCAGCTTTGCGGAAATGATTTCGGGTGTACCGTTGTTCAGAGGGCGGGATAACAATGATCAGCTGAATGCTATTATCAAGGTTGTGGGCACGCCAGATGACAGGACTTTTAGAAAGATCATGCAGGACTCGGTCAGTCCCTCACTTTTTGTCTTCGGGACAACATCCTGCTAACAAAGACGTCCTCCAGCCTGAAGTGCAGTTCCGCCAACTTCCGAAATACCCGAAACAAAACTTCCAGACACTGCTTCCTCGTGCCTCACCGCTAGCGATCAACCTCCTTGAAGGTCTCCTCCACTTTGAGCCGACCCGTCGTCTATCCGCCAAGGAAGCGCTGCAACACCCGTACTTCAGAGAACAGCAATACACGCAAATGACCAACGAGCAGATGCAGCAGTCCGTCATGATACAGCAGCAACAACAACAGCAGCAACAACAAGCTGCGGCACAGGCGCAAGCACATGCCGTTCAGCAGCAGAGGTTGCAGGCGGCTCAAGCAGCAGCTCATCAGCAGAATTATGGATACAGTGAGTCTAACGTTGACGAAGAAGTCGTCGCGTCGAGCTGATGCATATATTTCTGATATTCCTCTCAGACCCAAATATCACACAGCAGCAAATGGCACATATGCAGCAAGTACAGCAGGGCCAAGCCCCGCAGGATATGAGAATGTCAGAGGCTCAGGTAGGTTGTTTTCTCACCATCCCTTATGCACGGAACGCCCTGTTTAACCCTCTTTCGGAACTGTCTCCAACAGGCTCTGGCTATGGCTCAAGCGCAAGCTTCTCAAGCTGCTCAGGGCCAGCAGCAGGGACGCTACTATCCAGGACCGAACGAGGGCGGGTATTAGATTGTCTGCTCACGTCGTGCACTTGGTTTGAGACGCTTGCTTGTGGTTTCTCTGTAATGAATGGACATGGTGCTCCGGGATTAGCATATCTGGGACATGATTTTCCTCGTAATACTCGTATGTGCACACGATTTGCGATCGATATTGATGAATGCAAGCTGTTGTATTCATTGATTGAAAGAGTCATCACCTGTTTGTCTTTGCCGTCTGTCGCGAGCAAAAAAGAAAGCTCGTCAAAAGCTTGATCTGTATCTCCAAGGAGAGTCGAACTCCTGCCGATCGCAAACTGAGCCGTTGAGGCAGTGGCAAGCGACCATGATACCGTTTCACCATAGAGATGTCGGACGGAAAGTGGTTCTTCGTAGGAGCCATTGAGGACACAGAAGAAAAAGAAAACAGGCGTTGAAGCGGAACAAAGTAAACAAACAGCCCGATCGCACGCGCCCCTCCCTATACTCCGAGCGTAGAACCGTAGAAGTAGAACCTAAATCAACATTCTATTCAACTGTTCAAAAGCTATACATTTCACATTACGACCCTATCATCAAGTGCGACGTACTCAGCAGCAGCTCTTCGTAGCACACCTTGATCTTCCTGCTTTGCTCGCGGTGGAGCCAATTCTTAACAACATGCCAGCTCCTCGCGCAAACAAGAAGCGACCGGTCATACCAAGCTCACCCACATCCGAAGTTTCGTCTAGGCGTTCAGTGTCTCTGAGAAGACCCACCAACAGTCGAACACCTGTTTCAGATCTCAGTTTTAATGATGATGATGAGGAGCGGAAGAGTAGAAGGAGAAGTAATGGCGCGGCTTCGTTTGCCGAGAGGAGTAAACGACGAAGCAGTCTACGGAAACAAGTCGACGAGGATGAAGAGCCTTCCAACAACGCAGTCGATGCCAACGACACATCTGCCAAAGGAGATACCAGAAAACGCAAGTCCGCCACCGGAGCCGCACTGGATTCTTCCACAGGTGGGAAAGACTCCCGGAACACGAGCCTTCGAACAAAGAAGGCACGATTATCGGTTGTCGGACGACCACAAGGGCAGAACTCGATGATCGTGCCTGTTCTCGGAGCGAATGACAAGGCTGCTATACCTCAAGTCTCTATGGAGGTCATGAGCAGTAATTTCGAGGAATGGATGAAGATGGCGACCGATAATGTCGGTGTTTCAGGCTATACCCAATAGTTGGTATGAGCGCTGATATCGTTTTCTTCTTCAGAAAATCAATACCAACAATACTTGGGGCTTTGCCTTGATCGACTATTTCGCCGACTTGACCCTGCTTCGAAATGGCCCTGATGATGCCAGTACGTGGAATTGTTGACGAATATGTTACCTGTTGAGACCCGCTAACATGAACTGTTACAGGTATCAACTTTCAAAAGGCCTCTTGCACCCTAGACGGTTGCGTTAAAGTCTGGACTTCGCGAGTCGATTCGGTGGCCACGGAGACGGGCAAGCTTATCAATGGCTTGGCCTTGGACGCTGAAGACGACGAAGGAGAGGGTATCGTCCGTGGTAACGGAGAGGAAGAGGACGATGATGCCGATGACATACAGAAGAAGACCAAGAAACGGGTTCGTGACTCCAAATGCTGCCAATGAATCATGCTAACAGCTTGCCAACGGTTCTGCAGGTCCAGGGGAATCAAACCACGCTCGCAAAGTCGTTTGACGCACTAAAGGTAAAGAAGCTCGATCTCGAATTCACCGTCGATCCTTTGTTCAAGAAGACTTCTGCGGATTTCGACGAAGGAGGCGCCCAGGGCCTCTTAATGAATCATCTAAGTATTGATGGCAAGGGGCGAGTTGTCTTTGATTCGGGAGATGTCGAGGTGGACGAGGAGGATGAGCAATTGGGAGAGGACGGGAATGGAGAAGTCGAAGCGATGGAGGATCTCGCGGATCTTCCTCTTATCGAAAAGTTACAAGGTATGACGTCGAATCGGCGCTCGTTTTCGAGGCAAGCTGACGGGTCCGCCTTGCGAAAAAGCACTCATGCCTTCGCTAAACGACGTCACCACGAAGAACGTCTCCGTAACGCTTGCCGACTTCAAGTTTAATTCGGACCCCAATGAAGCCTTTACGCTCGCTGCATTCACAGCGATGGGCAAGGACGACGATGACATGTCTGTCGGAGATGCTGAACCCACATATGGAGGGGGCAACGAAGAAGACTTTTTCGGAGGTGGAAACGACTTCGCTGACAACGATCAAGAACAAGGGTTCTATGGTGGTGGCGGGGACGGTGATGGTGGCGAGGGTGGTTTCGAGGAGAACCAAAGTGGTCTCCATATTTCGGCAAATGCTGACAGTCGAGTCGTTTATGGACCCGCTGTTCCTTTCGATCCATCACGATCTACGGGACCAAGTGGTCTGGTCATGGCGATGGATGACGGAGACACGATGATGTTGGATTACTTTGATCAAGGGTTCCTCAAGAACTGGGCAGGTCCTGAGCATTGGAAAGTCAGACGTGCTGTGAAACGAGGTGAGTAGCACGGGCTACTGCGAGTGTCCAACATGTCCTCATTTCTTCATTCCGCTGTAGTCGATCCCACCGAAAGCACTACCGCCGCAAAACAAACCCGAAAGGAAAAGACACCCTTCTTGATCAACTTTGAAGACGCGGAAGCACCTTCAGCGAAAGACCTTTTCGCGACGTCAAAGACGGTTATTACTCTGCCCGCTACTTCGTCCAAAAGAGGACGA
This sequence comes from Naganishia friedmannii, assembly GCA_030039255.1. Classification (NCBI taxonomy): domain Eukaryota; kingdom Fungi; phylum Basidiomycota; class Tremellomycetes; order Filobasidiales; family Filobasidiaceae; genus Naganishia; species Naganishia friedmannii. The sequence continues at coordinate 822,810 of JASBWT010000003.1, forward strand.
GCGGGTACGCCACCAAAGGGTAAAAAGGGGAAGAAGGCGAAAGATGCGGGGGAAGGCGCGGATGTTCGGGATGAGCATCTTTTGCCAGACGATATGCACTTCAGCTCAAGGCAACTCTTGCGTTTGTTTATGAAGCCCAAGTTCACCGTAAGCTCCAGCATCTGATACATGCGGCTAGGAACGCATTAACCCATTGCATGCAAACAGCTCAAAATGCGACGCCGAATTGAAATGTCCGAGATCACTCAAGGTGCGTTTCTTCAGGCATTGTCCAGAATTTTCAAGAGCTGATATTCTACGTTTGCTGAAATTGCTTGATCAGGCGACGGCGAGATTGACGAGAATTTCTGGGCATCTGCAGCCGCTGCGCAAGCTGGTGGGGACATGGATGATGACGGTCAGTCTATCTAAACTCGTCGGGAAACCTGGTACTAAAGGAAATTTTTCGTTGCGTCTTTAGCGGAAGGTACGCAGCCTAACGGGTATGATACACAGTTCTTCCACGACGACGTCGACGATGCCGCCGACTTTGCGGAAGTCGATGATGGACTGCTTGGAGACATGCCCGGAGAACTCGATGAAGACGATCCATTCGCCGGAACGCAGGACGTGAAGAGGGTGAAACCAGAGGCGGTCAACTACGCTAAGAGGGCAAAGAGAGTGGATGTCAAGCGTCTAAAAGACAATATTTGGAAAGGCTTGAAGATACCTGCCGCAAGTAGTAAAGACGCTGGGGCAGAAGCAGAGGTGAGATCGCTTGAACTTTCCATGGATGTGACATCTTACTGACTGTGCGTCGAGCAGATGGAGCCTGAAACGCTGAACGACGAAAACTATACCCCAGGGGACGAGCGCACGTTTTCAACTGTTATCGAAAACTTGCGGGGGTCATATTCGTCTGACAAGATGTCCGAAATTTCGACATCATTCTGTTTCATTTGCCTGCTGCATCTGGCAAATGAGCAGGGATTGGAGATTGAGCCGGCACGATTTGACGACGGTACTGATGCTGTAGGCGTTCTGGGAGAGGCTGCAGGAGTTGAAGCGACAGGTGGCAGGGGGCTCGGCGCCACTATCGACACTAGCAATGACCGGGTCATTGGTGAGTTACAAGCTCTCAGAATCCGCAAGGTATGTCCGGCTCCCGCTTTGATCTGCGACCAGCCGCTCATCCGTTATTGACATCGACTAGGATCTGGCTCTCGTGGAGGAAGAGTAAACTACCCGAGTGATGATCTATTCTCAGTTTTCGATTTCCCCCATGTACTCCAGTTCAGATGGTTGTATATTGGCTTGATGACCTTCCATGATTCTCCTCTTTCGCCAAGTATCTCCTTAAGAGCGCTGCAGCAGGAACTGCTGATGAACCGAGTTGACTTCAGGGTGGCTCACCAATTTGCTAGCGGTGATCATCTTCATCAGCTGCCGCGAGATTCCATCCGTGGTGGGGCAGTCAATCAATGTGGTCACCTGTTTCTAGAGTCCGACCACCGCCAGCCGCGTGCGTCCTCGACGGAATGTTGCAAGTTCATCTATGTGAAAGCGGCTACGCGACCCGGGAAGTAAAAGTCAGTGATGTGATACCCTTTGATGGGCGACGAGGGGGTTGATGACTCACGCGGTCGCCTTGGATACGACAACGCATCAATCATCAAATGGGTCCTGCTGTTGTTCCTCAATGTTCTTTGCCCAGGGGCAAAGTTTTAGGGGCCTTGTCTAAACTTCGGCAGGGCTTTTTGCGCCACTGACACTTTTACACCGGAACTCTGCCGGGTGTTTCAGGGTGATGTGGACAGGAGCTTTGATGGTGACTCACAAAGCCGCCCTCGTATCCCTTGAGGAGACATGATGTCCGCGCTCGAGCGGGATTTCATCACAGATCAATCATTTCATCACGATATCCCCCTGATGAAGTGAGACTATCTAAGTTTGGCCTTACATATTCAGCACCATGAAGCACACTTCGTTCGAAAACATCGTGACGTCCTGTTATACTCTGTTTGCGGCGAAGGCATTGCCTCGCTAGTAGAAAAGTGTCGTACGATTATTCATGCAGCTGTCCCTAATTACGGGATTGCGATGACACGGTCGCGCACGTCGCGACCGTGCACGCGACCGTGCAGCCATCAATCAATCATCTGAACGTCATGAGGTCCTTGTTGATGACGCACTCTGGACGTCTCTGCCGAGCACTGTGATCCGCCTTGGGTGATGCATAATTATGAAGGATTCATGGAATAACGAAGACGCAGAAGAACATTCGGTCTCACAAGGGTCATTATCTCGAAGCGGTACCACGGCTGCCCTCGATCAGGGTCATGTCATAATATCGGGCGTCTTACACTGCGCATCCTTCTAGGTAAGCTCCAAACTTCCTTGGGAACCTCCTGAATCCGGAAGTGCTGCGCTGTGGAAAGCGGGCGAGAAGACGTTCATTCGACGGGATGCTCGCGGCTGGAGTCAGCCAAAGAACTTACCGAAAGGAGTTGCCGCGTCTCTTTCTGTCGACCGGTGGATCAAACCCACATTCATCGATATTACATATATTCAACGCGACCAAAAAATAGGACTTTTGATCATCGCCCTTTGCAGTCACACCCGCGCCTTTTGTACCTTGGAAATTGTTGGATCCAGTAGCATTCACGTACCGCGAAGCGAATCTGCAGAGATTTCCCGAATTCCGTGAGTCCAGTGGTCCTTGTATCGAAGGTTGGCTCCTCGTTCCTAAGGAGAAGATAGGAGTCACTCCTCTTATCTTTTCTTCCCGAGAAGACTGACTGTCGCGACCTTTAGACGACGAAGAGAGCGCGACGGGAAGGCAGTCTAGCACTGATCCTGCTCCACTTTGAACAGAGAACCGATCAGCCGATAAAGCGAAGGGTCACAATCCTAGCGGGTTTGGATCGAAAGGACCAACAAGGGCTCCAGTGTTTCAAGACCGAGCGTCGTCGAGATCAGCGAGGGATCTACCTCCGTCCCCGTCATCGCCGGAGCCAGAAGTTGTTTGTCGATGAGTTTATCGGAGATGTAAGTCGCCACCTCTTCCCGACATCCCTTCGTAGAGAAGCGTAGAGGCTGTTGCGCTGGGGAGCACTGGAATCGATTTTGTTCGAGTATTGTGCTGACGCCATTGATCTTTTCCGCTGTGCATTCCCGTGTCGGTCGCATATTGCTCGCGCCACCGTCAACGATTTATTATTGACCCCTGGCTTCCTTTCATCGCGACTCCTGGTCCCTCGCTTCGGACCTCTTTGGCACCTCCTCGAATCAATATACTTTGTTCCATTGTTACGATGTTGTTGCGGTCAATGACATCCCCAAACGATTGCTGAACGTTTTGACTGGATTGATGCTGTGTTCCGGAACGATATCATGGTAACCGCCCCAATCTTTTCCGCCGTTTGATGCAATTCACAACTGGCATCATCAACATCTGTTCACAACGTCTGTTGACAATATGGACAACTACAATCTCAACAATTCCTACGCCGCCTTCGACGATGGCAATCTCGAAATCACCAATGCGACCATCGAACGGTGTCTCGCTCTTGCCGACTTGCGCCCATCCTGGTCTACCCTCGTACCATACGCATCCCTCAGCCAAGTTACACTGCATCGAGCACTGAAAGCCCTTTCTGCTGGATCCGGCTACGATACTTGGACAAGAGTCAAGAATCATTTGCAGGCTATTCACAACAGTGAAGGAAGACGCTCGAGTGTTCTCGACGTCGGCACCGGGACAGGAGTCTGGGCATATGAGCTGGGAGATGAGGAGGCATTTACAGATGTGATAGGAGTCGAGTGAGTTGAGCATCTGATGGACATTTCCCATCGCTAACTTGTTGAGTGTCGCAGTGTCGATCTTAGTCTTGTCGGGGTGAACGTAGAATCCGACCAAAGACATGCAAACATCGACTTCGCTCAATTAGGTAAGTGCGACTATTTTCTAGGTCTCCCAAAGCCCTCTGAAGTTTTTCGATTCTCGCCTGTGTCGAAGATCTGACCAGTCCCTTGCCATACGCGGCCGAAACATTCGGTGAGACCTCCCTGATTTTGCGACGTTGTCTTCACAATGTTGAATTGTATCTCTGCGATCAGACGTCGTTCACATCCGTAATCTCGCGAGTGGTATTCCGAACTATCAGCTGTTGATTGAACGATGCGCGAGGATCCTACGCACAGGCGGCATGCTAGTAGTCACGGAACTTGAACTTTTCTACGTAAGTTGTCACTGTCCTGGCGGGAAACCGTCACAGAACCTATGTTCAATTCCTTATTGCCGGTTTCGGAAACAGCATGCGTCTTCTCCCTCCTATTCTCCTTCCACCTGTTTGAGGATATGGCAAACGGCCCTACGGTAAGCTATGTTTCAACCTGACATTCCGGATTAAAGATAGGCGACTGACCATTTCTACCATCTCTCCTCGCCGCTTTCCAGAGAGTCGCTCAAAGCCAAAGGCAGTAAGTCACAAAGGAAACGAGGCGCATGCATCGCAAGACCTGATACTTTTCCTCTTCCAGTCGATCCCGATGTCGCTGTCAAACTAAGGTATATAATCTCAAACTGTGGTGTTTTGTGAGTACCGTCCTCTCGCCCCTGGATAATGTCGGTCCACTAAGCGGTAATGTGTCCTTTGATATGTTTAGCGAACCAGACTTGATCGTCGAAGAGATCGGTGTTCCAGCAGGAGGCGCAGACGCTCTACCGGGTAAGCGCCAAACGTTCCTGTCCACCCGCTGCAGAGCCCTGAGCCCTGAACCCTGAGCTGACTACCATCGCTGATCGTGCTTGGCGAAACTCACAGACCATTTTGACCGACCCATGATCCAAGCTAATTTCCAAGCGATGGAGCCGACGTTACTTGAGCACGGGTATGCGGCGAGCGAAATCGCAGCGTTGAATCGGGACTGTCTTGCCGAAGTGAGTAATCAGGCAGATACACACAGTCTTCGGTGGAGAGGGGAGACCAGCTGATGCGAAGAGGGCGTTGATTTTTTTTCCGGCGATCAGTTGACGGCGATAGATTCTAGGTACTTTCAACGGATCATCACCGTCTGCGCCCATAAACGTCGTTACTAGTCTAGTGGTAGTTTCTTTCCGTTTGTTGGAAAGACGGGATTTGATTGTCAATTTTCTAGTTGAGGACTTATAATCGATCATGCATGACTTCTTCTGCGCAGCGCGAATTGTATTTGCACCTCGTCGTGGACTCCACACGTCAAACCTGAGCGGATATCTATCTCAGATGCATGTAAAGCTCGGTCTGTGATGCCATTGATACGACCCACCAAATGCCTAGACAAGATCCATACAAGTCCTCCCACCTGCATTCAAGGCGAATGCTACCAGGTCAACCGCGTCCTACTACCCTCTAATAACCCCTCCCGTGCCACTTCCTCCCGATCACCCCAGAAGACGACCGCACGCTGTGCCGCTGATCTAGAGGAGGGAATGTCGACTGTCAGCGTCAACAGGCGGTATGTTTGCGTTTCCGGGTCCTGTCGGTAATGACAGAGGATGGTGAAAAGCGTGTCAGCGTATGCAGACAAGGACTTTGTATGAAGAAGGGGGAAAAAAGGCACATACTTTTAGGAAATCTGCGTGAACTTCGCCCGACGTGTATGTTCCCGCCGGAGGTAACGCTTTCCTCCCTTTTCCCACTGTTCCATTCCGTGATGATCCCTGACTAGACGGTTTCAGCGCGCCAAACATCCCTCCAAACCAGCTGCTCTCTTCCTGCTGTTTCACACCCTGCGCGACATCCATCGCCTGACCAGCGATCTGCGTAGGCCCAGTCCCATCGTCGTCCAACCGATCCATCAAGTACTGCTCCATCAGCTGCTCGTATTGCACTTCCAACCACCCTCTAGCATCCCTAAAAGGCTGGTACAACCACCCCAAGAACTCGGTCTGATCCTTGCCCCGTCCGTGCACCCAGAAACGCATAATCAGGTGTTCATTTTGTGTTTGTGGGTGGCGGGTGTGCTGTGTTTGGACGGGAGAGGAGTGACGGGTCGTTGATGAGGCGGAGGACGAGTGGGTGAATGAGTATGGTTTTAAGAGGTGTTGCTGCATCTGCGATATTTTCCCGAGAGGAATCATAAGCACTGGAGACGAGCAGGTGTGGAGAAGGCAGGACGTACGGTTTTACTACCCTCGATCATATCGATTGCTTGGTTGTGCAACACCGTTGGACTGTTCTTTGCGAATAGCTCGCTTGTTAGAGCGTATGCTAAGAGAGCAAACAGAGTGCCACCGAAGAGAATAACCTGTTAGTATGGGTCGAGACACGTAAATCAGCACACCTTGGACGGTCCGGATTGAAAGGACCAGTGCGCACTGTGAGGTTCCCCGTCTGCGTTGTCATCCGTACGACTATCCAGCAGAACCGTACGTATAAGCCTCCAATGATAATGCACAAACGGAAAAGCAACGGATCCTCGAGACGTACCTTTCCCACCGAGTCCCAACTCGCGCCACTTCTTCCACTCTTTATTGCGAATATTCGATCCAAGTCCGACGCCAAGTCCAAACGGCCCGACAGAACCGACATACGGCTTCCCGCCTCCCACGTTTCCATCTGGTCCCAGCGCCGATCCCCCCGGACGCACAGTTGCTCCTGGTGCATTGCCTTTGGCTGCTTCCTTGGCGAGGCGGTTCAAGAGGTCTTGCGTCGATGCGGACAGCGGCGGGTCGAGATTTGCTCGTGGTGGTTGAGTTGCTAGTTGTCGTCGTGCCAGGGGTGTGAGGGAGCGGTATCGCAGCCGTTTTGGAGCCGCAAGGGCTAGAATTTGCGTTGTGCGAGGGTGGAGTGCCATTTTGTTGTGCTGGTACTAGGTTGGCGTATGTCACATGTCTGTGAATAAAGCCAGAGCTGACATTCAGAATAACCCTACAACACTACTAGGCTGCTGGAGCGACGGTGCTCATTCAACATTCTGCTTCCGGACTTGCTTACCTAAGTCGATCGCTAATTCGTCGGACATGATTCGATATGACCTCCACCCTTTGCCTCTGCTCCATATCTTATCGGGTTTATCAGCACTCTCATTACCTCCGTCCCCAGACTTCATATATCAGATTAACACTTGGCACAGACATCCTACACAGTATCTCTTCACCACATCCAGCACAATGTCCGCCTTTTCACTCGCAGACGATGATATTCCTATGCACCATCAGCCGCAGAACGCGCAGTCGCAGCCGCAACCGCACTCGGCCGGGTCAATACTGGTCGTAGGTTCCATGGACAGGATGAACGAATACCAGCATTTGTTGCAGACGTTGAGGAGTAGGGATCCGCAGGCGAGTGTGCAGGGAGAGATGGTGGATAGGTTCTTGCAGAATGGTGAGTGCGGGCGAGAGGAGCGAGATTCTCTTTCGAGTGCAGCGAGAATCTCCCGAGCGAAGCGAGATTCAGTGCCTCTATCTTCCCGAGGCCGCAGGCCAAGAATCAGTCTCTTGGCCTCTTCGAGGGCGGCGTAGGCCGCCCGAGACTCGGTTGAGCGCAACGAGCATCATGGGCTTTGCCTCTTCGAGGCCGTCGTAGACGGCCGAGTCTCGTTGTCTACATCGAGCGCGAGAGCGCGAGTGTCAGTTTCTTTGACTCGTTCGAGCGCAGCGAGCATCAGGGCGTCTGTCTTTCCGAGGCTGCAGGCCGAGAAACAGTTGTCTTTGCCTTGTCGGGGGCAGCGTAGGCCGCACGAGACTAGTCATCTTTACCGAGCGTGCAAGCGCGAGAAGCAGTGGATTTGACTCGTTCGAGCGGAGCCAGCATCAGTGCCTTTGCCTCTTCGAGGCCGTCGTATGACGGCCGATATTTGGCCGAGCGGAGATGGCTTTGAACATGTTTTTCTTTAGGCCTCGTGTCCTAGAGGCCTATAACATCGTACGCTGGTTTGGAATTCCGGCTAACTATTACACTCTCTCGCGATCTAGCCACAACGATACCCACAACCGTCACACACGCACACGTCCTCACCCCGACCTCTTCGATCCTTCCACTCCTGCCATACCTACCAGGATCAATAAACGTGCATTTCCACATCGTTTCTCAAAACTCGACGTCGATGGACAAGGACCTTGCGCAGCTGCACCTCGAGCTCGCACGAAACGGATGGCAGAAACTCGCAGAGGGTGTGGAACACCTTTCTGCTGGGAAGGACATCGAGATCCTCAGCTACCGCTCGCCACTCGGAGGAACAGCATCAGGTAATACCACAGGCGCATCAACACCAGCCCATATCGACCCTTCCGCCACCACCTCCCTCAACGGCAACGGCTCCCTCGGCGGCACCATGAAACTTCCGAAGAAATCAAGCAAATCCCGGGCTCAAAAAGCCTCCATCTGGGCTGCAGAATCGCCGCAACTCGCAGACCCTTCCTCCTTCCTGACCGACCAAGATAAAGTACGACCTGAATGTGTCCTTCCTGATCCATCGACTGGCAGGCCGCAGAAACGTCGGAGGGCATGCAAGGACTGTACGTGCGGCTTGGCAGAGCTCGAGGCGTCTGAATCCACCACAGGCGGGAACGACAACCCAACGTTCTTGTTGGAAGGGGACGACGATATTCCTGACCATCTTCGAACGGCCGTAGCGGGTGTCGAGGGTATTTGGCCGGTAGAGAAACGGGAAGAGGCGAAAAAGACGTCCAGTTGTGGGAGTTGTTATCTTGGTGATGCGTTTAGGTGTGGCAGTTGCCCTTACCTCGGTACGTCAAGCATTTCTTCTTTGCTACAGTTTGACTTCTTCCAGGCGCCGATGCTCATCATTGTCTTTTGGATGGTGTAGGTCTCCCTGCATTCGAGCCGGGACAAAAGGTCGAGCTCTTGACAAACATGGACGATATCTAGTCTTATTGTGTCACAAATATCCAAGCGAGTGTTGCATGTATCCCTTTTTCGTAGTGACAATTTGTATTTCCAGCATTTATGGCCTTTCTTATAGATTTTCGTTATTCCTCTTACGCGCATGGTGGTCGATTGTTGTGCTCAGCTGGGTCCAGTAAATGGACTTTAAACGTACACATTCTCAGAATCTTTGTCTTTATGCACGAACATCAACATCATATCATCATCGCAACAGACAACTACCGTTGTCCCTTTTTCGGCGCAAAGGCAGGTGCTGCTGCCTTGCCATCCGTCTTCTTCCGCTTCACTTTGAGCACCTCGGCCTCATCCTCCGAAGACTCCGAGTCATCTTCACTCTCATCCTCATCTCCACGAACGACCTCCAAATCGTTCCAAACATTCTCCTCTCCATCCTCATCATCACCACTTGCCGCATCCTCATCACTACCTTCCCGACCGTCTTCATTCTCCTCAGACGGAATGTCAGTCGTCCCGACATACGCCATCTTTCCGATCCCTACACCACCGATCATACCCAGGATCTCGCCCCTCGGAACGTTTCCTTTGGCTTCTTTCGGAGGTGCTGAGACGGTGTGGAGACGAACTGTGGCGTCGGAGCTTAGGGAAAGCATGCCTACGCGTTCCTTGCCACCGCTAGCAGCGAAGCCGGCGGAGGGAAGAGAGAGGACGTCGTGTGCCGTCGCGGTTTGCTTGGAGTATGTGTATAGCGTTCGACCGGTCCGAACGTCGAGTGAGCCGAATTGCGAGGATGCGTCGACAAAGAACAGTTCGCTGCGGTGGAAAAATGAGGGACACGCGCGTTAGCGATGCATGCGTAGTCGATGATCGGCCGACGAAAGACTCACTTCTCATTGAGACCCGCCTCGAGCGTGACAATTCCACCCTCTCGTGCGACTTTCCAATCCGCCACATGTTTGCGCTGACGCGTGTCGTATTTCCTGATATGCCCCGATTTCGTTCCAGCGGCGAGTAGAGTGGATCCGTGAGTGGATTCCGAGGCAGTTTGAGGGAGGATACAAAGTGATAGGTAGTCGATTGGTGTTTGGAGTGAGAGATGGTTGTTCGGTAGCTGGTTGAAAGAGGGGAGGTCGTGAGCGTTAGGCAGGGTTGAAGGTGATATGGGGATAGGAAACGCCACTCACGTGTTTCGCACGCCAGATCTCGCCTTCCTCAAGCTGATCCTTCTTCCTCTTCTTTGTCTTTCCATCCCCTGACGCTGTCGCGCCATTCTTTTGCACCACTTTCGGCCCTGCAGCAAACGTCCTCTCCATGTCCCACAACGAGATTTCGACATCCTTACCCGCTACCGCCATCAGCGTTGGACCTGTTGATCCGTTTGTGGGTATTGTTCGGACGCACGCGAGCGGCGATAGGATTGATGCTGCACGGATCGTTCCGGTGCGGGCGAAAGGGTGGAGGTTGATTTGTCCTGATGACAAGGATGAGAGAATTCCATTTGGCAGGATCTCCAGGCCTATCCAACGGTCGCTTTTCCTTGCGGGTTTTACTTGATATTGCGACTTGATCGCTAGCTCGCGTGCATCATCCTCTGGTTCTTCGAACAGCGGAGTTGGCAGGGATGTAAGAGATATTCTGTGCGTGTCGTCTGCCAGTGCTACCTATAGGGGAAAATAGGCTCAGTAAATAGGTCCCTTCTCGCCGTTGGAAGCCGACTCACAACTTGTTCATCCTCATCTCCTATCGGACCTTGACTGACAGCGATCCGCTTGATGTGCCCTAAAAGTGCTTGCTCGTCGTCGTCGCGAGTAAACGGCTTCAAGTCATAATGCCTAACGACACTGGCTTCCGACAAGTTCTTCTTCGAGTTTGATCCTGAAGCAACCGGAATCGACAAGTCGAGTAGGGCGTTCGGTGTCAGGGCCGGAGCTAGGACGCTATAAGCTCGAGGCATCTTGGTATATGGTTATTGGTAAAACTCTTCAAAAGACTGAGAAGGTAGAAGATGATCAACATGAAGAGTCGATATTATCCCCGATCGCACATTGCACCACCGAAATTTCACAACAGTCAGAATCTACGGGGCCCGCGCATAAGGTGGTGCGTCCGATCTTGCGCTAGCGTGCTACTGCCATCCTTCAAAGGACAGCTTGAAACACCAACCTGAAACGTTGCGTCCAAGCGTGAGTGTTTGATAAGAAGCGTGAGGGAGCGGAGTACATGCATAGGGGAAAGCAAAGGCTTATATATACCTATCAATCATCATGCTCGTTGATTCATCCCCTCCTCATTCGTCGATACTGGCTTTTCGTCATCCTCTGTCGTCACGTCGTGAACACCTATCATCAAAAGCAAGTCGATGAGCCATCATGCCTACCGCATTGCGAATGGTACGTCCGCTTCGCATCTGGAAAATCTCCTGCTGTGGACATAACCTCCTATCCGCTTTTTTCCAGAGAAACAAGCCACAAGGCCAAAAAGTCAACCTAGTCACCAAGAAACAACCAACCACTGCCACCGTCACAGCACCGCAAAAGACAGCAACAACGCAGCAACACGGAGGTGTCAAGTCTGCCACCGTTCTCGCTCATGATCAGGCGTTGATGAACTTGCAGCAGAGTAACTTGATCGTCAAGACCATGTTGGACGCGACGTTTGGGTGTATGACGTTCCTGAGGTACGTTCCGTCGTCGCCTTGACCTCCTTCCCAACGCGTCTTCCTCACAACACCGACAACGAACGACAGGGGTCTCCTCCCAGATGGAAACTTTGAAGACGTGCATATCGCCGCGCCGAATCCTGGTCCTGGCTCTGGTCCCGGTCGTCGTGGTGCAAAGAACGATGATGCATCAGCACCACCAGCTAGTCAGATGAGTACGGCGTCGCAGGGTGGTGGTGCTGGTGAGAGCCAGTCAAAACAGGGGAAAGGGTTGAGGATCAAGAAGATCAAGCGTGGCTATTCGTGAGTTCACCTTCTTCACCAGACATCGCGGACGTGAACCTTATCTTCGCGCTCGTGGAAAGGACCGAGGCGGACAAGTTGCTCGATTGGATCGTGAGTCTGGTGCCTACCGACGTCTTCGATCGTCACTTACACTTCGCGAATCACGGTAAAGGATGGCGGTGTTTTCGAAGCTGTAGAGAAACAGTACTTGAAGTCATGCGTGTTCGCCGTTTACCTTGTAAGTAACAAGCACCCTCCTGCGCGGACAAATACTGACATCCCTCTTCCCAAAGGACCCGGAAGACCCTACAAAGTACGCCCCTCCCGACCTCCGCCACCGTCTCTCCACATTCTGACCTCCCTTTTCCGTCTTTAGCCTCGTCGAAGCACTCACCATCAACTTCTACTACCCCGAGATCGGCAACTCGGGTATCAGAATCCCTCAATTCGACATCGAGGATTCGATTCAAAACTTGCGGATTGGCGGGACGGCAGGGTTGATGATGGCTGGTGCTGGTGAGACGGCTGATTCTGCTCGTGGTCCAGATGGAATGCGATTAAGGACTATTGGAGAGGTGAAGAAGGCTATCAAGGTATGTCTGGAGTTTCGTCAGCGTCCTCTTGTCTTGCGTTTACTCATATCTATATCATTACAGAAACTGGTCAAAAGTCTTATAATCACTTGTCAGAGTTTGGGAGAGCTGCCTAGTAAGTAGAGCGCTGGCGTGGTATGCTACTTTATTCTCATACTACTTGGCCCTTCTAGCTCGAAGATGGGTCACCATGCGGCTCCACTATCTCGATGAGACACCCGCCGAGTGGGTATCTTCCAGCCCATTTAACTCATGGCATACAGACACTGACTTTTGTCCTTGTGCTGTAGCTATGAACCTCCATTCTTTGTGGCCGCTGATACGAAACATAACCTGCATTTCGGAACAAAAGACTCTTCTCAGATTCCTGATAAAACTTCTGTCGGGCATCTCGAGACGGGTTTCCACTCGTAAGTCACCATTGTCGCGTCTCTCGCAAAGCACTACCCGCTGATCCACCATGAACGCGCTTAACAAACTCCAGTATGTCGCTGAAGTTGACTTCTATCGCAGACTATCTACCTCGAGTGCTTGATGTGCAAGAAGAAGAAGGTTGCTATGGAGGCTTTTCATCTGCAACTGATGCTTCACATAATCTGGGGAAAAGGAGGAGGGCAGAGGAAACTGTGCAGAGGTCCGATGCGGCAAAACGGCGGGTGATTTGGGTGAGTGCTGAGCCGTCTGCCTATTGCGGGAATTACCAGCAGGATTCTGATCGTCTGTGATGTCGCCTTCCAGAACGCTTTGGAGGTAAGTCGCAAGAAGATCCTGTTGATCACGGTTGATAAGTACTAAACATCTCCTGTTCCTACTCCTCAGGCGGTGGAAGATCGAGCAGACATCGATCCAGCCTACCAAGACGCCGAAGGCGAGCCCGATAGTCAAGTACCAAACAAGCCTCCACAATCACCTTCATCTCGACCTACTGGCATTCGTCAGGCAGATGGAACCATTATCCCTTACTCGACACCGCGAGCTAGTACCGCACCAGTAAGTCGGAAGTCGCACGAGATACAACCTGTGAGGAGTACTTGCGCTGATAATCGCACTCCGTAATTCTAGAAGAAAGCGGCTGTTCCCGAAAAGGATGTTCGATCTTCCCAACTTGAACCGACATATGTGAGCCGAGATCGCGAGAATACTGCTGGGACCACTCAGGCCACGCATGCCACTCAAGAACTGGATTGGCCGATGGAAAACGAGAGAAGAGAGGTGGAGCTTTCCGGCAAACCGAATCACCATAACATCGAAGGTGAGAGATCTCGAGAAACGAAGGATATGGCGTTGAACGTCTGCTGACTGCAGCTTCTTACGACCTTGACACCTGGTTTGAATACAGTCGAACAATCTCCCACCCGTAAGCCGTCTCCACTCGTCTAGCGCTAGGTTGCCTGTACTTAAATCTATCATGTTTGACCTGTAGCCATTCTGCCAGCGACTAGCGGTGTTTTCCCTGACGCAGATATGGCGCCTCAAGGTGAGAAGAGTGCATGCGGTTTGATGCCCGCATATCTCATTCAGACCTCTTGACCTCTCAGATACTATTGACGATATGATGGACGGGCAATCTGATCGAGCTGGCGTTGGTGGCAAGACCGTAGCAGCGGAGGACTCTATCGGTTCTTTCTCAGGCTCGCAGAACAACAAATCGAATGGAGTTGAAGGTGGTAAGGCTGCACAAAGCGAGGGGAGCCAAGATGCTTCCAGTCGCAATACAGAAAGAGAGACCGATCAGAAGAGCAACAAGAGCAAGAAGACAAAAGCCAAGTACCAGACTTGTCCTTGCGCTGCAAAGAAAGAAGATGAGGTTATGGTGCAATGCGAGGATTGTGTGACATGGTATCACATACCGTGCGCTGGGTAAGGCTCGACTTCATCTATCAATTTTTCTTTCCGTAGTGCTTATGATTCCTTGATTGTTGTTCTAGGTATCTCGAGGAGCAGGATCTTCCAGACAAGTTTTACTGCATACTGTGCAGAATGAAGGCAGCCGGGCATTTCAGCAAAGCAAAGATGGACGAGGCTCAAAGCTATCTCCCATCTCTGACTTTGGAACGCCGAGCCTTGAAGAAGATTTACAAAAAGACGAAGTTCGACAGCAAGCACATGACTCGTATGATGGATGACATTGGTGAGACGAAAGGCATTAGGATTCAGCGAAAGAGCTGAAAGCTAATTTTTGAAAATTTTCAGGCTGTGATGCAAATGTGATTGTCCTTCGAATTGTTCTGCCTCTTGTCAAGATACTAACCCATGAACCCAACAGGATTTCCGCAGACTCGTCGAACGCTTGCAAGAGTTAGGTTTCATCAAGAAGATTACTACGCACGCTACCCGCAACGGCAGTATGTACATGAAGTCCCTCCTCATGGCGCACTTAGCGCGATCCCTAATATTGATGCCATACACCTTCCTCCTCGATAGAGAAAGCAACGACCTATATTTATCATGCTCAATTTGAGGCCCAGGATATGAAACGATACGCCGAATACTTTGAGCCAGGAGGAGAGATTGAGTTGAAGGCGATTGGTATAACGGCCGATGTAAGTAGTGTATAGCTGTCTCACCCAGACGAGATGTTCGCACTACTGACCTCTTTGCATTGGAATTTCAAGATGCTTAACAAGGACTATACTGCAAAGGCACAAAAGTCTAAAAAGGTTGCGAGCTCACCTGAAAAGGACGTTCAAGGAAAAGAGAATGTCGCTCCGCAGTAAGTCACTTTGACCATCAAAGCGCTCACACAATGACAGACATCGGATGCTTACCTACTACCTTTTTTTGATTGATCGCGCTATACAGAACTCGAGAAACCAGAAACGCCGCTCCGAAGACGGTTCCACTCGCACCAGCTCCTGTAGTGGAAAAGACAAAGCCGACTGGAAAAGGCGCCGAAGCTGATACTGCAAAGAAGGCGATTGTCCCTAGGACAGAAGTACATGTAGCCACCAGAACTGACGCGCCTCGACCCACAATTCCGCTACCAAAGAGCAAACCGAGACAGAAGCCTGGAAATCAGCCTACCACCGGTCAAGCAAAAGGTGCTGGAATTAAAGGCCTCTTCCGTACTGCAGCAAGCGTTGTGGTACAACCGCCAGCTGAGGACGAAATTGGAGAGTGTCCTGGAGCGACTGAGAATCTCAAAGCATCGAAACAATCTGGCGCGGGATCTCGAGGGAATAAAGCGTCTGCTCCTGAAGAAGATGTCGACATGGGCGTGTAAAGGTGTTGTGCGCATAACAACCATCGTTCGAGCGACCGTTCAAATAGCGAAAGGCGAGAAACTGGGATTATAGTTGGTTACGGTATATTTGGTTCTCGTTTCCAGAGAGGAGTCTGGTTAGGGCTTATTGTCTAGATATTGTATGGTATTCATAGCGACAAAGTAAATGTGAGTCAAGTTGTAAGGCCACGAAAGGCTTTGAAAGTAAAACGTTTGGCACTTAAGTATCGGATCGTTTGCCGCATATGCACCCATACCGGAATGGCGGTCGAGAACATCCCTCTAAAGTTCACGCAAATCAATACACACCGCACTGTTGGCGATGATACACGGATGATACAAGTAAAATACAACCGAAATACTCAAAACGAGCTGTACGAAAACTCGCCCCTCGTGCCAGAGAAGCGACACAAAAGATTCATGTAGGTCCCGTTGCCAGACGGCCTCATGCCGCCTCTGTAGCCATCTTGGCAACCCCCTGAGACACAGCTCCACTCTTCTCGCCTCCGGCTTTGGGATTGATTGCGGCATTCATACTGTCCTTGCCATTGTCCCTTCCGAGACCGACTGCTCGCTCGGATTCTTCAATGGTGTAAGCGGGTTCTCGGAGATTCTTCAGACGACGCCTGAAGTAAAGGAAGAAAGGTGTGATGTTCAGCGCTTGTGGGCCGGGAAAGGCGGACGAGGTTGGATGGGACGTACCTGTGTACTTTGGATTTCAGATGCGTTTTCAGAGCAACATCGGTTTCATAGTACCTGTTGAAGAGCCGAGATATTAGCTTTGATCTGCTTCGCCATAGGGTTGTGACTGTAAAGACTCACTTGGCACATTCAACACAGTACTGCATTCGAATAAAGTAAGACCGATACGTCAGACACCCTTTTCGATCTGCAAGCTTCTCACAAGGCAATATACTTACGTGCTGTCCCAATCCCGGTTTCTCCTCATCGATCGGCTGGTTTTCCAACTTTTCTCGCTCCTCGGGTTGAAGATCGTTGTGCTGAATCAGATCCAAATCCCTCGTCCTCACTCGAGTACGGGCGGCTCGGTGGACATCTCGTTGTGCCTTGTGGACTCTATAGTAAAAGGAATACGATGACTATAAGCATGCCACCCGAGCGAAACAGCGTCTCGTACAAAAGTGAGACTCACCGTGATCTTCTCAGTCTACCCATTGTGTGTTCGTTTCAAGTGTTGCTGTAGAGTGTTATACAAGATCGAGGACAAGCGAATATTCAAAGACTATGCAACCAGTTCAAGTCGTTGCTACAGAAAGAAATCTCACAGAAGTGGAGGCGCTACATGGCGGATTCAAAATTCAGAATGACCCCCTGGTTTCGGCTAACAAGTGAGTAATGTCCGGGTGCCCTGAGCGAGTGAATGGTAATGGTGAATGGGTGAACGGCCATGAACATGTGTTGATTACTCGACGATGGTGGTGTATCCCGTTGATATCTGTGCAAGTCAATCCATAAAGCTCTGGCTAAAACTTCGCACATACTCTCGAGAGCTCTAAACGTGTCTCAACATGAGCAATCAGAACTGGTTCAACGCCGCCGCAGGCTCCAACGCTCGTCCCCTTGGCGTCTCCTCCTTCCAGGCTCCTGTCAATAACTCAGCACTCAGCACCCCCACACGTCCTACATTTGGCAGCTCAGGAAGCGCACAGAATGTTTCAAGTCCTGGATTGTTTGCGTCGACGTCAAACTTTAGTATGGCGGGTTCGACAAGTGGAATAGGAGCAGGGTCTTATGGAAACGCAGGTTACGGTGGTCAACAGGGGGATCAGATTAGTAAAGCGTTAATAGACGAGTCGGAGGCATTGGGTAAAAAGTACATGGAGAGCTACACTCCAGGGGCAAAGAAGAAGCAAGTTGCTGTGAGTCGAAAGGTTGGAAGATCCTCCTTGTTCGTCATAATTTCTGATGTCTTTTTTTTGGACCGCTCTTACGTACAGGCCAATCTCAAGGCTTCTGGATCTCCTGGTGGCTCTGGAGGATCGTCACCGCGAAGCGGAAATGACAATGCTAGGTTTGGAACCAACAGTTTGTATGGCTCTGGCGAAAGGTGTGTTATCTGCTTCAACGTTCAGGCGCATGTGCTCGAAATTCCATGCGGTATTAATTTAGCATCGTTCCGCTTTAGAACCGGCCTTTCACCCTCGAGTTCAAACCGTTTCCGAGCATCCGCCATGTCTGGATCACCTTTGAAATCTTCGCGAATGAGCTTGGGAGCTAGCTTGCCTCCTGATGCAGCTGCAATGGATGAGGATCGGCCACCGACCAAGACTTATGCGGACCTGGAAGCGAGTAGAGCGTTGGGAGGGAACGGTTCCAATAACATACCGGCACAGGACAGTTATGGTAGTGTAAATGAGGTGTCTTTGAGCCATTCAACGTGAGTCGTAAATTCTTTCACAGCTTGTCCCGTAACTTACTGTATGCGATATTGCCTATTCAGAATGAACGCCTTGCCTGTGGTCTCCTCTTCCACCAAATTACGGATATTTGGCGTTCCATCGCACCTACAACAAGGCTTGAAAAAGCTCTTTGAACAAGTCGGTCCCGTCACGTATTTCGAGCCCGGCCCAATCGAGTCAAACTACGTCATTCTGGCTTTCGCAAACCCTGCTCACGCCTTGCGAGCTTTACGTCAAAGTGGAGAGCTGATATACAACGGTTGCTACCTCGGCGTCAAGGAGATTGGCGGAGACGAGATTGATCTCGGAGCGGCGAGACGTGAAGAGAATGTCGAGATGGAAAGTGAGGATATGCAGGTAGACTCTTCAGCATCCGAGCCACAAATGGCGCAAATCCGCAACAATTCAAGTGCACCATCGTCATCCCGCCTCCCTCAGTCACAATCAAGCTTTGCTTTGACCTCGGGTATCGAAACCTTGCAACCCAGGCGCACCGACTCACCCTTCCGTATTCAAGCAGCGAACAATGCAACGCGGAAGCAAGGCTCAAGGCAATCGCAGATTCAGCCGGAATTCTCCTTTGGTACGGTCCAACCTGTCCAACAGCAGAATAGTCAGCAACAGCAACAGCAGCCGCAGCAGCAAGGTCAGGCGGGCCAAGGAGGACTAAAGCCGAGTACTTCTATGCGGTTTATGGGTATGTTTGCGGATGCTTTGGTGAGTCCCTGCTACTGGCTAGCCCAGCGTAGCGATCCAGCATAGCTAATCGTAGCGTCTGTTGCTTCGTATCTTAGTTTGGGAAATGAATGCCCCTCAACGTTGTGAATTAGTATACCATTTATTCAATCCATGGCCGACTTCGTAGAGGAACGTGGTCCGTGCTCATCCACTGTGAGCGCTGTCGTCAGCGTCATTGTTCTCTTCTTCTCCCCCTTGACGGGCCTTGGAGCCCACGAGAGGTGAACGGAATAGCCCTGATATAGGAGCCTGCCTCAGGGTGAGACCGTTGGCAGCATGACTGATGCGTGTGTTGTGCGGTAGGACACAGGTGTTCTTGAAAGAACTATATACGCGACTGTCCTGCCTCGAATCGTCATACAGCATTCGGTCACTGCTGCAAGGCACTATTACAGGACTGCCCTTCTACCGTCCGGCGGGTCGCAGGTGAATCATCTATTACCTTGACCGTAATGATAGCATGTACTCCGCCTCTGTGGAGTATCCTCAAACAGCTCTGTCAGAAGCTGTCCTGCTCGATTCGCACCAGCATTACAAGACGCGTGGTTCATGAGAGGAAGGCAACTTTCCGGGTGCTCCCAGCGTAGCTCAGCAGACGGCTGCACGCCTAGTACCGCATGTCGGAAATAATAGCCCTCGAAAAAGCTCCAATCTCAAGGCTTTCCGCTGTATAGAAACCCATACCGCTTCTGACGACAGCGCCCCTTACGAATACTGGCTATTTCTGTATTATACATCACACTGCAACAACCAACTACATGCTGAAACTGCCGTAACAGTCTTTTCCCACCGACACCACGCGTCGATGGCTCGTCGCTCTACCAAGAAGACTTCTTGCTCAAACCGGCACTGGCGGGCCAAAGTCTACGCCTTTGCTTCTTCCGGCACCCGTCCTTCAGCCAACGTCCTCTCCAGGTTCCTAATTTCCTCGATGCTAGTGGCACTCTGGATCGCCTCCCTAATCTTTGCCTTTTCCTCCGACGTCATCAACCTTCCCTTGCCCGCTTCATCCTTTTGGCCACCAGCTCCACCTGGAACGGAAGCAGACGCGGCTTGCGCGGCGACGGCGGCGTCCGAGGTAAGTGAGAGGGCGAGTTTGCTGGGTAAGCCGGTCTCCGAGTCGACAAAGAGGGAACGGGCGTGAGTTCGTTCTTCGTCTTTGATCCGCTTGAAGTCGAGTGTGCGCAGTTTTCCGTTTGCGACCTGGTTTCCAACGAGTTAGTGGTAAAGTCAGTCTCGGGTAGCGTAGTGTGATGCGGTTGGAAACCGTGCTGCTCACCTTCCATATCACCCATTCTCTGTAATGTTTCTGATTCCTAACCGGGTTTCCGATCAACGAGAGATGGGTCAGTTTTGTGAAGTTCGCCAATGGCAAGAGGGACGCAAAGGTCGCGAGGTTGTTTGATGTCAAGACTGGAATAACAAAAAAGAATCCGGTTAGGCATTATGTTTGCCTGGAGGTTTGTGCGGAGTGGACATACCGAGCTGCTCAAGATATGGCACCTGGATAGACAGAAGACGGTCAGATCGCGTACACAATATTTGCGTCGTGTCATGCTTACGGTGGATGAAAGGTTGGGAGCAATCGTCGAGATGTTGTTCAATCCCGCATGTATTGTCCGTATTCTCGGTGCTAGATACGCGGTGACAAGTGATCAGAGCCTTGCTCAAAGCGGTGCATCCACGCTTCACGACAAGGTGGTATCAGAACTCACCAAGGGGTAAATTACCCAGACTGATCAACGAATTGTCTGTGACATTCAATGTATCATATGTCCCCTGATGCGAGGCCAAGTTCTCAATCAACGGGATTTGCAGGCCTGTTGTTTACCGTCCATGAGTGTAGGTATAAGAATGAGGGAAAAAACAAATAGAGGACGCCCGAGGTTTAGTATATCGGTCGTAGCGGGTTCTCGATACAGCGGAACTGACCTCGTAGGTCAAGTTCTCGCTCCTTGAGTGGGTTCAAGTGCTGTTCGGGCAAGACGTGCGGGAATTAGCATATTGTCACCAGATATCGTAAATTGACACGGTATCACCGCTCCATTCTTGAACGTAGTCTGCCTCTGGTATAGAGACCTGAACAGAGACTGGATGTCCATGCTACTCACCGACTGCGATCGCGCCATTACTTCAGGAGTCAACCTCATCTTTGCCGATATCTATTCTTCCTTGTTTCCCTGTACTACCGATTCAGTGATGTCGTGACGAGCCTGCTGCGGTATGTGGTGTTTATCGGAGGCACAGGTGGAGCCACCGAGGAGTAAAGATTGCGAGAATAGTGCTCGGTCTTTTGTATTCGGACGAAGATGTATAGCAAGTACTTGACATTACCCTTGGGAGTGGATCTCCAGGACCTGGCCTGCAATCGCATGGTGCGCCCGTGAGCGCTCACAAGATTAGGTAAGCCTTCCTCCTGCATCCGCGGTACCGAAGCTAGGACGCGGCGCGTTTCAGGAGCTGTATGGCAAGTAAGGAGAAGGTAGATGTTGATCCACAAGGTGAAGTGATGAGCGAAAGAAGCATCTTACCTCGCCTTGCTGGATTTCAGTTTGCTACTGTTTGACCATGAGCGACTATACATCTCCTACAGCAGAAGCGGCAGAACACGGCCCTGTATCACCTGGTGGACATAGTGCAACGTCGGTAGGCTTGAACTCGTCCTCATCAGCAAACCATCAACAGATGCAGCAACAAACCTCACACGAGAATGGAGGGTATCACCACGAACAGGAAGATTATCCGGCAGCGGATATGCATCAGGATGAAGCGTTGACCGGCTCGCGCAGTGTAGCAGGTGGCATGAGCGTCAGGTCGGTTGGAAATGGTGTGGGAGGACATCATGAAGTCGGAGTTGCGGAGATGGTGAGGAAGAAGATGGGTAGCTTTGTAGGATTTGCCAACTTGCCGAATCAGGTTCATAGGAAGAGTGTGAGGTGAGTTTCCATCTTACTTCCTGAGCGCTGTGCAGTTCGGCAGCATATATGCTGGACAACCTGTCAAGAAGGGAATCTGTCGGATTCCATCGAAAGGATGCCCGAGTGATCGATAGGTGGTATGAAGAAACACCTCCCTCATGCCGAGGGTAACGAGTAAAGCAGTTTCTTAGACCGATACTAATACGCACGTCGCTCTTTTCTCGCAGACGCGGCTTCCAGTTCGTCACAATGGTAGTCGGTAAGCCCATCAATGCGCCGTATACCAGAAAGCTTTCACTCATCACCTCACGTTCTTACTTGCATAGGGGACTCGGGACTCGGAAAATCCACCTTGATCAACACATTGTTCGAACATAAACTCTACGACTTGGGTGCACCTCGTTCACTTGCCAATGGATCAAGTATGAATGGCAACGCGAATGGCCGGACAGTAGCGATTGAATCCAAGAGCGCAGGTAAGTGTTCTGCATAGCACAGTGTGATCGAATGCAGAGATGCTAACTTTGTTCTAATCGTAGACGTCGAGGAAAACGGAGTCCGACTGAAACTGACTGTAGTTGATACTCCCGGATTTGGCGATCATGTCAACAACGACGAAGCGTAAGTGACCGCCTCTCTTTCCACTCCACTCCAGCACCCTTTCCATTCAACAGTCAACATATTAAATCATATTCTTCTGACAGATGGAAGCCGATTGTCGATAACATCGACTCACGTTTCGATGCCTATCTCGAGCAAGAGAATCGGGTCAATCGATCAAAGTTGATGGATAACAGGGTACACGCTTGCATCTACTTTATTCAGCCTACGGGTCACTCGTGCGTACCTTTCAAGTTTCTGTCCCCGAACCCAAAGATGATTGACCTTTGGGGTGTTTTGCATTTGTTCAGACTGCGGCCAATCGATATCGAGTTTATGCGTAAACTGCATCACAAGGTCAACCTTATCCCCGTCATTGCCAAGGCGGATACGTTGACAGACGATGAGGTTGTAGCGTTCAAGCAGAGAGTAAGTCGATCAGAGGTTCTCGCAAGGTTGGGAATTGGGAGCAGAGTCGCTGATCATCTCCTCTTGACATCGATTGCCAGATTCTTAATGACATTGCGCACAACAATATTCAAATCTTCCAGCCTCCCATCTATGATCTTGAAGACGAAGAGACAATAGCAGAAAATGAAGAAATCCAGGTATGTCCACGAGACGTTCTTCTCTGAGCATTCCTAACACCCCTTTGCATCTATAGAGTAAAGTTCCGTTCGCCGTCGTTGGATCAGATACCTTTGTCACCACCGCCGATGGCCGTCAAGTCCGAGGTCGAGCATACCCTTGGGGTACGATCGAAGTGGATAACGAAGCGCACTGCGATTTCATCAAATTGCGTCAGATGCTCATTCACACGCATATGGAGGAACTGAGGGAGCATACCAATGATGTGCTGTATGAGCAGTATAGAACGCAAAAGTTGTTGTCAATGGGTGTTGCGCAGGATCCGAGTGTTTTCAGGGAGATCAAGTGGGTAGCGGTACTCTCTCGAATGAAGGAGGAGTGTAATATGCTGATTGTCGTGACTTGTGATCGATAGCCCGGCAGCCAAACAAGCGGAAGAGAGGCAATTGCACGAGGTAAGCCGACACGTTTAGTTGAACGAATGAACTCGATGACTAATCTTGTTACTTGTGTTATCCTTCAACAGGCCAAGCTGAGCAAAATGGAAGCCGAGATGAAGATGGTCTTCCAGCAAAAAGTGCAAGAAAAAGAGTCGAAACTCAAGCAGAGCGAGGAAGAATTGTATGCTAGACACCGAGAGATGAAGGACGCGCTGGAGAAGCAGCGGTATGAGCTTGAGGAGCGAAAGAGGAGGCTGGAGAGCGGACGACCGCCCACGCCGGATAAGACTGGAAGCGTGAGTTCCTCCTGGTAGTATATGTCGTGACACATTTGACTAAGGATGTTCCGGTTTGCAGAAGAAGAACAGGTTCGGCATCGGAAAGTAAACCACAACAACTGGACTCCGTGTTTGTTGTCACCTCTTACGGACGTTTTGTGCCTCCAACTATGGATTCTCTGTCTTGTTATGACTGCATCTTCTCTGTACCACTATTCCGGCCTTCGACTCATCTCTTCCGGCTGTGCCCTCAACGTTCCGATACGACCTTTATGACGTTTCTCTAGGCGAACCCGCAGCAGTATGAGCAGTCGCTGCCTTGTGGATGAATAGACATGTATGTCTTGGAATTTTCAAAGACGAAACAGGACAGTCGTATAATGTTGTGATTCTATGTACGAAAATCTAACGAACCTATGCATTTCAAATTCTGCCTGTTGATACCTTGCCCGTCGGGAATACCTGCCTAGTATCGAATGCGGGAGTGCGTACAAGTCGGAGCAACATGGCGGTCCAGGGTCGCTCTCAGGGAGCTGGATAATACCGAAGGAGCTACGGTGGCAGGGGCTTTTCCCATGTTATTGTTGCTTCTGATCACCTGATAGCCAACTACTGGTCCGACGTCAGCTTTTGAGCAGCTGAGCTATGACAATGATAAGGAGTAGCATAGAAGAACTACTACTGTACCCAAGTGCTACAGTTAATTACAGTATGATGGGGTCGAGGAGGAAGGGCCATCGTGCTGATTTTGGGCGCACTTCTACAGCTCGATGTGGAGGCGTCTTCAACCTGCTCTGATCTCATCAGTAGGTCTTCTTGCAGTTTCTTATACTATTACAATATATTGCGTGAAGAAAGGTTGCTCTTGCTATCTTCTCGCTCTCATAAGCAGGCGATCATAGGGTTATAACATCTCGACAGACCGGAACCTCAACGGACAAGGAATAATCGCCAAGATGGGAGTACTAGAAAAAGTAAGCAGTGTCAAATCAGTCGGAACATTTGCAACTCATAGGGCTAAACAGTCTCCTGTGTCGCTCCTCAGATTCAGGAGATCGAGAGTGCGTGTGACTAAAAAGGAGTATGCCGAAAAACAGATCTGACTATGTGTTTTGTGTGTTCTCGATGAACAGAGGAAATGCAGAGGAGTGAGTGTATTTCCGTACCCTACAAGAGATCCTATACTGATCCCGTTTCGGCCGGTCTATAGCGCAGAAGAAGTGAGTAGTTGACAAGTCACAGAGGAAGACCATTTTCTGACGGCGTGTCTTGTGTTACCACAATCAGTAAGGCGACAGAGGTGAGTTGAACCAAGTACTATATATACATGGCGAGAAATCTGAACGATCGATTCGATCTTGCAGTATCATTTGGGAAGTCAGTACATGTTTGTGTACAATAGTCCAGGTGCAAAGTTTATTGAAGTCGCCATCGTTCTATAGCATTGAAGGCAAAGCTAGCAAAGTACCGAGCGCAACTGCTTGAGCCGGATAAGAAGGCTGGCGGTAAAGGGGAAGGTTTCGATGTCTTGAAGAGTGGTGGTACGTATCTCGTATCCGCTGGGATCACTCCGTATCGCGATTGAAGCTTTCCTGATCTCAAAGACGCACGTGTCGCATTGATCGGGTTCCCTTCCGTCGGAAAGTCAACGCTGTTGTCCAAAGTTACAAAGACGGAAAGTATAACTGGTGCATACGAATTCACGACCCTCACAGCAAGTCATCCACTCGTCGCAGCATCCCCGCTGCACATCATGTCGAAGGGATCTGACTGATTTGTCATTCATAGGCGATTCCTGGTGTGCTGGAGTATGAAGGAGCAAGAGTACAACTTCTTGATTTGCCAGGTATCGTTGAAGGAGCCGCTATGGGTAGAGGACGAGGTCGTCAGGTTGTCAGTGTAGCAAAGACAGCAGACGTTATTGTTATCATGAGTAAGTCTCTTCCCGCAAATGCAGATGGTGAGGAGGACGGTACTGATACCTTAGCCGTAGTGGACGCGACGAAATCCAACGAGCAAAGGCGTCTTCTGGAAACGGAATTGGAAGCAGTAGGGATTAGGTTGAACACCAAAGCTCCCGATGGTGAGTGTCTCGTGATTAAACGTTCACTTTTCTGCCATTGCTTACCTATCCGACCACAGTGGTATTCAGGCAAAAAGCAGCCGGCGGTGTAAGTAGACCTAGCGTGAGGTTTCGGGGCAAGCTCCATACTGATGAATATGCTTGTGTCGCTGGCGGATGAGTAGATCACAGTGAGCGCTTCTCTTCCTGCTTTCTGATATTCAAAGTTGGCTGACAGTTGCAAAACTTGACAGATAAACGCAACTGTGAAGTTGAATCACATTGACGAAAAGATGATCCGCACCATCTTGCAATCCTACAAAAGTACGCTGAATGGGATGTTACATCTTTTTCGTGATACAGACACTGACAATTGTTGTACGTCATTTGGGTTTTGATCAGTTCACAATTGCGATGTCATGATTCGAGAAGATGTAGGTTTCTCTAGCACGGGATACGCTGTTACGATTCTCGCCACTTGCTAACTCGTTTATCCTCAAATAGATCGACACGGATGAGTTTATCGATGTTCTGCTCGGAACACGGAAATATATTCCTTGTCTTTACGTATTTAACAAGATTGACTCTGTCTCGCTGGAAGAAGTTGAGCGTCTTTCGACAGAAAATGAAGGCAGGAACGTGATGATCAGTTGTGAACTGGATCTCGGCTTGGACATTCTGTTGGAGAGGATATGGGAGGAATTGCGCTTAGTCAAGTACGACACTTCGCACAACAAGTAGAAGTGCCTTTCAAGCTAAACCTTTGCCTCTCTGCAGAGTATACACCAAACGTCGAGGTGCCCTACCCGATTTATCAGATCCCATCTGCTTGCGTCCTGGAGCAACGATAGAAACTGTTTGCTATGGTATTCATCGAGGTCTAGCCTCTCACTTCAAGTACGCGTTGGTATGGGGAAAGTCAAGTAAATTCTCCCCTCAACCGCAGAAAGTAAGATCAATTTTGAGCGCATCTTCTGCTTTATGTTAAAGTCTTTTCGAAAACATAGGTTGGCATCACCCATGCCGTGATGGACGAAGACGTGTACGTGTTTTTGGTGGGTGTGCTCATTGCTGCAGTCGCTGATGATCTTTCCCCCTCAGCGTTTCTATCTTTACCAAGTAGGAGATTATACCGTCGTCGTAACTCTTGTTATCATGAATTCTCTATACTTGAACTTGACAGTGATCACAAGACCCGTTCGGTCATCGCTGAATTCGCAATACCTTGCATACTGTTTAACATGTTACAACGGAACAGGCCGTCAATACAATGGCAGACGACCGAAAACAAGCTGCTTGATCTTCAGAGCGCTACAAGATGATACAGTGAGATTTCCGAATTTTGAATCAGTCATCGCTTAAGGAGAGCCTCCTTTGAGCCTTCCGTAATATACATCCCTTCCGTATGAGTCCTTGCGGTCCACGATCTTTGAGTACGCAGAATCAACGCCTATCAAGCACAAAAGGTCAGGACCGTCCAAAAAGGCGCAAATCGACGCGCCTACTCACCTGCTGGGCACCGAAATTCCGGTGGTCACGCTCAAACGCCTCCCTTTCCTCCTCCATGCCTTCGATCAGGACATCTATATCCTCTATTATCGCTCGCAGACTGTCCAGCAGAACCAGCGCCTGCATTTCCCTTTTAACGGCGGCTCTTGTACCGGTACCCTTTGCGATAAGGTCCACGGTATTTCTGATTACGGCGGAAAGTATTTTGGTCGTCTCTTGCAGAACGCGCTGAGCCTGCGTCCATTTCTGGCGGGAAACCAGCAACAGTGCGCGAGTGATTGATTCAGAAGAGACCAATTCATACCGTCTTCGAGCAACTTCGAAATCGGCCCAAGGCGCTTTGTGACTGATCTTCGAAGTCTGGGGAGCTGTCGCTATCGTGAGCAGGATCGGGTAAGAGAGTCGAGCTACTGATCGATTCGAGGCCGGATCATGATAAGTACAGTCCACTTCAAAAACGGGTACGTCGTCCTCCAATTGGGCATTTGACATTTCCAGCAGATTCTCGGAAATGGAGGCAGTGTTTGATGTCCCGTAGCTTTCATCTGTCAAATGGGAGTCTTCTTGTACTTGATTAGAGGTTCCCATAGGGGTATGTCCCTCATTTGACATCGAATCATGATTGTCCGAATCACCTCCCGATTGTTGCGTTGTCGGCACTTCTGCATTCGGAACTAATGCTCTGTCATACTCCATCTCGACGAGCACTTCGATTTTCTGACCAAACTGCAAGTCTTTGAGTTCGATATCGACGTGTTTCCCATCTCCCGATAGCACTGCGTGAGGTGCTCCTGATATCTTTCGGCATTTGAAATCGGTGTCTAGAGCGTCGAGGCGTAGGCTGAACTTGGTCACAGCTACGCTAGCCATCCCGCCGAGCAGCCCTGCGAGGCAGTCCTGTAAATGATACCATTCCCTGACTACATACACTTCCTCCGTCAGCGTACATACGAACGCAACTTGAAACAGAGATATCGACTCACCGAACGTGTACGTCCCATGCGTATTATTCGAGAGGAGCCACAACCCTGAAGAATCTTGGTGTTTTCCGTAGCCGATCGTGTGGAAAGAAACGCTGGTTGCAATAGGTAAGATGGTGGCTGCGTCGAAAGCGGGACTTGGGGACTCACTTTGCGGCTTCAGCTCTGGCTAATACCAGATCCATGGATGCCCGTTTGACGACATCTCCGCTGTCGTTGATCAATACTACCGCAGTCAGAGCATTTTTTGCACGCCGTTGAAGTACGGTGTCCAAGCCGACATTGATGCCAGAAATCATGTCCGTCTTGGCTTCCTTGTCTGATAAGACCGTAAACTCGTCAGGAGAGATATCCCCCCCGTCTTCTGGGCGACATGCGATTTGGGCGATGAACTTTTCCAACTTCTTTCGGCCTTCAATTCGTCCTGGCGAGAAAAAGTGTGTCTTTCTGACGCTACCGCCCATACCATGTTCGTATGTAACGAGAGAAAGACGATCTCGTGGCCCCAGAGACTGACATGCATGTTCGAAGGCTGCCCTCACTGGTCGAATCTTGTGGACGGAATGGGGGCCGGATGTTGCAGGATTTGGGACTGCGCATACTATTAGCAGGTCGAGGGGATTATGTACGGGTAGTAATGGCGGCGGTAGACATGCTGATTCGGGGTCCGATTGCACTCCGCCCATGGCGAACTTTCCCGGCATTTTCATTCCTGGAAGCGGAGGTGAAGAGGGACTGTTTGTAGGAGATTGAGTACCGTTGACAACTGTGTCATTAAAGCCCATCTTCGCCAACTTGCTTGTTATTGAGCCGGATGCTGACGTCGGAGGGGACATTGGACTCGTCGGCCTCGGTTGCACGTCAGCCTTGATTTCCTGAACAGCTTCGATAATGCTTCTTCTCCATAAGTCCATGCTGTCTTTGTCTCTGAATGTCAGGATGAAGCTATCCATTCTTTCGTCTTCCATAGTTATGGTCAAGCTCAAGTCCCCTGCGATTGAGGTGTCGAGCACTCGTTTGACGTGTTTAAAGTAGATTCGGCCTTTAAGTTTGAGCACACCTTTTTCTTTCTTGCTTCCTCTTTCAGCTGAAGGAGGCCGTAAAGAACTATACGAGGAGGGGGAGTTCAGGAACCCGCGAAGGCCCTTCTTCTTCTCCTCTGTCACGCATACAAGAGCATGTTGAAAAAGGTAGACTGATATATCCAGCACGAACGCTCCCTTCCGAACCCTAAGGATATCGAACAGCCGGATTCGCCCCAAATTGTCGATACCGCTAGCTTTGTAATCGCTCATACGAGATTTGAGGTCGGCAGCGATATGTGAGAAGTTATCGGCGCCAGGATGGCCAGCGCTGGGCGAAGTAGCTGCCGATATTGCTGGGTAGGTTTCGTCCTGTGAAGCTTTTCGATGAGGAATCACACTTGCTGTTAGGCGATCTGTCGATCTGGATTTTGACGGAGTTTGTATCATAGTGGGAGCCGGATATCTTTCACGTTTACCTGCTTGTGGGACTTGAACCGTAACTAAACAGGTCACTGTCTGTTTGACGTTTCTTTCTGCTTTCCTGCTTAGAGCGGTGAATTCCGACTTGACGCTGATGGCAGGAATGACGACTCCAGCATTTGTTGAATGCTGGATACGTGCAGATGGAAGTAGTGTCCCCTCGAGCTCCAATGGATCATCTCCATAGCCCTCAATATGATGCATCGATGATGAAAATGACGTGGTGGAAGACGATGTCGGCAAGGGTGACCTTCGGGCACGGTTCAAGGAGTTGACGGTCCCACGCATGCGATTCTCGCTCTTATCGCCTGCCCCTTCCGTTTCTAAACCCATCATGGCGGCAAATTCTATGTTGTACGACATTAGAAAGATCTGTGAGTATGTCGTTCACGCCTCGGAAAAGATCAGTAACTTACTGTTTCCGCCGCCCATCTTGCTAGAGCTCCTTGGCATATCGTCTTCGTCCCCCAGACGCATGGGTGCACGACAAATGCCACATACACCCAACTCTCTTTGCCTTGCGCTGTAACTGACAGGCACTGGTCCATAGACTTCCACGAAACAAGCCTAGCACGAATCATGGCCTGATCAGCGACAGGGATCTTACCGCGCCAATAACTGTAAACTACTCACCTCATGCAGGGCGTGTCCACATTCGGGAACGATGTGTGCCCTTTCCCCGGGCAGTCTATAGGAAGCACTCAAACTTTCGACGCAAATAGGACACGTATCCTCGTCCGGATCGCGGCTGCTTTCTTGCGAGACGACTGAAAGCTGGCCAGTCTCGTATCGCAGATTTCCCGTGTCAACAGGATCCCTCTCTCCAGAGTCTTTGACAAATGCGTTGGCTGTTGCAAGCGGGCTGCGAAGCCGAATATGATTGGCGTCATGCATGGTCGTGGTCATCTCACTGAGGACTCCGTTTGGAGTACGGCTCGTATAGTCGTTTCGCAAAAATGTTCGAGATGCAGCGTAAGGATGCGTAAACGCTGTTTCCGACGAACTAGTTTGCAGCAGTCCTGGGTCTGAGTCGGTAGCTGGAACTGCCGGGATAGGTGTGTCGTTCTTGCTGGATGATATCGCCGATGATGACGACGACCGTATGTCCTGGCCAGATGTCAAGCTATGGGATGCGAAAGCCGTGTTTCGATAAGCGGAAACCCTGTCACGTTGATGTTTCGCTCCGTGGACGCCCCAAGCGAAGTCTCGGGGAGTATGAGGAAGGCTGATTTGTCCGTTACTCCGATGGTGATCGTCTGCGCTATCTCCCGCGCTGGGATTGGAAGAACAAAAGGAACTCGTCGAGCGACTTTTGTTGATATCCCTTACAGAATCAAGGGGCGAGGACAGGTGAGGCGCTTGCCGAAGTGTGTCTTCGTGATTCTCGTTGTCTTCTCCCAACGAAGATTTTGGGCTGCGAGGGTAATGACCGACCGAGACGGAAATGCCTGAGAACCTGTATTCGCTGCCTTCTGCAGGTCAGTCAAGAGCAGGTAGCGCGAAAGGAGGCAAGAAGTCAAATGTCAGCTCAAGTATCCGACTTAAGATTCGAAAACGGGACTTGCCTTTGAGCTGTGTATCTGAGTTTGCTGGTTGCACCGATTTTTGATTGCCATCCGACCGATTATTGAAGACGGGCAATGCTGCCGCTGACCCCAACGCATTCATAGAAGCATAGCCACCATCGATGGGCCCACCCGGCTGTGGCAAAGGACCTTGTGGCGGTGGTGGAGTTGAAGGTATCCGTTGGCTTGCCCATGGTTCTTGAAGGTCCGTTCGGTGCTTTTTTCTTCTGTTAGTGAGCGAAACGACAGAGCTTGGAGAACTCGTATACTGTGAACTTTCTCGGACACGGCTTTGGCATATCTCCTGTTCTGCATTGCTCTTCTGCTCGTTGCTTTCGTGAATGAGACCTAGACCTTTGGTTGATGTTTCTGGCACAAGGTAGGCTCTATGTATGCCGAACGTCGAAGATCCATTCGATCCCGCAGTTGTCGGAGGCAAGGAGGATAGCGTTCGACCTGGGCTAGAATTGATCGATGATGGAACCGAAAGAGGTCTCGCGGAGTTGACGTCGACGATCTGACTTTTAAGATACGTCAATTTATTGCTCGTTGCTGTTGACACTATGCGACCACTGTATATCGAATGAGCAGCTGGAGAGTCATCCGGCCGCATCGGAGACATGGTGAAAAGCGGGCTGGTACTGGAATCCATTTTCGAAGGTGACTCTTCTGGGACTTGAGGCAGAGGCTGCGTCGAATACGAGATTGATCCCGCGACCACGGGAAACGTAAGAGGCGAGGCTAATCCACTTTTTGTCAAATCGCTCGTCGAGATGACATATCGTGGTTCGGGAAAAATGGAGGCTGCAGCACCATTTCAAGGTCAGCGCCGTAATACACAACATATCGATCAGACTGAAACTTACTGTGGTAGTCTTGAGCGCCAGATTCATCGATATTTTGCGCTTGAAGATCTGGCTCCTTCTCATTCTTTCGAGCGTAGTAATCGCGGTGCATTCCGGGTGGTTGTGATGAGCCACTTGGCCAGTCCGAGTTGCCCCTAGCACTCCAGTTGAAAGTAGTACTTGTGGCAGTGCTGTCGGTCAAGTCAGGCAAAGACATAGGTAGAGAGACTACGGAGGAATTGCGCTTTGATGCTGATGGCGGTAAGATAGTCAAGGTGGCGGGTAAAGACGTAGTTGATTGAGAAGTTCCGCTGAGGTGACACTGTGACCTCCAGAGTGCTAGGTCTTCCCTGGCACAGGATGGGCTGCTGTGCAAGATATCGGACCAGCTCGATTTCGCTGCAGCTAATTCTCCCGTCTCGTCTCCAGGTAAGGGAATGCCAACCGGAAAATCGGACACGTCGTCTCTGGTGACTTCTCCTGATTGATCACGATTCAGTGGTAAAGGGAATGTCTTGGCGAAAAAGTCGAATTCGGAAAGCGCTGTAGGTGAATAGGGGGTGCAGAGAGATATGTCGACCGAGGACGTTGTTGATGTTCCACTAGAACGTCCAGCGAGGACTGGATCTGTAGGCGAAGGCGGCCTTGCGTATGATTTCGTGCACGGTAACTGCGGTGTTTCGCCCAGTGCTGGAGATGCGGGTCGAGAGCAAGACGAGGTCGGCATCGTTGTCAATGTATGCATGTCGCGCACTGACAAATGTCGACGAACCCCGATTG
This sequence comes from Naganishia friedmannii, assembly GCA_030039255.1. NCBI lineage: Eukaryota > Fungi > Basidiomycota > Tremellomycetes > Filobasidiales > Filobasidiaceae > Naganishia > Naganishia friedmannii. Next base: position 855,629 of record JASBWT010000003.1, read on the forward strand.
AACAACAAGTCGGAAAACAAAAACAGGAGGCGGTAAATGCGAAAATGGGGCAAACAAGAAATCGTTCAGAGGATGGCGTTTCATGTCGGAAAGAAAAGGAGGGTGAAAGGTATATTAGGGAATCAGGGGATTCCGTTCGGTCGGAGTGATTGGAGGTGGAGGTCAGGAAAGAGAGGAACACGAGGTATAGGATGGCGAAACGAACTACATCAGCACAAGAACCAAGAAGATCCGGAATGACGGTGCGAAACCTGAACTCACACTCGGCAGATCTACCAGCTGATCTACCCTGTCTTGGGTCTGGAACTTGCAGATTCTTGCCAATCCCTTCCTTTCCACGCGTGAAATTGAGTGTGATGCCTCGAGGCGACCACGGATTTGTGTCGTCATCGAACATGTCAACTTCGGCGAATGATGGTATGAGGTGAGGTGGTGTTGTCGTGCCGTGTTGCTTGTTTGCCATCTTGACACTGTCATCAGCGATGTCCTGGAGCAATTTGGAAGCGCAGAGAAGGGGCAGATTGCATTATCAGTTCTCACGATCCCGGACGACGCTGCGTTCATGTCTGAAACGCCTCGTTGGAAGACTGTAACTTACAACGAATACCGGGCTCATTCTGGAAATCCTTTGACTTCTCTGCTGTCTCTGCAAACCACTCTGTGAAGGCACTTCTCCTCCTCTTCTCTGATACGTAATGACACCCTCTGATTCATGCAAGGAATCTTCCTCCCCGTCGGAGAATAGCGCAAGTTCCACAGGTATCCCTCCCGTCTTGGTCGGACTGCTTTGGCTCCGTACGTCGAAGTCGCCCTCATCATACCGCCTGATGGAACCTGTCGACGAGGTGGAGAAGGAATCGCTGCGTTGTTTGCTATCGGTGCTCGCCGACAAGAACAGATCGTCCTCATCCACTTCGGCCATGGCCTCGGACAGGTATGGCAAAGAATTGGCAGAGGAACACGAGGGCGAAGAAGAACTCGTGAAGGTTGGGACGAATGAGTGGGTGGTGATTGGAGGCGTAGTGGAGGGCTTCGCCGAAGCCAGGGTCTGACGTTCCATCACGTATCCGTCCATCATTCTCGTGGCAGCTGGTCCGTGCTGCTTTTTGGGTATATGCTGGGGATATGTTGGGCCAGTTGGGTACATGGGGAGTGACTACTGATGGCATCCACGTTGCGATCAAATACTGGAGATTGTTGATGCGTTGATGGTGGAAGTACTCGCTGAATTTCGTCGATACGATACCCTCGAGACACTATGGCTGTACACTACGGGGGGTAGTAGAAGTGAAGAGAATTGGACGCGAATTACAGCAGCATCGGCTGTAAAGACACGAGCACACAAAAAGATATGCATAGGTTGTACATGGCATAAGAAACTCACCAGTCTGTCTGACCGCAATCCAAACAGCTGACATGGACATCCTTCTCCAGGCGAAGCAGGGAAACTTCCTTGAGGACAAACATCGCCGATCTATGACTTGACGCATAACGCTTTGGACATGCTAGAATAGGTAATCTTACCACTATCACTTGAATAGTTGCTGCTTCGGGCCAAAGAGTAATTGAATGGTTTGGAACAACACCAAGAGCGACATTGTCGTCGACAAACACCGCAAAGCTTACTTAACTGCCTGGTTTCGGAACAATCAAAGCGCGCAAGAAGTTTCTTGGGCATGATGAGCCTGTTTGGTGGCTTCAAACAGGTTCAAACGCCGTTCAAACTGATGGGACTGCATAGCTGCTCGCAGTATCTTCCCAAAGCAACCTCGCCTCGCACCTACGCAACCCACCAGCTAGCTCGCCACGCGTTAGCGAAGCTGACTTTCCGACAAGTTGATTCGAAACATTTCGGAACGGAGTGGCTACTTTGGGACAACTTGCCTGATCGTTTGAGCAGCTGTTTGCGCTATCGTTTGCTCAAAGGAGCTGGCCAAAGAGTCCGGGTTCTGTAGTACCCACAGTGCGAGAAGCTCACATCGACGGCTTCGCCCGCATGTAATTGAACCTTCGATGAAGGTTTGCGTATCATTCTGCTCACGGCAAGTACATATTGAAGCAGACTCTCAGAGCTTCCAGGCAACATAACGCAAGCAGGCCAAGTACATACCCGTTGCACAGTATACGCTTCCCTAGACTTTCTCAAACACTTTCGCATATTCCTATTTCTCAACAACCCCCCAGGGTCGGCCCGTAACCTCTTCCGTACCGCTTGGCGAATCGTGCAGGCCATCCGAATGCAGAAGTCGAGATCCCGCGAACGAGGATTGTTCAGCGGGCCACAGAAATGGACGGTGAGCGCGGCGAGCACACAAAAGCGTCGTGAAGAGTTTCTTGAACGTAGGTGTCTCGAATTGCAGCGACTGTAAAGTATAAATCGAGAGAGGACAATAGATGGAAGACTCAGCATTTTCAAATTAGGTTGCTCACCTCTTCCCTCCATGTGTGCTAATGTGTCATGCGTCATGCAATGTCATGCAAGTGATTGCTTCCGGACTGAACTTCCGGTGGACAATATCGTGGAATGTCCGTGATCTGTCGGTGGTCTCGGTGGTCGGTGGATGGCGGGCAATTGGCGGTGTCGCGGTGTATGACGAAAGACTTGTTACCATGTCTCTAACCTATGGATTCCGAGGCAAAGCTTATACCGCAACACAGACTGTGAAGATTCGGTCATCATGTCTTCTTCCCAAAAACGGCAGTCGCCATTGCGAATCGGATTCATTCACCCTGATTTGGGTATTGGCGGCGCGGAACGTCTCGTGGTTGATGCCGCTGTCTCTCTTCAACAACGAGGACACGAGGTAGCCATCTTCACCTCCCGACATGACCCGTCTCGGTGCTTTGAAGAAACAAGGGATGGTATGTGCCTGGCTGAACTATATCGTTTGAGCGCAATGCTGACAACTTGTCTTCGGTGATGTAGGAACGCTCGAGGTGCATGTTCTGGGCAACAGTATTTTCCCTCGAAACTTTATGAACGCCTTCAACATCATCTTTGCATCGTTGCGCCAAATCCACCTCTCCTTTCTCCTGATCTTATCGATATACCTGCCGTTCCGCATACCTCAGGTCTCTCCGTTGGCACCTCTGGACAGCTTTGATGTCTTCGTCGTGGATCAGCTTTCGATCTGCGTACCGCTTTTACGATGGATCGGCCAGACCAGAGTCGTCTTCTACTGTCATTTCCCTGACAAGCTGCTTAGTGGAGGATGGGAGATCACTTCTGATAGAGTTGGAAGGAAGAGGATGAACCCTGGAGACGGATCAGCTATACGGACAAGGGCGCCGGGTCTGTTGAAGAGGTTGTATAGGTGGCCATTTGACAAGCTGGAGGAAGTTACAACGGGTATGTACCTGTCAGGCACCTCCCTCGATATTTTGCTAACTCGTCTGGTTACGCTGCGTTTGCCAACAGGCGAAGCCGATATCGTCCTTGCCAATTCTAAATTCACATCCAGAATCTATCACCGAGCTTTCCCCTCTTTGAGGGAAGTTCCAAAAGTGGTTTACCCCTGCATCAATCTGGACGCCTATTCTGGTTCTAGCGAGGACTTTAAAGGCGCAGATGTAGATCTTGTCAAGTCGTAAGTCCTCGATAAAGGGGGTGCTCGAGACCCGATAAAGCTTACGCAACTCGTTGGAGTCATACAGCGACCGACCGACCTTTCTCTCGTTGAATCGTTTCGAGGGAAAGAAGAATGCAGCTCTAGCAGTAGAAGCTTTCAAGAAAGCAAGGGAAGAACCTAGCTATGACAAGAATACGCGTCTCGTGATAGGAGGTAAGCGTGACCAGACGCATTTTCCAGAGCCGAACATTGCTAATGTGAATCTGGCATGGCTTCTAGGTGGATACGATGACAAGCTGGAGGACAACATACAGACCCTTGCGAAATTGCGAACGCTTTGCGACCGACTCGGCCTTTCTCACGTCACGATATCGTCCTCCGAAGGAAACTCAACAACCGCATCTGCAACTACCGACGTTCTCTTTCTACTAAACTTTACCACCAACCAACGATCGTACCTCTTACTGTCTCCGAATACACTGGGCCTGTTGTACACTCCGCAAAACGAGCACTTTGGTATCGTCCCCGTGGAAGCGATGGCGTGCGGTCTGCCAGTCCTTGCAGTGAACAACGGAGGTCCGACGGAAACAGTGGTGGACATGGGTAGCGATATGAATGCCGAAAACGCTACCGGCTTGTTGAGGGAGCCTCATCTGGAAAGCTGGGCTCAGGGGATCAGTGTCCTGTCTCAATTGTCTCGTGAACAACGAGCGCGGATCGCGAAAGCAGGCAAACAGCGTGCTCACGATTTGTTTTCTTTAAAGAACCTGGGGAGGGAGATGGAGGATGCCTGTAGGAGGGCTGAAAGCTTAGGACCTGTGGGTGCCGAGGAGATGTTTGTCTTGACCATTGGATCGGTCATGATGGCTACTATCATGCTTCTCATGGCGTTGATTCTACCATCCTTGTAATTTCGCATTCAAGTCGTGATCATTAAATGTACCTGTCTCTACCGGAAAGAGATATCCAGAGGACGATCTATATTTCGAAGCTCTGGACTGCTACAACATACAACTTCCGCTATGCCTCTAACGTTGTGTCAACCTCAGAAGTCGGAGCGTACATGCAACTGCGCTGTACAGCACAAAGTAAACAGCTCGATCGCTGCAAGAGGAGTGCTGCCGAGTGCCTATACAAGGTTCCAATGTTCGTCGTACTCAAGAGCAGCGTTGAACACCCTTAAAACTCTGGGAACAGATCAGAGGACAACCATCAACGCTCGCACACAGAGTCGACCACACATTGCATAACACGGCAGACTAGTCGCCGCTCACTAAATAGATTGCCGTTCCGGTCAACCTCGCAACTCATGCAGACATAGTAGCATCGAGAAATGTCGCTGCAACAGCTCATCGTCAGCTGTATCGCATCGTCCATCGCGGCAAAGAAGGTGAGAACTCTCTACTTCATGTTGAGCACCCCAACTCTTCTTACTCCGCTCCTCCTCGTTTCGTGAATAGTTTGTTGAGCTAGTTAACAGGCTGGCGTTGCGGGAGAAAGACACCATTCCGGACCTAGAATTTAGGAGTAGCCTTACCAGTAAGTTATGTCTCGGCAGCCACTTTCACTTCCGTCTCACCGTTTATTGCTTCAGAATGTCTCCTCACGGCTATACAGCAATTTCCGGCTGCGCGACCAATAGTGATCACCTACCTTCAGGAATGTATCGCTGCGGAGCTTCTCACAACCAGTCAAACCGTAGGATATGTGCTTGAATACGGGAAAGCTGCCTACGGTGGCTCGAAGCACACCGACATATTCCCTTCTGCAGGAGACGTGGATCGCTTCTGTACAATCTTTTACGAAGAACTGCCCTCCTCAACCCTGGACGAAAAATCATTCATTACTGAAACATCTCCCCTGGTTGAGCTCCTTCACAGCTTGATTGGTTTGTTAGCGGACGTCAATGAACAGCATCCAGGAATCTGTCAGCTCTTTACAACTTTTCTCAGTGTCGTTAGTGGTCTTCAAGTGTATTCCGAGGCCGAACAGGAAACGATATACGAATTAAAAGCAGCGACGAACCAACTTTCTACCATACCTCAAAGCATCTTGCAAGATATACGCCTGATCGGGACATCATCCACCGTCATTGGTCCACCAGGTTTATCAACAGCTCAGTGGGGACTAGACACACGTGATGAGTTCGGCGCAGGCGACGATGACCCGAGTCCACCCACGAGTCCTGATCCATGGACAATCGGTCCAGTCCCAGTGAACGGACAAACGAACGCTGCACATATCGTCCATATACGGGCTCCATCGTATATTACTTTACTAGTCAAGGACGCCTTAGAAACTCCATGGAATCATAGTCTCGGTGACAATACGGACATGACCCGGACAACGGAAATACCGGACAGCTACAAGCGCATAGTTCACACTGCTCCAGAAGTGTGTTCACGACCAACTACCTTCTTGTACCATCTGTTGTGCTCGTCTTTCGGGCTACTCGCCCTCAGTCTTGATGAATTGCAAAAGAGAGCAGTAAAGGAACAGAATCGCGTATCCAATATGGCGGATAACACGGATGAGGTCATGATGAGTTTGAATGGTGGTCAAACGGGCAGCATATCGGACAATATGAAATCTTGCATGATGAAGGAAATCATTGCTAGGGATGGATGGAAGACGTGGACGTGGTGTTTTTCTGGAATATTTCGACTACTGGAGTATTGGAAGGCCTTGAGCCGACAGGCTGAAGGGGACGTGTTTCAACAGAAATGGCAGTTGCCTGTAAGCAACATCTACACCCATGCTATTTGCAGTCTCTAACATGCGATGTCCGACTTTAGTCCATGGGGGAGTTTGAAGAGGTGATCGCTGGGTTCAACAACGTATACGGACGGGAGTTGCAAAGGTGCAATGAAGTCCTTCAGATTGCATCGGGCGGCAGTATGGGGGAGACGAAAGCCATTATAAAGTAAGTCAGTGTGCCTCATCTTTCTGCATAGGCGGATTAAGGGAGGAGCCGACGAGCTGACCTCTTTCCGAAGAACAATAGATTTATTGGAGCTCTTCAAGGAGGAAGCGGTTCGAGCGGATCTTCTCCCGGCAGCAGATCCGGGGACTCTGTCAGGTTCAACTGTTGTCGCCGGTAAAGGTGCCGTAAGCTTTGATGCGGTATGTCTTTCACTTCTCCTTGCAGATTTCTTCAACCTGACAAAGCATCTATTTCAAATTTCCAGCAAGCGTTATTAGAACTGGACCTGACTCGGTTTCCGCATGAATTCTTCGACATATTGCTGTCACCTGCTTCATGGCAGAGTACAAGCCACCAAATGATACAGGTCAGTCGCCTGATAATATCGATAATGTATCAAAACATGCTGAAAGTATCATTACGACAGCTCTTAAGGCATTCGTCTCCCACCTCTGACAATCTGCTAAATATCGTAATTACGTACAATGGATTTCTCGATCTCGTTTGCGAAAGCTGTCCGCCTCAACAAGTCCTTGACCTCGTGCACAACGCCATCGTAAGACATGATGAGCCCTTGAAGATAGACAGTGGTAGGTGGACCTGGCATCGTTGTTAGCTATCGCGCTAACCAAGAGTGTGGTGTGCGACTGCCTTTCAGATGATCCCCAGGCACACCTCACCACCTTTGGATTATGGTATTTGCTGGCCTGTATTCTGTGTGATCGATACAAAGTAAGCTCTGCTCTACGTTGCGATGAAGTCTATGAGAACTGAGATGGCGGAACTTGTGTAGCTGCGAAAGCCAGAGATCCTCAGAACCTGCACCGACATTCTTAACATTAAGGACCTCACGGAAGAGGATGGACAGACGACCCGAAGCTGGATTGAGGCACTTGTATGTCTTCCTCAGTTGGAAATGCTTTCTCTTGCTTACTACTTCGACTTCTTCCTGCAGTTTGGCTCTTCTGGGATTAGCGACGATCTGCTTCAGTGAGTTGTCCAAGCCTTTGTTCAACCTTCACAACGTTGATCGAATACCCGATTGCAGAATCACGTCTCCCATAAAATTGTTGCGATTATCGACCACCATAGTTGCGCAGGCAATTTTAGCCGCATCTGCGCAGGTGATCGATTTGGAAACTCTTCGAGGCGGCCTTTCCTACTTTTCTCAATCGCTACTTAGCTGGTGCCAGGTTGGAATAATCCGTTGGCTGTGCTGTGAGATACAGCGTCAAGGGTAGGTCTTCCGAATCACGAGATCATCAATACGCTAATGTGCTACATGCCTCAGCATGTACGCACATATATACCTGGACGTCCTGCAAGCCCTTCTGGGAGCTGGGGACTTTCCTGCTTCGATTTTGCGATTAACGGCGGAGAATATTCTGCAGCTGTTTGAGGAGGGCAATGGTCTTGAGCTTGTTCTCGAGAGCTCAAATATCGACATTCTTGGGATACAGAAGAAGGCGCGCTTCAGTCAGTATCATGGCACGGAAGGCGGTATGTCTCTGCGTCTTTACGGAGATTTCGCTATGCCTTCAAAAACTGCAATCTGATGCTTCGTCTATCAGAATCGTCCTTTACTTCACAGACCGGCCCACACACTTGCAGTAATCTCTTACGACTAGCGTTGCAAAGTCCCCAAGCGCATTCCCAAGACATCGCAATGGCGACTCAGCTTTATGGTCTGGTCTGCCAAGTCCGACGAACGCATAGCTTCCAGGCCGTCAATTATCGGTCGGAAACGAAGGGTGATGCCGCCACGCATCGCCTTTTGACTGTGATTGCCAGCAATCTTGAGCCTGTCGGTCATCTATAAAAGAAGGAATCGCGGAAACATGTGCACGAATAAACAGTATAGCAGTATTGCATAGAATTCTTGTGTCCAAGACCAAACTCGTACAACTAAACAAGCCCTAGTGATTATACCGCGACTAACGTTTGCTGGCCATTTTCACCATGTCATCCAGTAATACGGGCCTGAATGACCCATCCTCTCCCATTGCGTACACTGCGTCGTCTCCAATGTAAACAGTAATGCCACCTCTTCCATCCGGATTTTTGCTGATTTTGAATAGCTGTTTGCCGGTCGCGCTGTGTGACTTTCCAGTCGGGATGAATAGCAAGTTGTGTTCGACAGCATGCTGTTCGGCGATGGAGCGGAAAGTGATTTCGGGTTGATCTGGCTGTGCCGTTTTCGGTCGGCCCTCTTTGCTTTTTGTATCGCGGGATTTCTTGTCCTGCAAAGGCTTGAATTCGGGTTTGGCCAACTTCCCAGGTGCTTCGGCGCCCAAGGACATGGCCTCATTCATGAGCTTCAGCCCGGTTCGGAAACCATGATCCACTCTGCGATTTTCTGTCAACTTGGTGCCGTCCGAGGTGGTATAGTTGGCTAGATAGTCTTTCCAGTAATGATACCTATCGATAAACAACATGATTAACATTGGCTTTGCTGTCTCTCAAATTCGTCATTACGTACCATGATGCAACCTCTCCAGCACTGTAGTCGGGTTGGATGAGCCAGAAGTGCAAGGTGTCCAACCAGGCAGGGAAGAACTTTTCCTCTAACAGCTGCCCAAAAGTAGACTCGCGCATGAGACTGCTCCATCCCAGGACTCTGTCCAGAGGTGCCATTTCTTGTGCCCGCGGATTGATTTCGAATTCGCCATCGAGATGCTGCGCCAATTTGGGCAAAATGTTGAGAAGGACCAGAGTATCCCATTTGCCTCGAGAAAAGACCTGGTTGAGAATGACTGTTAGACAGGCTCATGACCAGGTTGGCGAATGAAGTAGACTTACATCTTTCCACAATTTCAACTCTTCAGGAATGGCATCCTTGAAGCTCCAACGTTTCATGACTTCACCAATACGGATCTTCGCTTCATCTAGTATATGATCGGCTCTTGTTTTCAGGGTCGCCAACCATGGGAACACGATTGATGCCAACGATTGAACAGGATGGCCGGCTTTTGCGCGTCGAGGACTCCACGACCAGTCGCGGACCTGTTTGTACACCTTTGGCACAACTAGTTGTTCGATCACGTTATCAAGAACAAACCGGGGTAGAACGGGTCCCCAGGACTCGATTAAGGAAACAGCCGGTTGAGGATCCGCCACATCCCAATCATTGCTAGAACGAGACAATTGCCAGCATTAGTAAGCAGTCATCGGAGATTCATGTATTGAAGTAGCTTACTTGATAGCTGATCGAACTCTTGGGAGCCATAGATGATATATCAAGCTCTCAAAGGGCGTCATGACCCTATTTAGCGGAAAAGTAAGAGTACCATGGTCAGCCGACTTGAATCGCAATCAACTCATGAAGACGACGTACCCAGGCTGATATCCGTTTTCATTCGCCGACTGGGCTGCACCGTAAACTTCCACAGAACGTCCTTCACTTCGCTGCGGTTCAGAGTATCGATAAGCTCGCTTCCACCGCTGAATTGATCTCAGCAAGATCGGCGACCCTTTCAGTGGTTCAAAGTCTCTGAACAATGGAGCCAGCTGTAGAAGGGGGAAAGGACGTGAGTTTCAAGTTTTGTAGCCCTCGATGCAGCACTCACCGCTTGAGAAATAGCTCCAACAAGCACTTCGTCGAGATCATACTCGTCGTACTCTGCCCGGAACTCCTCGATCAATCTGGTGAAATCGTCTTCAAACTTGTTGAGTGGATCCTCTGCATCCGTAGGTGAGGGGTCTGTCGCAAGGGAAGATATATGCTGGGTAATGGTGTGAATCGATTGTAGTCGGAGAATTTCTATGAAGCCAGATAAAGATCTTGATAAGCTTGCTTTGCAGGTCACTAGTCTTGCCGATTACATACTATTCTCGTTTGTACTTTGGAGTCTTTCTTGCTTCTCAGCCTCCCTCACCGCCCATTTCTTCTTCTCTTCGATCCCCTTGCCCTCCTTTGCAAGAGCCGCTACATCCCCCGTTGTGACATCCAAAATCAACCTCAAATTATGTCGTAATTCGGGCAATTGAGTTTTGTCGCTTGAAGGCGTCCAGTGAGAAGAAGCCGTAGCAGCTGCGATTGACGAGACTTCTTTGAGCTGTAGGCGTCGCGAATAACGTCAGTAAAATAACAACGCATAAAAGTTGTGGAAAACATACCTCTCCGCCTCGAGCATCGAGAACCAAACCCATACCGCTATTCGCCATTGGTCCATCCCCAGCTTCGGCAATAAGCTGTTCATAGGTCTTGTGCTCCACCTTGACTCTGACTTTTCGTTGCTTTTTCCAACTTGCCGATTCTCCTTTACTCGGTTCTTGCCCCCTTCCTGCTGCCACATCCCGGTTCTTGGCTTTTCGGGTTTTCCGTCGTTCCGCTTCCTCGTCCGAGCTGAACACTTCACCGCGTGCTCTCGCATCCCGTCGACTTTGTTCCGTCCGGACACCCTTTCCGATTCCCTGACCTCGTTGTAGTCCGACATTGGCTTCAATAGGCACGGCTTTACCACCCTCGTCCGCTCCGAGACCTTTACCCGGTACCCAACCCGACTTGGCGAGCATACGCGCACCAAAGGTGTTAGCGATCGAGGTCAGGTGTCGGAGGTCTTTATCCGTCACATCAGGTCGATATTGTGAAGTGCTGGAAGTCGAAGGGCCTTCAGGAACTGCTGCAAAGGCTCTTTGACGATTGGAGCCGATACCACCGCCGCCAATTCCGGGCGTTGATCCTCGTGAATTCGCACGACTTTGAGCGTTCGAGTCGGGCTGACGCCTGGACTGTCGGCCAAATCCTTGTGGATATGCGTGAGCATCGTCCTTTGGATATAGCACCTCTTCTTCTACCTCTTCCAATCGAGCACGACTAGCTGTGCCGATGCCACTGAGCATGTCAAGAGGAGCATCGTCCGTTGCGGTTGCCGATTGAGAGTTGTCTTCGAGAGCGGTGGATGTTGGCATAGGCGTATCTGAAAGTGTGAATGTTGAAGATGCGCTGGCAGCGGCGAATGTTGGTGTACGGCCGGCGTTACCAGATGAAGCTGCTCCAGAGCCGATACCGCCACCCGTCTTTCGAGTACCGATTCCGCCGGTTCCCTCTCCAATCCCAGCTCCACCGAACCCACTTTGACTATTCTTTGCTCCGATTCCTAAACCTCTAGGCTGGTCGTCTTCTTCTTCGTCCTCATTTGAAGGTTCTCGGACAAAGGGTGGGCGAGCTCGTTTCTCTTCTGCTTCAGAATCGTCATCTTCGCTGTCCGAGTCGCCAAGTTCAACTGGGTTTTCGTTGCTTTCTCCTTGTTTTGACGATTCTTCCTTTTGGGCAGAGGTAACGAACGTCGGTGGCCTGAGAATACAACAAAGGGTTAGCTGAGCGCGAGGGAGAGAGCCTTAAGGGCGACGTACTTGAATGCAGCACTGGATTTCTCGCCACGACGGTCATTCCGTGAACGATGCCCCTGATCCTCGTCATCTTCACCAAACACACCTTCCCAAGCACTTTGCTTTCCATCAGTCCTTCTTCTTTTCCTTTTGCGCTCAAACAGATTCCTCTCCAGGCGAGAATCCGCATCCTCTTGTGAATTATACCCTTCAGATTCGTTTCGCGAAACGTCGGAGTCCGAGTCGGAATCGTCGAGGAATTGTTGTTTTCTGCGACCCATGGCGTCCAGTAGGCAGCCAGGGATTCAGATGTGATGCCAAACGCCTGAGGAACAAGGGAGTGACTTGTCTTGGAGTACACTCGTCCCAAAACAACCTCGCCCCTGTAAAATCATGAATTGGCTGGCTGGCTGGGTAACTAGACTGCCGACCTGGCAAAACGATCGAGACACCACGCGCCAAACGGTCGAGCCGAGCCGAACGTGCAACTACTACTAGTGTGTAAGTACACCGAGGAGGTATAGGGATGGCAAGTCTTGTTGGTTCAGTATCGCTTTCTCCACAGTCGTCCGTTACCCGTCAGATCCACGAGGCCGCCATCAGCATCACAGATCCCCTTGGAATGCCGCAATGACAGCCTCCCAACAATCATCCCAGGCGGATTATGCCACAAAGGCATACAAACAAGTCATTAAACCCGGCGATCTTCCCGTCGTCTCATTCCGAGTTGTCGAAGATGACGACGAGGAGCCCAGTGCGTTTGAACGCAGGACGAAATCCGACAAGGTGCAGCTCAATCTCCAGCTCCTCAAGTCTTATGGGTACAACGTTTCGGAAGAAGACTTTACGCTCGATGATCACTATATTCGGCATGTGGAGCCTATCGAGGTTGAGCTGGCAAACCAAGTCGAGTATGATATGGATGAGCAGGATAGAGAGTGGCTTGACGTCGCGAATGAAGAAAGGCACGAAGCAGGATTGGACAGGATGTCGTATGAGCTGTTTGAAATCGTGATGGACAAGCTCGAAAAGGAATGGTTTGACCTTGTAAGTCATTCGTCTGTATCCGTTCACTTGATGGCCAGTGCGAACCGCCTCTGTTTCTGATAGGTCAAACGAATACCCGCCAAAAATAACAATCTGTCCAACGAGGACTCGAGATGTGCAGTTTGTGATGATGGAGAAGGGGAGAATTCGAATGCTATTGTGTTCTGTGACGGATGTAACTTGGCTGTTCATCAGGGTACGTCGTGCTCCCCTCTTCGACCGAACAACCGCTGATTCGCCGTGTGATGCAGATTGTTACGGTGTACCTTACATCCCCGAAGGACAATGGCTTTGTCGAAAATGCACAGTAGAGCCGGAGAACCCTGTTGTAAGCCTCTCGACTGTAATATTTGCGCCGCAGCGACACTAAACCTCACTTTCCATACCGGTAGGACTGCATATTCTGCCCCAATGAAGGAGGGGCGTACAAACAGACAAACAAGGGTGCTTGGGCGCATTTGTTATGTGCCATTTGGATTCCAGAAGTCGGAGTCAGTAATTCGGTGTACATGGAGCCAGTCGAAGGAGTAGAAACAATACCGAAATCCCGTTGGAAGCTTGTAAGCCAATTTCTTTTCACTTTCCCTTGTCTCCACGCCGTCTCTGGATGCTCAACCAATTGTTATGTGCTCTTTTTCAGATCTGTTACATTTGTAAACAAAAAGGAGGCGCCTGCATACAGTGCGATACCAAGACTTGTTTTACGGCATTTCATGTCACTTGCGCAAGAGCACACGGTCTCTTGGGGAGCATGAAGAGTCTGAATCATGACGGTATACTACGTGCACAGTGTCACCGGCATCTACCGGTGAGTCTTGCCTCGATTTTGATACAATGCGTTACTGACTCCCTATTTCATTTTTGGGTATTCCTATAGGCTGATCGCTTGGACAACTTGGCCAACGAGGGAGAACAAGGCTTTGAAAAGACGGACCGACTCGCTGGACTTTCACAACGCGAAGAATCCACTATTCCTTCGTCCAACGACAGGACCAAGTCTCGCAAACAAAAGGGCCCTCAAAATGAATTGCTCAACACTATATCAAAATCAAAAGGTTCAATACCATTCTCATTGGTCGGCAAAGGGTCTGGAGCCGCGCAGGCGACAGCAAAATCGGCACGAGCACACGCGAAATCATATACCTCTGGACCACCTCTGGTTCCTGCCGTCATCGTAACAAAGTTGCTGCAATATGTGCAAAGAGTGAAACTACGACGGATGAGGGAATATGTCGAAAAGATCTGCAGGTACTGGAGTTTGAAACGTGAAGCAAGAAGAGGGGCGCCGCTCTTGAAGCGATTGTATCTTGAGGTATGTTTGGAAGCCCGAGCTCGGAGGTCTATGTTCCAGGTGCTCATAATTTATTGCTCTATAGCCATGGACTGCTTCGAACCAATCGAAAGAACAGACCGATGCGGAGAAGGCCAGAAGGCTGGAGGTGAATTTCAAGCACACGAATGTCTGGCTTTTTTACAGACATGAATTAGCTGACACCCCTTGAAATTCACAGTACCTCATCAAAGTGCGCAACGACCTGGAGCGTGTCAGGATGTTGGCGGAGCTTGTACGGAAGCGAGAGCAGGAGAAGCTAAGACAAGCGCAGATATTGAAGGAATTTGTTCGGCAAGCCATATTTCCATTGGATGCGGCAGTCAAAGCTGCGTTCGAAAAAATCATGCAGTGCGTACTTGCCTGACAGACGCTCTTAAGCCTTCAGCTAATATCAAAGTTGCAAACAGTATGGATCGGTCAGAGCTGTTTATGCATCCTGTCTCGCGAATTGAAGTCCCAGACTATTACGATACTATCAAGCACCCGATGCACTGGAAGGCTATCGAGAGGAAATTGGCAGAGCATACCTATATCACGGTGGCAGAATTCCTGGCAAGTTCTGTCGTTTGTGAATGCTGTGATTTTGAGCTGAACCAAACTCGCTGTAGGACGACATCTCGCTGGTGTTTGACAACGCAATGCTGTACAATCCGCCAGGCAATCCTTTCAACAAACTTGCGGCTCGAATCAAGAAAGCTTCCGCGCCCGTATATTCTTCTTTGATAGAAGAAGTGAGAACCTTGGGCGCCTTTTCCGCAACAGATACGCCTCAGCATATGTACCTTGTAGCTTCGGAAGCATCTCTCCGTGCGCTCAGAGAGCCTGGACGCAAAGAAAACACGACACTCCTCGACGAATTGTTCGCTTACGAGTTTGAACCTCCTCGACCACCTACGCCACCTCCCAAGCCGAAACGTAAAATAGATAAAACAGAGTATCTTGCAAAGAAAGAAGCAAAGGCGGCCAAATATGATGGGCCTCGTATTCCCGGCCGTTCGACTAGGCATACCGTGGCACTTGGCATTGACCAGTTACTTCAGGCCCAGACGCCAGTCTCCACTTCCGGTGACGTTCCTTCTCAGCTGACCCCACGCGGAAAAAGGTCACGCGCACAAGAACTCCGTGGCAACGCGTCTACAAGTACCGCGGAACACGATCCAAGCGGGGGAAGCAAGCTGACCCGGGGCCGAGGTCGATCCAGACTGCATTCCGAATCGACAAATCTCTCCGTCAGCGCCAGTAATGAATCGACCCAGACGGGATCGAGTTCCGTTGTTCCGCTTGTACGACCTCAGAGAGGCGTGGCCGGCAAGGAAACGTACTCTCCCCTCGGACCCAAGGAACGCAGAGCACGGGACAAGAGGATGGCTATGGAGCTCGTGGTGGATAACTTGGATTCAAGAGACGACTTTAAGCGTTTCAATGTTGGATGGGTACTCCCGGAAGGCACGAAACGCGGTGGCAGGCGAGATCGGCAATTGGAGAATCTGACGGATGTTGTGCCCAGTAGACGAAGTAAGTTTTGTGTGGTTTTACGCATCAAGACATATGATCTGACGAGACCCTGTTTCTGCCGCTAGCAAACGGAAGGGCAACGTCAGCATCGTCAAGCTCCGAAATCCAGAGTCGAGCTGCAACGGCGCATCAACGGGATCTCGGCGTCCCAGATGAAAACTCTCGCCAGCTGTCACCTGCGCTCTCGACGACTAGTACATCAAGCGACCTCAGCGAGCTCAGTGACCTTTCATCAATCCAAGAGGGAGAGGAAGAGGTCTTGGGGCCTGCTGTTCCAGGACATGACCGGCCGATATCTCGAAGTACCAGCCTGGATCTTGATGCTATCGATGGACCAACCACTGATAAGACACGAAAACGAGCTCATGAGAGTGACTCTGATTATGCCGGACCCTCAAAGCGAAAACGCGCCCGTGTAGACATCCAGGATTTATTAAAATCAGGCAAAACCAAAGGAGGCATTGCACTGGAAACGGTGTCAAAGGTAGTGACACCTACGGATTCCGAACTTTCGACCCTTTCTCGCAAGGACGAGGATAAACATGACAACGCCAAGCGTCGAGAGGCAACGCCAGATTTGACAGAAGATGAGAATGATCTGACCGATGATGCAGAACCTGACGAGGACGAGGAACGGGACGAGAGGCTTGCTTCTTTACGGGGCACTAACGGTACGATGGCAGTCGGGAGATGGCTGGATCCATACCCCGATGGAACGCTAGGTGAGTTTGGAGAACACATTGTAAAGGTCATCGCGACTGATCACCATTTGTGTTTCGTTTAGTATGGGCACAAAGCAAGTAGACACTCGTCGTGAAGGTCTATCAGTATACGCTAACATCTCTTGTGCACCTACAGTCAAAGGATTTCCGTACTACCCTGCCGAAGTTGTGAATGCCGAGCAAGACTATGACGAGATTGGCGATCGTGTGTGGGCGTTGAAGCCCAAGATTGCGGGAAACGAACGCGTTTGGCTCGTGAGGTTTTATGACAAGACGAAAAGCTATGCGTGGGTAACGCAGGGGTACTTGGCCAATCTGGGTGATGATCAAGGTATGTGCGGATTGACAATGTGATATGGTAGAACGGCGCAACTGACAGTGATGGCTGTGACAGACTTGGACGATGCATTCTTGGACGTAAGTAATGTCGAGTACTTGCTGTGACAGCTACTGACGCGCTTGCTCACGTACAGGGCAAAGACAAGTCAGGATCGGGAAGTTTCAAGAATGTCAGTACGAAGAAAGCCGTACGCAAGGCGTATGAACAAGCGAAAGCGGAAATGGAAGTGTAATGACAGTTGTTTCGTTGTAATATGGGCGGGAGTAAAAGTCGCCGCATAGGCATGAGCATGCATAGAGTGAATCGAACAATGGATAGAAGTGACTACAACATCTCCCTCTACTGGTCCTCTGCCTGCGCGGCGACCATTTTCCGTTCCGAGTGCTTAGGCAGCAACGTGGTCGTCCACCTTGCCTCCATTCGCGAAAAAGCTCTTGCTGGTTTCACACCTTGGGTTCGTGCATCCGGGACAACGTAAACCCATCTGTATACTGGTCGGTCCGCATTTGCCCTCCGAGTAGTCGGTCATGTGGGTGGAAACGATGTCTGCCAGGGCACGGATAAAGATGGGCGAGTCGTTGAGCGATTCTGCGCGTTGAAGGTTGACGCCGAGCTAGATCATCAAGCGGAGGACGTCAGTGAGGATGCACAGGCAAAGCGAACGATCTCGTGCAGCAGCGGAAAGCCGTGTTGCCTGTCTGCTCTGGTGCTTCAAGCGGCAGACCAACTTTAGCTGTCTCGTAGCAAAACGCCAACTTCCGAATCCTCATGGCAGCGCATCTCCGATCAGGCTTGCGACGGGTTGACCGATAAGAGCGCCTGGGACTTTGAAGCTTGCGCTCCCAGTGGAGCGAATCTGCGGTCCAAAACTCGCGCGGTCTGAGCCCATTGGCACCGATCCCTTCAGCACACGCCCTCTCGCCAAAGTCTTGCCTTGCCCACTCCCTCTCACCCATACTCGCCCTCACCCGTGTACTCACCTCGTGCGCCTCCTCCTTTACCTCGATATCCAACTCGAACAGCGTCTCGATATGATCACTCGTAAACGCAATAGGAACCAACAAGATATTCTTCTTGCCCAACTTGCCCAGTCCTTTTACGGCGTCGGATGTTTGCGGCCCTTGCCATGCTGAAGGACCGACTTGAGATTGCCAGGTGAGTCGATACGGATTGGTGTGTCCGAGTTTCTGCATGACGGCGAGGACGGAAGCGGCGACTTCTGTAATGTACGGGTCACCTCGGCTGTGCGGGAGTTAGCGCCACAAGTTTTTCAGCAACGAGCACTCCCAGGTGGACTCACTTGACGACAGACAGCGGCAAGGAATGCGCGGAGAACAAGATGACGGCATCCTTTCTCTCTTGTTCCGAAAATTTTTCCAGCCCCTGCTTGACGTTGTGCGCGACGGCATTGATAAACCCGGCGTGCGTCGGCCACCGATCAATCACGGACCATTCAACTTGTCCCTGTCCGCCCCACGCGAGTCCACCTTTAATGAGCTTCTCCTCGTCCTTTGCTTCTGCCGCGGCTTTCGGTGTCGATTTGCCAGCGCGAGTGGAAAGCGTAGCAACACGCATGAGTTCATTCAAGCTGCTTCCCGTCGTCGAACAGCTGTACTGCGGGTACTGGGTAAACGCGATAGCCCGTTCCACGCCATCACGTTTCATCTCCTCCAAGCATGTTTCCGTCAACGGTTCGGCATACCGGAACATGACGTACGGCTTGTGTGGCGCAGAGGAAGGGTTCAGTTCATCGAGCAAGGCACACATGGCGGCACCTTGTGTTCGTGTCCAGCGGAGAATCGGGGAACCGCCGCCGATTTCCGTGTATTGTTTTTCGATTTTGGGAGTGCGGCGTTTAGCGATGAGCGGGGCCAGGTAGGATTGGAAGGGCAGTGGGATAAGGTCGTGGTCGTGGAAGAGGCGGGAGAGGAAATCGTGTACTTCGGGGATCTGTGAAAGCGAGTTAGGAATGAGTATCTCGGCGTGTGTCATGCTTTGAGAGTGGAAGCGGCGATGGTCTTGATGGTGAGCTGGTCATGAGAGCGCTGCAAATAGTCATGATCTCCCTAGGACAGTCTCGTCGTTCCTCGCATCTGGAGCACGGTATCCGATTCGGATAAAATCTACCTGTGGCCATCCTCGGAAAGACCAAAACCTGCAATCCAGCTCTAGGCTCGGAGTAGACAACCTTGTCGGCAAGCGGAAGAATACGGTTCGATTCGAGCTCCTGCGTTGTGAGCGCACTTGACGACCAAATCTTGTAAATCGCTGGACAAAGGCGTCTACGGCTAGATGAGCAAGACCGTATCGCGGCGACGCAACGCCGGTGGTCCTTCTTCGTGATCAAAAGGCTCGCTTGCGCCTTATGGAGATACAGGGTAGGTCCTTTGCATCCTCGTCCTACGACCGTGTCACAGATGGAGACAATGCATTATCGGATGTGTCGCGCTGGTACGTCGACTATCACTTGGCGGCATGCGACGTCCTCGGAATAGAAGATACGAGAAAAGGAATCTAGCTTGCGCTCGATGAATACATCTCTGCTCGGCCGTCATGCGGCGGCCTCGGAAAGGCAAAGAACTGATGCTCGAGCGGCCTACGCCGCTCTCGATAGTACTGTAATCTCGCTGCGCTCGGTAGAAGCAACTCCGCTCCGCCACCCTACGGTGGCCTCGAAGAGGCAAAGACACTGATTCTCGGCCGTCCTACGACGGCCTCGAGGAGAGTTCTACGAACTTGTAGCCTGCGGCGCGAGAGGCTTGCTTCGCTCGAGGAAACGCTGACGCTCGCTTCGCTCGGGAATATTCTCGCTGCGCTCGGTCGTTCCACTCCAAGGAGACTGATTCTCGCTGCGCTCGGTCGCTCCGCTCGACTCACCGTACTCGGCCCACCCATATTCATCAACACCACCGCCGTCGGCTTCCTATTCCCTTCTTTAACACCACCCGCCTGCAACGGCCCTCCCACGGCCTCGGTCGCCATCGTCCTCATCGCCGCCATCACGGGAGGTATCGAGAGAGACGTCCATCGTCCGCTCGTCGGGCGCATGCTTGTTCGTGTGCGTGCGAGGAAATGCATCGGGTAGAGTGTAGAGTGTAAGCCAGTGCGGATGAAGAGGCTTGGCGGTCACGGACTACCTGATACTAATAAATACAAGAGCACCGTTTGATTGAAACGATGCAACGACTCTTCGTTCCGTGCGTTTGTCGATCGAGCCACCACGTTTCGTGCATTCTGAATCTGAAACAATCGGGGAAAGACGACGACGATGATGACGGCGGACAGACACGGACATTAGGTCTTTGCCCAACCTGCTTCCTTCCCTTCCTTCTATTTGTTTATTTGTTTATTTATAACAAGCACTACAAGCATGAAGCAAGCTTGATATATGCACTCGCTCCGGCCCAGTATATCGTCAGTATACCTCAAGGGTGTTTAAACCTCGTCAAAGACCAAAGCAGAAGAAATGATAATCAGTTGAGAAAGTCGCCAAGCATGTCCGCCCGCCCTCGGGAGCAATGGTGGATGATGGAATGGAAAGGGTGACAAAGTAAACAACCGAGAGCAGAGCATGACGCAGCCAGTAAAGCGGGTTTCATTCCAGATATTCCTGCTTATTTGTTTCGCCTTGTTTTATTGTCTTGCCAGCTTACTCGACATATCGACTAATGTCCATCCACTAATCCAACACTCCTTCCGGCTCGACATACTATACCACCCAGACATACAAACATACCCTCCTCACAGAATGCCAATAACAACCAGCATCGCCTCCATACCGGGCTACACACCACACGACATCCCACGGCTCATCCTCCCTTTCCTCATCCTCTACATCCAAGCGTACCTCCTCCTCTCTCATGGTCCTTCCTCGCGGTGGATCCGAGTAGCGCTCTTGCCTGCCAGTTTGGCGAGTTTGAAGGGTGTTTGGTTGGATAGGAGGATAGTGGATGAGCGGTATGTGATTTGGAATTTCGTGCTGGGTTGTGCGGCCGTGTTTGTGAGTACCTCGAGCGAGCGAAGCGAGTCCGAGCGCAGCGAGAATCAGTCTCCTCGAGCGGAGCGAGCCCGAGCGCAGCGAGACTATTCCCGAGCGAAGCGAGAATCAATCTCTTCCCGAGCGGAGCGAGAATCAGTCTCCTCGAGTGGAGCGACCGAGCGCAGCGAGAATATTCCCGAGCGAAGCGAGCGTCAGCGTCTCCTCGAGCGAAGCGAGAATCAATCTCTTCCCGAGCGTAGCGAGAGTCAGTCTCCTTGAGTGGAGCGACCGAGCGCAGCGAGCGTCAGCGTCTCCTCGAGCGAAGCGAGAATCAATCTCTTGCCGAGCGGAGCGAGCCTCTTGCGCCGCAGGCTACAGGTCCGTAGGACTCTGCTCGAGGCCGTCGCGTGACGGCCGAGAATCAGTGTCTTTGCCTCTTCGAGGCCACCGTAGGGTGGCCGAGCGGAGTTGCCTCCACCGAGCGCAAACGAGAATGCAGTCTTATCGAGAGCGGCGTAGGCCGCTCGAGAATTAGTGTCTTTGAGAGCGGAGCGGACTGCAGTGCTATCGAGAGCGGCGGAAGCGTGATCATCAGACTCTGCTGCCTCGTCCTCACATAGACGGTCGAGCCTATCGCCGTCGCCTCCATCGACCGCTCGAGGCGCCGCGAGTCCTCGAGCGTCTCTAGCTCCATTCCGCCGGGCCTTTTCGCTGACTCTTCTTTCCCTTCCTCTCGGCGCGCGCGCGCAGTACGCAGTCCTCTCCATCGTCTACTCCCTGCTCTCCCGCGGACCAACAAGAACACCATCGCAAGGCCCGGCGAGGGATGCATTCCACCTCATCACTTCGCCGAGGTTGATTGGCTGGTCCGCGGGGATGCCGGCAGTGTGGGATCCGTATCCCGAGTTTGAGCCGTTGTCTTTCACTACGACTGGCAAGCAGGATATCACAGCTACCTCTGGTGGCGGTAAACGTGCAGCAGAAAGCCACATCGGTGAGAGTAACGGCAATGGCAACGGCCACGGCCACGGTCACAGCACATCAACAACAACCACTAAACCCCAACCCCGTACACTAACACAAGCGCAAGTGACCTCCAAAACCCTCCGTATACACTTTGAATACGCACTAGGACACTACATCATCCTCGACACCTTGACATTCGCATTTCACACGCTCGGACGGCGTGGAATCGGACATCCTCGTGGCGGATCACTCTACGCATCCGCAGGACCTACCCTCGAGTTCTTCCACCGCTTGTTCCCCAGCATGTCATACGCGGGTTGGATGGAATGGTTAATCTTGCAACTCCATCTCGTCACCGTTCATCTAGCCGTCGGGATGGCTTTCTACCAGGCCCTGTGTTTCGGGTACCATGTCGCCGCTTGTGCCGGGTTGTTGGTCGGGTGGGGTGAGGGAGGGGATTGGCAGCGGTTGATGAAGAGGCCACTAGGGGCGGATAGTTTGGTGGGCTTTTGGGGCAGGAGGTGGCATCAGGTGAGTTTGTTTGTGTTTTTTTGGCGACGGACGGACAAAGTATGGACGGGCCAGAGCGAGCGAGACGGTACGGTACGAAATCCGAGGTGGACCGGAACGAAAAAGGCAAATGTAGCAAGCATAAGGCGTAACTGTTTTTCGCGCGCAGGAAGGCCTGGCCCGTAAGCGAGTCTTCGAGACCGCGTACGGACGCCGCAGAGACGCTACACACGCAGCGCGGGTAAGCCGTCTTCTCAAAACACAGCTTCCTTGTCCTCCGACGCCGCGAAAGAGGGCAAGTGTTTGGCTATACGGGTGTTACCCCTTGTCAAAGCAGGGTTTCAAGGAAAGGAAGAGCAAAACGTTGCGTGCATGCTGCAAGGTTCGAATGGGTGCTTCCAAGGAGATCATCATTCGGGTGGCTATGCCTTTGGCTTCGAAGTAGCAGGACTACTAGCAGGACTACCTCAAGACCTGCACGTTGAAAAAGCAATGTCTTTTCTATTCGTGATCGGTGTAGGCGGACGGTCTTTCACGCGAACAACGCGAGACTCTATCGAGCGCGTCGTAGGCCGCTTGGAAACTCGTTTCTCTCTGTGCTCCGATTCGAAGCCACCGGATGACGGCTCGAGCGTAGTTCAACTCAAAGCATTCGAGCGCAACGTAAGGGCTCGTGATGCTTTCGTCTCTGCAAGAATAAGGGCAACCTCGAGTATCTGCCTCTACAAGACATGAGCGATGACTATGTCGAAGCGGAAGGAGTACTTGTGCTCTGAAGACTGCATACGTCGTTCGGGAATCAGTTTGTGCGTGGTTACGCGTTGTCGGTAATCATCTTCGTTCGTTCACTTGGGTGGTAGAGGAAGGAGTGTCCTCTCGCACATGTTGCAACAATCCTTCTGCGTACCTGTCCTTGTTTGGCATCAACACTGGCCTTTGCTCACGTCCTTCCTTGCCCACGATCAGATATTCCGAGTAAGTCTTCTCCATTTCCGGCACATTGCCTCGCAGCTAACCATTTCTTCATCCCCCAGCAAGCATTCGTCGCACCATCCCTCCTACTTCCGGTACGCTACCGTTCCCTCGCTGCACCACTCATCGCATTTTCAATCTCGTCTCTGATGCACGAAATGGGAACACTCACCATGGTCGGCACCACTTCTCCACACTGGGTCGTTACCCGGTCGTTCTTATGGATGGCACTCGGTCTCACAGCGGAAATCAGCTTCAAGAAAATCACTGGCCGCCGCGTACAGGGGTGGTGGGGTAGGATCTGGTTCTGGTCGTTTGTCGTTGTGACCGCGCGTGGACTTGTGGATGCCTGGCTACAGTTCGGAGTCGGTGGTGCGCGTTTACTGCCTGAATGGATGAGTGTGTTGCAGTTGCTTAGGAAGGCAGGGTGCTTGGATCGTTGGTTGGGGCTCGTTGAACCGCTGTAGGCTTCGTTCACGATTGAGGATTGGGATAGTAGGAAAGGGACAGTACTGTATCAACTAGCATACATCAACTAGCATATAGATGACCAAAACAAGTAATAGGACAATGTCACATCATCAGTGCGTCGATGGTAGGCTCTTGATCAGATGTCCATATCATGATAGAGCGGATGAGCATACATCAAAAGCCACATATCGCCGTGCACTGTGTTTTGAGACTGTTGTTGTATCATCACGTCCATCAAGCAGTCGGTAAGGTCGACTGCGACACCAGTCGAGAAGAACAGCAAGCGAATTGTTCGTAGCATAAGAAGGACAGTTACCGTGACACACGGGAGCGGTCAACGTGTATAATAGACCGGATCGGATGTCCAAGACAACGAAATCAAACTGATAAAGCCAGTGATGCTGCTGAGCGATTGAGTTGAGATCGAATCGACGACGCAATGCTGGCGTATAGCAGATGTTCATCGGTATCTGGCAACTCCGATATAGGGCGCCCGTGTGACGGAAGTTTCGAGCGACGATGGAAAGCCACAAACGTAAAGTCCAAGGCAAGAGAAGCTAGAGATCCAACTGGCAAGTCGACCACGGAGAATATCCGACGCGCAAATACGAGTTCGAATTGAAACCGAGCGCAGCAGGTGTGCTGCCCTAGTCGTAGTCGAACCGTTTGATGCTGCTGAATTGGGTAGGTGTGGTGTGGCGGTAAGGTGCGAGAGGCCAGATTACTAAGCAGCCTTTGTGAGACGCCAAAGCGCGCAATATAAGTCGATGAGCTGAGCGCAGGAAATAGTGCTGCTCCCGCCGTAGTCGGTTTAGATGCTGCTGGAATTGGCTGGTATAGAGTGAAGATGAAAGCGACAAGATGCAACAACGGAAAGTGACGGGAGCGAGAAAAAAAACGAGAATCTAGACGTCTCCAGAACCTCTACGCAATGGCAACATGCATCAGCGCATGAACTACTTTTTGGGAAAGAAAAACTTACCGTTTTGTTTCTCTGCTCGAATCAACAGTTCACTTTCGTATCATTTAGTAGTCGTCGTCGTCGTCGTCCTCGTCCTCGTCTTGGCGACGCTCACGGTAGGCGGTCATGTTCACTTCACCACGAACAGCCTGATGATAACTAGGTCGGTCCAAACCCATGTTGAAGCGAATGTTCTCGTCACTGATCTCGGACTGGAGCCTATCCTCTGGCTCTTCGAACACCGTCTCCAGAGGCCCTTCTCGAGAGCCGGACGCGAAGGTCGAGTACACGCCCGTGTTCTGGACATTGTTGTCGATCTCCATCAGAGCGCGCATCTCGTTAAATTCGATCACGTTGCTGGGTCCCTGGATCGGTGGTGATTGTGAATAAGAATCTTGCATGAGGGCTGTTAACTTTCGAGATCCTGATTTCGGAGACGGGGACGAGGGAGGAGACCAGGATGGGGAAGGCGCGTTCCCCTGCCTATCATCGCGCCTACTACCGACCTCAGAGCCGCCCGCCGAGTCATACATTTCGTTGTTGACCGGGGATGATCGTCTGCTATTCACCGGGGACGATCGTCTGCTGTTCACCGGGGATGTTCGTGTGCTTGATGCACTGTCAGCTTCGCTGCCAAGCTTCCTCTTTTTACTCGACCTTGAAGCGGGATTTTCTGCGTTGCTTGCATAGCAGGTCTCCCTGTCGACGACTGATTCAGACGTTTCGGTGTAGTCTTGTGAAACGCGGAACTCGGATTTTTGATCCTGCGCAGCTTGTGGTGACTGTTGTTCCGCGGCTTGAGACTGTTCGTCTCCTGTTGACGCTTGGACTGTTGTTCGGTCCGCGACACAGTTGATTTCGTCCTGGGTCAACGCCGGCGTCACCTCTACCACGTCCATCACGGTAACACCCAAGGCAACGATAGCCTCCGCCTTCTTGCTCTTGAACTCCGGCCGCGCCAATAAAAATAATACAGCATCCACCTCTTCTGCCGTGAGTTGACGTTTATCCTCTGGGTTATGCAACCGGTTGAAAGCAGGCAAGGACGCGGCAAACTCAGGAGGAGCGGCAAGACCGGGAGGAGCACCGAGACCGGGAGGAGCTTGAACATCGGGTTGAACTGAATGAGCTTGTACTGGAGCTGCGTCTGGATTGATGGCGACCGGATCGTTCTCGTCGGGCGCTCGAGCCGAGTCCACGTCTTTGGACCTCTTCTTCGAATTCTTCTTCTTGGTCTTGGTCTTGCTAGGTTTCTTCTCTTGGACGACTTCGGCGATGATGGCGGCGGCAAGTGATTGATCACTGCTTCTTGCCTTACTTTTGGTTGATCTAGATCTAGTTGTTCTGGGTGCTGATGATGGTGCAGACTTGGCTGATCTTGCTGACTCTTCGCCAGCTGTCCTTGATCGGGTTTGTCGTACTACCCCAGTCGGAGCGACCTCTGCTCGGTCCTTCAGCCGTTTGGAACTCCTAGAAGAAGGCGCTACCGGCATGATGGGGACGTTTGTATAACCGTTTGTACGCAGGCTGCTACAAGATGTAGACGGATAGAAGTCAGTCGTGCGCCCAGCGTGTAGAAACGGCAGCGTCGTGGCAGAAATGCGGCTAAACAACACATACTTGTGTAATTCGTTCTATGAAGGCAAATATAGATGAGGTGCTTGAATACGAGACGAGGGTGCTCGTCACCGACCCGGCAAGGGTATTGAGTCGTTTCTGTTTGTCGGGTTATACTGCTGGTAAAACTGGATCACGGTCAGGTGTCCGGGACTCATTTGAGCACGGGAAATACAGTAATCCTTGACGATATTTACCTATTATGACACTCTTCGCTGTATCATTACCTGGAAGGCCAGACGCTCTGATAACGACCGTATGTGGCTGTTCTCTGTTAGATTTTATGTAGGTGATGCTGTGTGCGGTAGGGTGTCGGAGAGTCAGTTGACAACCAGGCAGACGGATATTGTCGACGGCATTTACCTGTTATGAGTACTTTTGATGCTAGTAGTACTTGAGAGAGCTACACTCCGCTTAGACGACTTGGTAACGACCGTGGGTGATTCTTCTTTGTTAGACTATATGCTGGTAATGCTGTGTAGGGTCAAGCTTTCTGATGGAGAGTCAGTCATCCACCAAGCAGACGGAAATCGTCGACGGCATTTACCTGTTATGGGTACTTTTGATGCTGGTGTTACTCGAGAGAGCTGGACGACTTGGTAACGACCGTGAGTGATTGTTGCTTGTTAGACCATGCTGGTAGTGCTGAGTACGATTCAGATCTTCGAGGATCGAGCGAACGCCAAAAAGATGGAGTTTTGTTGGCGAGAAAGAAAAAGATGTTTTGCGCGATTCAACGATACCTACCTCCTATCTATAAGAATTTGTTTGTTTGTTGTGATGCCGCCGCGCGATCCAGAGTCCTTTGCGCTTCTCGCTACGTCATCGCCGTGATTTACCCCAAGCTACCCTAGGGCCGTACTGGAGGGCCGCAGTATACTCACCAGTCAAATGGTATACCGTAGCCGCACCTATCGATACCTATCCAGAGTTTGCAAGCTGGCTCGTTGGGAAAAGGTTCGAAAAAGACGATGGGATAGGATCCTGGGAGCAGAGGGAAGGGGCAGAGAAAACTGAACAGCAAGGCGGCATTACCTTAACCCATACTGATCAGTGTTAGTGTCCAAGGCCGGTGCAGCAGGATCGATTCGGGACGTGGTAATTGATTGTTATAGTTGTTTTCTCCAACGCTCGTCCTCATCGACCAAGTACGCCGGCTTCGTTCCATGTGTACAACACCTGCAGTTTGTTAGCTTTTAAACTTTTTTGCGACATTGCTACATACTTCCAGATCAAGATGCTTATCGACCGCCTCTAGTTCCGTACCCATACCCTCCGTAGCTTCCACCGCGATTGTTCGATGCACCGCCTCGTCCTCTACTCGCGCCACCTTGGGGTACATACCCACCGCTCGCGCCACCGCCATAAGGATTGCTCGGTGCACCGTAGGGATTCACGGGTGCATATGGATTGTGGACATAGGGACCAGATCCACCAAGTCCTGCTAGCTGGTTTCCACTGTACGCTGGTGGTTGACCATATGCTTGCGGTTGACCGTATGCTGGCTGCTGACCGTATGCTGGCTGCTGACCGTATGCTTGTTGTTGGCCATACGCTTGCGGTTGGCCGTACCCTCCGCGGCCACCACCTCCTCCTCCTTGATAGCCGTTAGAGTTTCCTCGTGTAGGCGTACCGTAATCTCCTCTGCCTCTGCCACGACCTCCTCGAGAAGGCGCGGGCGAATAAGAGGGCGTGCTGTATGGACTGTTCTGATTTCCGTACGAGTTCGGTGTTCCCATACCGGGCGAGTTGTAGTTGTTGTTATACGACTGGTGACCACCTCCAACACCTGGACCGCCGTTGAATCCTCCCCTTCGCCTACTACCACCGCTGCCGCGGACCTTGTCCTTGTCGTAATCGTCCAAAACAGGTCGAGCAGGTCGAGCTCCGGGCAACAGAACCGATCTGTGCGGTTTGAGTTGCTTCGGGAACCAATACTGCACGGATATCGCACGGTTGTCGTACAGGTCCGGGCATTCTTCGATATTGGGTAGAGGAGTGTCCAGAGTCGATCCCGGAATGCAGGTGGGATCGGGCAGTACTGTCCCAAAGACTCCGAAGGACAGCTTGCCATCAATAGGTACGGGCTATAGTTTACCGGCAGTTAGTGCTTGGGCAGAAGTCTCGGAAAAACAAACTCCTTACCTCACTCGGTCGCTTCTTGGTGTAGAGTTGGGAAAACTGTTGGTAAAGGGGATTCTCGTCCATGATAAGCATGACATCCACACCATGGCTGTTTCGACGCCTTTCGTCGTCGGTAAGTTGATCCTGCTTGCTGGCAATGGCTGACAGAAGCCGATCTTGCTCGATGAATGGCAACAGCGCAACGCCCTGCCATGCCATCTTTTTACCATTCATGTCAATTTCGAAGTCTTCAGGATAGAAGTCGATGATCGGTGATTCATCCGAAGTCATGAGCGCGTGGAACGGAACGGGAAGATGGGTTTTACTGTCGAGATAGTGTTTAGCTTGCGTGTCGTTAAGTCGCCAACAAGGAAACTCACCTGGCAGCGGGGAATACACCCATCAATTGCTCGAATGGCTGGAACGGTGCTCCAATGTTGAACTTGATGTCGTACTGCTGAATATCGGTCATGTCCGCGGCGAATGGCGCGTAATGGTAGGGATAATACCATTGCCACGATGGAGTCTGAAAATCGGGAATATCAGCTTGGGGATCAAGCGACAACTGAACGAGCGATACATACGCCTTGATAGTAGTAATGCAGAACCCAAGAAAGACCTTCCAGATAAGACTTGACGACACTGCGTTGCACCTTGTCAGCTGGAATTCTTCTGTCCCAAATTCGAAGTATCGCAATTCACTCACCTTTTTCTAAATTCAACGTCGCTCAACTCCACACCGAACTTCTGGCGGTAGTATCTCTCTCTGTATCCAGGCTCCCATAACCTGACGACGTTGACTCGACCACTTAGCGATTGACCGCGGAGCATGTGAGAACGGGAAACTTACATGACAGTGTCATCATACTCTACTGTACCGTCGGGATTGACCTTTAATTTGGCCTTTTTGGGAAGAGGTTGATCCGCTTCGGGGTTGGGTGGAGCTTCGATATCATCGTCATCCTCTCCCTCCGCATCCTCGTCATCATCGTCTTCACCTTCAGCGTCCTCCTCTGTTACCAGAGGCTCCTCTACAGCAGATGGACGTTGCTCGACAGCCTTTCTCTTCTTGCCTCTTGGCGATTCCTGTTTCTCTGTGACCTCGGTTTCAACATAGGCATCCGCCTCCACTGCTGTGTTCGAAGTCTCATTCAAGCCAGGAATATCGGCAGAAGGCTTGTCGTCAGATGCTGGTACGACGTCCACAGAGTCAACACCATCCCCAGCCAGTTCGGCTTTGAGAGCTTCGGCGGCGCTTAGGTTTGCATTGACTCCTGCATTCATAGCCGCCATCCTGTTGGCACGACGGTTGTCGAGGACAGACTGTGCAGATCCACCAATGACGGTGATACCTCGTTTTGTCGTAGCGACTTCGACTGTATCGCCGCCTGAACCAGGCAGACGAGCAGCAGCCGATTGCGTTGGTTTGACCGGCAAACTATGATGGATCGGAGCGGGTATAGGTGTCGGTGCGACAGCAACCATGTCCATACCATTCAATTGCATCTTGCCCTTTTCCTCCTTTGGCTCCTTCTGTTCATAACGGGTATGTTTCGGTTCGTTCCGTGCCTGGACACGAGCCTGCTCGTCATCTTGTCTGCGCTTCGAACTGGCGTGCTGCCTGTCTTCCTCTAGAAGAATAACAAGGACCCACAATCAGATTGCTGTAACTTATCCCTATCAGGACCTACTCACGTTGTTTTCGCCTTCTAAAAATCTCATCCTCCGAATCGGCGAGTCCCGTCAGGATATACTGAGCCTTTTCCAGATCAACAACACCGTGGTTGGTCACATATCCTCCCATCCTGTCGAATTCCTTCTTCCAGATACCTAACAGCGTGTCAATAGCGCCTTCTCTGATTTCTAAACTCGGCAAATGCGGCAGGAAATCGTTTCCAACGAAGAAGATCAGGAACACCCAGTCGTCAATGGCGCGTTCCAAATCGAATGGCGTCGAAGTACGAAGGTCGAGCTCGACAGCGAGGTATTCTCGCAAGATCGAAACATCGAGGAAGATGAAGGGTTTCTCTTCTACTGGTTTTTGTTTTGTGTCGTGCTCGTCAAGCTTTATCTTTTTGGCACCTATCGTATACAATATTCGTCAGCGTCAACAAGAGATGTCACGGACTGACTACTCATTGCATACTCACCAGTACACTGCGCTGCGTAATGCCCCTCTTGTCCACAAATTCGGCATCCCCGATCTCTGGCCGACTGATGGAACACGTCTTCTCGCAATACTTTGAAAAAGGGTTCGTGAGTGGCAAGCGCGAGCATGATCAAATCGGCATCCTGTTGAACGAGATTGTAAGTTGATGCCTAGATCGCAATGATTTTCATACTGCTGCTTACTAGACCGTAGATAACGTGGCTCGTATTCGCATCGTACTCCGCATAGCTCCTCTCTCTACGAATCCAGTCCATGATTTTGTGTTCTCCTTCTCCCGGAACTGACGCGTCGGAAATGATGATTTTAAGCTGAGCAGGTAGGAACGTCAACTATCGCTACATAAACACATTAACAACGCAAGCTTACATTTTTCCATCCTGGATCAGTATTGAGCTTGAACGATACCCAGTATCGGAGACTGGCAGCGAGGAGATCCATGAACGGTGTACCTAATAGACATATATGAGAGTCAGTAAGTCAGATTACTTGATACCATAGATAAAGAATAAAACTCGACATACCAGGAGTGATAGCATTGGTATCCCAACCTTTCTTCAACATTTTCTCTCTCTCCTCCTCTGACAGCTTTCCACCGTATTCTGAAGCACCAAAACGAATGTCAGACCATTATCATGCGTGCGAGAGGAAAGAACAAACCTTCATAAAGCTGGATACTCTCGGCTTTGGAGTCATCCTTATCCTGTGCTTCCTGCGCAGCCCGGAATCGTCGAGATCGCTGTTGGTTCATCTTGGCTCGAGGCGCAACACCGTCTGTTTATCATGGTTATTCCTGCGTCAATAAATGTAGATACCAAGTGAGAACTAAGGAGTACTCACCGATAGCCATCATCAAGACCTTTCTTGGCCTTGCCATATTGACCACTCTCTCCGTGTACTTGAAGACCTCTACCATCATTTCTTCCTCGGTCTCCGGTGCGGGCTAATGATGAAGATCATAGCGATGAGTCACAAATCTGAAACCCCGGGCGGAAAAATTGCCAACTTACCCTGCCTTCCGGATGCGTACAAGGATGTACGATACCGTTCATATCCACTGAAAATACCGCAAGCATTGATCAAAACTCTATTCAGGTCTTGGAAGTCAGATTTGTCAACTCACGGTACAAATTATCCACCTCGAAACCATTTGGGTTCGGTGATCCGTAGTCGATCGGCGTTATTGTCGCTTCCCCATCAGGACCCTGCTCCTTTATCGGCTTATCCTCGACCACTCGCTCGACTGTAGAGATGATGGAGGGATTGAGGAGTCAGCGCAAAAGCTAGCACACGATATAGAGCAGCGACGGACCGATCTTTGGGTACTTCTTGGACAGCCATCGGAACAAAGCTGGAACACCCTATGAGAGCAGATCAAAATGTCAGCAAGCGAAACTTGGTACGATACGCCACTCGTGTAAACTCCCCCTCCATAGGGGGTGCAGCTATGCCGTAACAGCCTACATGGAAAGCTCAACGACTCACCATATTGCACTGAGCTTAAAGTCTCGTCTAGAATTCGAGCCTTTAGCAATCCTGGTTCTCCGTTTTGTTTCTAAGAGAGGAAAAATCGTCCTTTATGTAACGGACGTTGCAGAGTCGTCTTCTTAAGAGTATAAGTTGATAAGGAACCTTTCTTAACAGCCAGGTCATGTCGTACTTCGTCCACAACATCTCGCAATGTGAAACGAGCTGTGAAACGTCGAAGGCAACGATTTCCTCGATCGGGTCATTCAAGCGCAACCGGGAAGCGCGAGTGCGGGGGAAGCGGTGTATGAAGGCCATTGTGACAGGAATTATGACCAAAATATAATATGTTCTGGAGAGCTATATAAAGAAGAGGCAAACGAGACTGCGCTAGTTGCGGCGGGTCTGGTAGTATAACATGAACAAGCTAAATACAACGGTGATCCATAGTGCCCTCCTTCGAAACTTTTAGACTCGCCGCGAGCGCGATTACCATTCATCCAGCTCGTCATGCTCATCGTCGTCGCAGATATCATCCCCTGTCAGATCAATAATCCTTGAACAACGGAAAGGGGCCGTGAACGTCGACAACTCTTGTTTCTCGCCCTTGACGGATCGGAAACTCATTTCGCAGCCAATTGTTGGGTCCTCGGAGAGTATCGGAGGAACAGTATCGGCCATCGAAAGATCGGGTTTGACTTCGGGCCAGATGACTTCTGTTTCGTCTTCGAATGTTGCGCCTAGAAGAAGAATATCTTCGTCATCTTCGATGTTCGTTGCATCGCTCTCTGCAGTCGAAGCAGTTGCCTCGGGCACATCCGCTGGCAAGGAAGTTGGTAATCCGATGCGTTGAGAAGCACCGTTTTCGGCCAAGTCATCCATATTCAGGTTGTATGAGTGGTCGAAACGTTCTTCGGCGTCCGATGCCGGACTTTCTGACTGCAAAGCAGATGGTTGGACAGACGCAACGGGAGACATACAAAGAGGCGGTGGTGGAGCCGGGAAGCTATCAAGGCCGTCCTCCACTACTGCTGGTGTTGTTGTGTGATCGATAACGTCCTTGTCTTCGGCAGCATCGCCGATTCGAATTTTCCCGGATTCCGGACTTGATGTTGTTGCTTGTCTGTCATGCTCGAGCAGGTATTCGAAGATCGATGATAGATCTAGCGAGGGCGGACTTTGAGGGGTTGCAGGTTCCGGGGTACCTTCGACCACAGATGGTGATCTGGAGCGATCCGTGTCGGAAAGAGTGGAAGTTCCAACTGCCGTAGCGTCCACCTGTGCATTTTTGAGGACTACCTGTCCGTGAGCAGGGAAGGGAGACGCATGTTTCGCCGAAGGGTCTGTCTCCAAGAAATCGCCATCATCGCTTAGACTCGTCGGGTCTTCATCCATAGACTGAGTTCGTTCGACTGGGCGTCCATTGCGCTTCTTTCGTAGTGCGTAAGATTTACCCTGAGCTGCACGTCGCGAGCTTCTACGTAACCGAGATTGATCACCGTCCAAAGGCTCCTCGTATGCTGGGGAAACAGTCGGAAAGGTATCGGTAGTGTACTCGAAGGCTCGGTAATCGCGAATTGGAACTTCGACCACCAGCTCAATCGTGTAGTCTGGCGTGTATCGACCCTCGTCATTGTTTAAGTTCTGTTTCTCTTCCAGATATAAAACCTGCTTGACCGGCTCGGCATATTTGGCGTCGGCAAAATCTCGAGCGTCCTCGACATCCTCCAAGTCGTCGCGCTCGGCAGGGGAAGCTGCACGGAAGCGAAATCAGAAATACCGCTTCAGATTGAAGCTCGCCGATCACTTACAATTCAGTAGAGCGCTTTCACAGATGTCTTCCTCGTGCAATCTGGGAGAAGTATAAGGGCTTCTCGAATGCTCGTATCCTCGATCGCTCGATCGTTCACTTGAGCTGTTTGCCTCGGACGTATGTTGAAAGACTAGGTAGGATGAAGCGGACGAGGGTGATGATTGCCTCAGATATGTGGAAGCAGGCTCCACAGTATGCGAGATATATGTAGATGCCGAAGAAGAACAAGTTTCGTGGAAGATGGGATTGCAACGGTCGAGGTCGGGCAGTTGGGAGGGCGTGGCGAATAATTGTTCAAATTCGTCCTCGACGGCTTGCGCCTTGAAACCGGTATCTTGATTGCATTTTTTGAGGGAAGCCCTCTCGGATCGGCCTTCATGCGCTCGTTGCGATTCGCTGAAGAAGAGTGGCGGTGAAACCGCATACTGTTTCGTCTTTGAAAGCGGAGCCTGACAGTCGGGCGGGAAGTAAGGACTCGACGCGTGGACCGTCCGTCGTGACATCGCTTCCTCCTTATCCATGACTCTCGCACTGACACTGACTTCTTCTTCCTCTTGCTCCCCTTCGTCTTCCTCGTCAATATCTCCGAAACGCGCCCTTCTTCTCTCTTCTGCCCTCATGAATTCTTGTAGATCAACGTCGTCATCCGCTGTCCAGGGACGATGGGAGCGAGGTTTAGTTGTATGCGATAGCGGAAGTGCTTCGATTTGTATTTCCATTTCGTCCTTGTCCCATGTATCGAGTTCATCGAGATCGGACTCGTCTGATTCCTCTTCATCTGGCAATGACGACTGCGCAGCAATGTCTGAATTGGAAGGAAGTATTGTGATCGTTTGTCGACAGTTGTCGCTCTCGACTTTGACATGCGCTGGATTTCCACTCGTCCGCAACTCCTTGGCCTCTTCATCACTCTCACTCATCCCGCCGATAACTCTATCCGGCATCTGAGCCACCTTTTCTTTCCCCCTCACAATCCGACCAGTTGCAATATCAATCTCTGCATCCTCTTCCGGGTCGATATCCGCATATTTCAACGCGATAGATTCCCATGTCGCTAGTAATCGCAACGATGAAGCGTATCGTTCAGCTGAGAGCAGGTCCTGATCATTTACGGCAGAAGGGCGGAGGTGTGCTGGTAGCAAGCTGCTGCTGGAAGATGAACGAATGGTTGCGGCTGTATCAAGAGGTGCGGGCGAATATTGAGTGGAAGATGATCCGGATCCGGTTGTCAACTTGCGTTTCGGTTTCGACAGACTTTCTTTCCCTACGATACTGGAACGCGAGCTGAAGGTGCTGGATTCGCGTTGGCGTCCTTGATTGCAGAGCAATATAGACCGATACTCCTGCCTCGCCGTTGAAAGACCCAGGGATACTGGTATGTCGCGTTTAGGTATAGCAGAGGGATGTCTGTACGGTGTCGAGGTTGATTGCCACGCATCCCGTGATTCCCTCTCCGCTGATGGTGATACGGCTTGTTGCAATGAATTGATCGAAGTTGATATTGGCTCCAGCCGATACTGCGTCTTGGATATAATGGGTTCGGCAAAGATGTATGACTGATGATCTGCCGAACCTCGAATGCCATCGTCGTACGCGCATCGCTTCCGCTTCTCTCCTCCTGTTCTGTTTGTCATCTTGTGTTGTCGCAAGATTTGTTGATGATCCTTGTACATTGGCGCAGCCATGCAAGGTATTGCAGAGAAAAGGATTTCGTTATATGACAAGGTTGCAGAAATGGGACCGGCAGGTATCACACATTATAACCGATGCGTGTGCCTAACAAACGCGGAAAGGTCAGCTGAAGCTTTTCTCGCGTTCTACCAAATAACATACCTATCTGGATAGGGTGTTGTTACCCGGATGAGAAGGATAGGGATAGTGGGAACGTATGCCTGGACGTACTGTCCACTTGTAAACAATAGTAGTCGATAGAAAACGGTTGAATGCACAAGGTAGCAGGTAGCAAGTAGATGTTCAGCCTCTTCAGGTGCCTCCGGATCCCGATCTCGCTTCGTCACGGCTTCCTACTACACGCAACTAGCTTGCGGAGTATTCAGTTAGATTCAGTTGCGTGTTCTCCATTCTGGTAGACAACGGTATGCGCAGTGCAAGTGTCAGACAGCCAGACATCAGTCAGAACAGGCAGATGTCGACCTTCAACTAGACAAAGAGCACCGAATAGCTGTCAAAGCGACCGCAGAATATGCCACTGGCGGCTCAAAGGCGGCATGTGATCGCATCAGTGAGTCTTCCCCGTAATCCAGGCTACGTCGACGTGTCAATCAGCTAACCGGCTAATGCATCTCATCAGCTGCATCACCCGTTCCCTGCCATACTCCTGTACCAACATCTCTTATGCCCAAACCTCATCCTTCTCGTCATCCGGTCGTTTGTACAGACCCGTAAGTCGGATCGCGTTCCGTCATACCCTCACTTGACGCATAACCTTTGTCCCTTGCCATCTTTAGGTATCGCGACTCCACGGAAATCACATCCCGAGGCTACTCTACGTATTCTCGCATTCTTTGTCTTGGGATTGAACCTCTTTGCGGCTTTTATTCATGTTCTGGATCTCGCAGAAGGCGCGATGCCAGGAAAGAGTCTGCTCATCGATTTTGTCGGACTCAGTGAGTGATTCAGGATGACGGCTGAGCGTTATCGAAGAATCTCTAATTCCTGTTTCTACTCGCAGAAACGGCGCCAAAAGCTATGGTCATACTCGGCCTCGACGCATTCATCACAGTGTATCAGCTTGTTACCCTTTACATCGGGTACCTCTCATTCCCTGCGCCAAACGGCACATCACAGGGCTTCCCTGTCGACCCGCTATTACCTCCTCATCGCTCTCGAGGGCCGAATGAAATGTACCGTGCTTCAGCAAAAGATGTCATCTTCCAGAGTCAAGAGGATGACGAAGAGTCGCAGATACTCAATGCGAGGAAACAGGGTGGGAGGGCAGGGCCTCAGACGTCGGGTATGAGGCGTTCAGGTTTCAATAGAGACAATAGTCCTTCTTCAGAACGGGAAGAGGAGGAATATGATCTCTACTCAGAGGACGATGACCTTTTACAGCGGACAGGTAAGTCATTTCCTTTGGCTTCTGCTCTGTCGGATTAGATCCTTCTTAATCAAGACATTCTGATTCCGCAGATCCTGACGGCGATGTATCAGGTGACACCTACGAGTACCAACGTCCATCCAGCAAAGAGGAACCATATACCATCGTCGACATTCCAATTTTCTTCATGTTGAAAACCATATTAACTTATCCTCGACCATCAAGCGTCACATCACTCGATACATCAGCAGCAGCAGAAACGATAGCCACAGCTGAACGGACATCAACAGATAGAACATCAGAACCCGAGGATATCCCACAACGTCGCAGAATGTCCTCAGTGACTTCTACGGATCTTCGAATACAGGCTTTAGGGGGATTGTACCCTGGAACAACAAATCCAGCCGGGCGCGAACAAGGCACGGCGGATTCATCGGAGGAGGAGGATGGGCGTGTAGAGTATAGACGAATGCCTGGTGGCTATTCGAGGGCGTCTGCTTGAAGGAGTTGTAGCATTTTGTACGTTCGGACAGCATAATAGTCATCAGCGTGCATTTTACGTGGTCGACATTGGGTAATAAATCGCCAGCCTAAGCCTTTGGACAGAGGGCTCCTGGCTGCATCTCTTACATGGTCTTTGGACAATCATCACTGCAAACGTCCGTCAACTGTCATATGCATTAAGAGCTGTGGGAGAGCTGTCCAGGGATTAGGGGTAAATGTTCGATCGACACTGCTTCCACGCGGTTCTACTTGAAACGTCGCTTGCTTGCTTGCATCTTTCCATTTCCAACGTTCTTTTGCGTTCTCCAAGCAAACGACAAATCCCAACGGTGCGATCGGAAGATGAGGACATAATGGACAAGAGGAGACGTCGATCTAGCCTGAGCGATCAACCAATGATATCCGAATCCATCCCTTATCAGACCTTTCGCAAACATCGCAAAGAAATGGAAGAGCTAACGGTCATCAGCCAAGGAGGTACGTCTGATTCTATTGCCTGTTTAGCGATGAGCTTTGCTGACGGCTCACCTTCCGTTACTTCTCAGGAGATGTCGACGAGACCAGCCAGCTTCGATTCGATGCAGCTTACAACGACCCTTCAGCGAACGCGATCTTCAATAGTGGCGATGGCATTAGCTTCAGAGTGGAGGAATTTTACTTGAAGGCTGTCAGGTAAGGTCTGTCTCTCACAGGCGCGAATTTTGGGAAACGACAATGGCAAACAGGTTCTGATATCTTTTCAAATTTTCAATGATTG
This sequence comes from Naganishia friedmannii, assembly GCA_030039255.1. NCBI lineage: Eukaryota > Fungi > Basidiomycota > Tremellomycetes > Filobasidiales > Filobasidiaceae > Naganishia > Naganishia friedmannii. The sequence continues at coordinate 893,775 of JASBWT010000003.1, forward strand.
ATCTATAGTCCCATATTCAAGGACATGTTCGCTCTCCCGACTAAAGGCGGTCTAGTCCAGTTGCCGGAGACGTCGGACGTTATTCGCGTCGTACTTAACCAAATCACCGGCGCTGAGGGAGAGGAAGTTGAAGCTTTCGATACGATGGTTTCCGCCTTCGAGCTGGCGAAACGCTTCGATATGAAGGGACCGATGGCCAGCATCAAAGAAGAGCTTCACGAATACTGGGACGGGCCCAAATTGTTGGCGCTGGCGTGTCAACAGGTACCTATCGACAAACCTTTGGTGCGCACTGCGTTGTCCCGATTCGTTGATCACATGGATATGGACAGCGACATTTTTCGGTCGCACCTTGACAACCGGAGGAAGACCGCAGCCAGTCCAGATCCCAAAAACTTGACAACCAACTCCCTTGAGTCGTTGACGGTACCCGTAGCAAGCTGAGACCTCCCGCCGGAATCATTCCATTCAGTACTGCCTCCCAATAGTTTACGTGCGACTGAACAGATGACCATCGAGTGCATGCTGCCCGCAAGGCTGAGGAATGGCGACAATTGAGTCGCTCGAGCATGAGACGTGTGGAAAGGCGCGGCGCATGTGGCTCTAGTGGTTGACACGTCCGGCAGAGGCACGAGCGGACTACACGCCGTAGGTTATGTTCAACCGTCAAGACATGCACGAAGGCAGCTTCGGTGCTGCGTGGCCTGCACTGCTGATCAGCCTCTGATTCGGAGAATAGGATCAGGGTTCAGATTTATCCTAATAGTCTAGCGGACATTCCATCCGAAAATACCACCGGCTACACCCCGCCACATTCCACAACACAGGTCAAAGCTGCGCGTCGAAGAGAACTCACATCCGCCACCACCACGGAGTCTTCTGTTCCCGCGTGCACTCAAACACTCCCTCTAGTGCTCGTTTATTTAAAGCGTCATAATGAGAGGAGAATGTTGCTTCACGTCACGAAGGCATGTTAGACCTGTTCCCGCCTTGTTGGCTTCAGCGTACATGAAAGACGCGACAGTAGACCAGTGTGATACGAACCGTCCTATTATTACCAGCCCACATCAGTTTCTGTTTCATGTTGATGGCGAAAAGAGAAACGGCAATGAGACGTGGAGGATTCCTACCTGGTTGCGGGCTCCGATACCTTTGACCGAATGTTGTGATCAAATACAGTCTTGCAGATCAAGCTTGTAGGCCGAAGCATCCATCACTTATGGCCTTTTTCGAAGCATGTTGATCGCTATGCAGCCGTGCAGAATGGAGTGACTCTGAACAGCCGATACCTGCCAGACGATCAGTACAATACTCGATCAATCAGAGGTGTGCTATTCGGTGAGAGGAACTACGTACGACTCGACTTTTCATGGTCTGCAGTGGCGCGTTCGAAGGTATGCCATCATTTCCTCAGGAGAATTCACTTGCTCCCTCGGACTTCAGGCATAATGCTGTGGAGTAGATGCTGCAAGGTATAAATGAATGAATATTCAAAGTCGACTGCAAGAAGCCAAGAAAGGTCCAAAAGATAAGCTGGTCCTCCCTCCTCCTCGATCGCTTTTCACATGACGAATCACCAAAAGTTGATGGGCTGAAATCATTTGATGGTTGATAGGTCTATTCCCTCAACTTGGCGGCACTATCCAGCAGGCGTATCCAACATCTCCAGTCAACTGAGTGAAAGCATCAGCTCAGACAGATACAGCTTACCTAGGATCTCATCATGGCCGGTACACGTCAACTGTCGCTGCTCCTCGTTCTCGCGACCCTTGGAGCGGCACTGATTCTATACCGGCTGGCATCCCTCGGGGAACGGCATGCGAAACCAATAGCAATACCTAAGACACGCCCAGGCCACTCGAGTCCAATTCACGATGTACCAGCCGGTGCACATGTATGGAGGAAACGGATCGTCGCGGTCGGAGATTTACATGGAGGTCAGTACTGCATTGACTCCCTCACTCGTGACTAAACGTTGGTATGTTGATTTCTGACCAATCTCATCCGCCTAGATCTTCACAATGCAAGGACCGTGCTTCGTATGGCGGATATTATCGACGAAGAAGATCGTTGGATAGCTGGAAATAGTACACTGGTTCAGACTGGTGATATTGTTGATCGAGGTACAGATACTGTTGCGCTCTATCGACTGTTCCAGAGACTGAGAGGTGAAGCTCGAGTGAATGGAGGTGATCTCTATTCGATCTTGGGCAGTGAGTCGTGCTTTGTCGTGCCCCTTCTGGAGCCTTGACGGCTTATTCGCATTCGGAATTATAGATCACGAGATGATGAACGCTCTGGGCGACTGGCGGTATGTTACGAAGCCTGATATCGAGACATTTGGCTCGCTGGAGGAACGGCAAGACGCCATGTCAGATCAGGGCTGGCTCGGACAAGAATGGCTGGCAAAGTATGTGATTAAGCCGCATCGCACGCTCGTGCATCGCAAATCGCTAAATGGTTGACATTTTCCGGATAGTTACACCGTCACCGCTCGAGTACCACTAACACCGTACGACTCCCCATCCCGCCACCTGGCCTTCTCCCACGGATCCCTCCGTCCCGATCTCCCGCTCTTAACACCATTCCCATCAAACCCAAATGCTATTGGACACTCCCTCTTGGCAAAAGCGCTGAAAAAACCAATGCCGAAACCGTACCCGCCTTACCCGTACCCTGGGCTGCCTAAAGATGCGACACGGGATGAGCAGACGATATATGGTGAGAACGGGGTGATGTGGTGGAGAGGACTCGCAACGGAGGATAATGAGGTAAAGGTTTGCGAGTGGGCAAAGGAACTGCGGAATCGACTTGGCGTGAGAAGGGTTATTGGAGGTGAGTGTAACACGGTTTGGTCCGCGTCATGTCCACCGATCTGATGCTTTGTTCTTCTTCTAGGACATACTCCGAACTTTGATGAGATCGTTAGTCGGTGTAACGGCGAGGTCATCATCATTGACACAGGTAAGGTTTCGCGGCTTCTTGATATTCCGTAACCCATAAAAAGTTTGTTATCCATTTCTTTATAGGAATATCCAAGGCATACGGTGGCGTCCTATCGGCATTGGAGATTATCTATTCTCTGTATGAAACCGAAGGAAACCTCCTTGAAACTGCGGCAGTAGGTGGTGCTCAAGGAGTTATGACCTCAACGGAGGCTCGGACTCGATTGCAGTTTAGGGAAGTAGAAGAGGTCACTGCGCTCTATAAGTCTGATAAACGGGTTCTGCTGGACAGACGGACGGGTATTGTAACTTTCTAGAATTACCACATTGCATCTTTATAAAGCAAGCCGACCTTGTCACGACAGTGCAAGACTCACAGGAGGCGATAGGAGAAACCGGCCGATCGCCTTTGATGGCTCGATGGCGGGACATGCTCGGATGCTTGATTAAGGGAGACACTTCCATGTCCTTCATAACCATCACTGTCAAGCAAGATACTGGACCAGTATACAGCATCAGTTCATCCCCTACGACACTTCCACACAAGCGACAGCATGCCTAAAGTACAGAAACAACTGTCCGGAACACCTGGAACGCAGGTCTCTGTCAGTGATGATTTCGATGCCGAGTATGTTGCCTTCTTCTCCTATCGATTCAACCCTAGCTGATTGCCCTGCCTGAACCTGTTACCTCGTTACAGAGCTCAAGCCAGGTTGGAAGAACTCGTCAAGCAAGCCAAACGTCAGTTGCGAACGAGTTTCGCAGACTGGAGTTCAAACTTGATACGCGTTTCTCTGTTTCCTGGAACATAGTCAGCGTCGAGAACAGAGCAAAGGCAGACTTCCAGCAGCTCAAGACCAACACAGAGAAGGGAATGAAACAACTCGTGCGTTCAATCCTTTTCGCTGGACTAGACCAGTCCACGGTTGAAAGCTGATTAGCACGTTTGGCTTGGTGGGTCGCCAGGTTGGCAAAGGTATCCACGCAATCAGAACGTACACGGAAGAACAGTAAGTGCCCTGTCTACATAAAGATTTCGTGCCCGTAACCGTATTTTGCTGAACCTGACCTCTGATCACCATAACTGTCATCTAGTGGAAATATCGTCACCTCTGCCATGAAGGATATTGTTGAAATTGAGAGAGAAGAGAAGGAGAAGAGCTTGTCCCGAGAGCAGCTATTCGAGGACGGAGGAGACCAGGTGAGAGTACAGCCACTCCAAATCACTGTCGGTACGAGACTGATAATATGTTCCATCTCCTCAATCCCTAGGCTGCATACGACTCTTTCCTCGGTATTGGCTTTGAAGCGGCGTCGCAAGTGGACCAGATTAGCATCGGATGTTGCAACGTTGTGATTCACCTTGACGAAAGTACATATCTCCGTTTTTACATTGCCATGACAGTAAACGGAAATGTCCCTGGCCTATGATAAATCCTGACACGTTTCATTCCTGATCGTAGGTTCACATGCTGTACCCCCTCGAATGACAGACGGCCGAATCACGATCCATCAACTTGACTCTGGTCGTAACCGTGGCTTTAGTGGTGGAAATCAAGGCGACGAAGACGTTGACATGATGCTTGATGGAGAATCTGAAGATGGTAGACAGGAGATCGAGTTCGAAGTGGTCGATAGGGGTTTGCAATCTTCCAGCAAGAAGAAGCGATCTGCTCAACGAGGGTAAAGTGAGTTTATCTGTTCCTGATTTCACTCGAGTGCGCTTGTCTTATACTCTTGTATTAGCTGCAAGATGTTCAGGACCGGCGACATCGTTGGTGCTGGAAAGCTGCTATCACACCGGAGTGCGACTCCTATCACGGGTCGCTCGACATGCTACTGGAACTCGACTCTAGATTCGACTCTAGATTCATTGACGACTTCGGCTGGAAGTGAAGACTGTTATTTTAACGACACGGCAACGGCAATAGGTTATGGCCCAACTCTATAGATGATCAATACAGGGCAAACGAATCTGCTATTACGGAATACATGGGGTATACAAAGTAAACTAGTTACTCTTTTGTGTTGTGCTTTCCATATGACAATTACGTGTCAATGAGCTCCAGTGGCCTGTAGACGGGATCCCACATGCTACCTCGGATGTAGTCTTCGAGACCATCGCCGAGTTCTCCCTTGACAACCTTGATAACAGCCTCGTCTCTTGTCCTTCCTTCGGTACAAGCCTGTCGGATAACGGCGGCGGCAACGTGTACACTGACTTCCTTGACGTCAGACAGATCTGGAAGAAGTGATGCATCCGGGTCAACGGCGGATGGTGAGAGCGCAGCGAGTGCTTCAACCGCGGCCATGAACATGCCCGGCGAAATCTGTCTCGATCGAGAAAGGATTGTGCCGAGACCGAGACCAGGGTAGACCAAAGCGTTGTTGTTTTGCGCAGGGGTATCTGTAAGGTCATCCAACGATAACATCAGATTCGGCGGATTTCCGTGATGCAGCAAGAAATGACTTACATGTCTTGCCCTTGTATTCGCAAGGAGGGAAGGGCGAACCAGTGGCCAACAACGCTCGACCCTCGGTCCATGTCCATGCATCAGCTAAGCGTAATGGGGAAAATATTGAGCATGTTATCAAAGGGCATTTCGACATGAATATGCTTACCAGGGTCACATTCTGCCAACGAGGTGGGATTCGACAGAGGCATGATGATAGGTCGCTCGACGTGAGATGCCATCTCCCGGACAACTTCCTCGGTGAATGCTCGAGCGTGTGTCGATGTACCGATCAGGACTGTCGGCTTGACATTGCGGATGACTATGTAAGGCCCAGGGGATCCTTAGTTCCGTGATCGCAAGCTCGTCCAGTAACCCTGGAACTTACCATCCATCAAGTAAAGACCCTTTTCGCTATCATCCTTGACCCAGTTGGCGCACTCGGCATCGTTTCGAGCGAAAGCCAGCTGGGACTGTCGTAGCGAGTTGCCCATCGAATCGACCAAGAGACCGTTTCGGTCAATGCACCAGAAACGCTTGTTGGCTTCCTCCTTGGTGAGACCATCGAGCATCATCATACCGTCTCGGATCTGCTCGGCGATACCCATCCCTGCACTACCGGCTCCGTAGACGACGTATCGCTGGTCCATCAGCCGGCTTCCGGCAACGTTGACAGCAGAAAGCAAGGCGGACAGCGCAACAGCACCGGTACCTTCAATGTCGTCGTTGAAACACGGGATCTTGTCCTTGTACTTGTCGAGCAGCCGTTGAGCGTTTGAAAGACCGAAATCTTCAAAGTGGATCAACGCGTTGGGGAAAAGTTCGCTGCATTCCTTGATAAACTTGTCCACAAACTTGTCATATAACTTTCCTCTTACTCGTCCACGTTTCCAACCCAGGTACAATGGGTCGGAGAACTGCATGTGGTTGTCGGTTCCGGGGTCCAAGACGACAGGCAAGATACGGTTGGGCTGGATACCAGCACCGAGGGTGTACAATGCAGACTTTGAGAGGGAGATAGTGATACCACCGACACCCTGATCTGTGAGCCAAGTATCAATTCGGATCAGCAACCTTTCCCGCAAACAAAGCTGAGTCCCGACTCACCTCCGATACCAAGAACAGCTTCACTATCGGTAACAACGATCAAGTCGATAAGACTGGCCGAGTCCGTTCGCGATGCCAATGCAGTCAAATCCGATTGCTTTGCCATCGACTCGACGTGGGATTCAAGCTGTGCTCGCATACCATCCTGGTTGGGGAAACTGATAAAACAACCCAAAGGTCGTCGGAAGAGGTACGAATAGCCCATAACCGCCTCTGCGGCTCCGGGAGTGTAGAGGATACCGAGTAGTTCCTTGAGATGATCCTGCATGAGTCGGTAGAAGAGGACCTGATTCTGGTCTCGCATGGATGCCAAGAAAGCGTGCTTGAGGATGACAGTAGGTTGTTTTTGCAGTTGATTGTATGCTCGTGAGACTTGCTTGTCGAGGTCGTGGACTTCATACGGCAACATGCCCTCCAAACCAAAGATGGCTCGTTCTTCTCGAGTGAAAGCGGCACCCTTGTTCAATCGAGGAGTGTTGAGCAATTCGTTGCCTCGAATATTTGTTCTGATCGGGACAAGGTTCTTTGTCTTGCTGCTGGCGATGATTCTGCTTTGCATGGTATCGCCCTGAGGAGGAGGAGGAATGTCTTTAAGGTCTCTGGATTTGAGGGCACCGGTTCCGTATGCATGAGCGGCACCGTATTGACTGTACGGGCTCATCTCTAATGATGCAGACGTGTGCAGATCTCGACCTTTCGAGGTACCGCTGGAAGAGGGTGTGCTGGATGGGGATGACGAGGAGAAGGTTCTGATAGAGATGAAGGCTGAGCAAGGACACCACAGTCTGCGCAGCGTGTCTGAACCTACCTCGCGGCTCTGGCGACACCATCCTTGCCGGTCACCTTCTTCAACACCCGGCTGGTAGATGCGGCGTTTCTTGTAAACATCCTGCTCAGCTTTCACTGCCTACTGAACGAGGTGGTGTGACGGTAAAGCAAGCTTGAATTAGAGGTGAAAAAATGAACGCAGCGCCCGAAATATTTATTATCTGCACTCTGAAACCCCAGGAAAGATAGATTCAGCGATGCCGGCGGCCAGGGAACTAAACCAAACGCGGTCAACTCACGTGCCCACGGCTCGGCCAAATATAGGCAACTTGACTGGGTTTGACTTTTGAAAGGGCAGAGAAGGGATAGCAGACGCGGGAACTGCAAGTGTATCGCAGAGGGTGGATGATCTTATATGAACGACCTGCCAGACTGACGACGCCAGAAAGATATACGCGGATGATATCGGACAATGATCAGCTCAAAGCAGCTACAAAAGCTCAAAGGTGCTCAACCTGTTTTCGAATTCTGTTCACTATTCGAAAAAGCTCACAGTCTCGGGCCCTCGGCGATTTCCGAGGGAAGCCAGGACATGGCGGGAAGGGCTGCGGGGCGAAAAGTGCCCTTACATAGGTCGTCATCATGTGTATTAAGCGGAAATGAATGCAGCTTTGCCCGGATAAATACCCTTTTTCTAGCAAAAATCCGAGATTCACGCGCACGGAAGCTCTAGCATGTTTTTGGACCAAGAGGGTTCACCGGACATGGACATAGTGACATGAGACGCTCAAGTGAGATTCGAAAAGAATCGCACGGAAGTATTCAGGACGAACAAGTTAAAAGATGATCGATGAACGGCGCTGATAGCAAGCTTGATAGCATCCACATCAACAACAACTCACAGCCAGCTCTTCTTCTTCATACAGCAGGGACTACTGGCAGCGAGAAGGACCCTTCACGCACGCCGTGTTTTCTACTACAAGTTGACTCTCACAGATATGACCTACTGACGTACTGTAGTCGTACTGTCCACAAAGCCACCACACGTTACAAGATGATGCAGACGAACGCATATCAAGGGGAACCAGGCCCCTGGGCGCAAGACAGTTTCCATAAGAGAGCAAGCGAGGGAGGTCGTCGCGAGGATCTAAGAGTACTATATACAGAGCATGCGTGCATCGGTCCGAGGGAGGCCCTGAAGTTGTAACCACACCACACAAACCACTGAACAAGATGCTCTAAGACGCCGAAGTCTTCTTCTGAAAGAAGAATGACGTGGCCATTTTGCATCCGCGTCATCCCCCCCTGGCTCGAGTGTCGAGTCGAAGCGTTGGACGCGCACTCGTGCATTGTTTGGCGATCAGTATCATCCATCCCTTCCACCAAAATTCACTCTCTACGGCTTGATCGTAACATCCTGCATCACCTCGTCGTCATCTCTTTGCAGATTCATCTGAAGTAGCATCGTTCCCGACCCGAAATCGTATCGTTAGAGATCAACAAAAACGCATCAAAATGGTTAGTATTGCGATGGCTGTGCATCCTTTAACCTTGAACGCTGACCCTGTGTCTGCTCCTCGACGAATGTGCTGCTCAACCTGTATTCTTCTCGTGTACAGGACCGAATCAGAGAGGTGCGTTTTCGCTGCTTTTGTTTGGATCCACTTGTGCTGACCACAACTCCGTGCCGTTACCACAGAAAATGAACCAGATGTCCGTTAGGGCTGAGGACGCTGAGAAGCGAGCTGAAGAAGCTGAAGAGACCATCAAGACGGTACGTTGAACCCTTGCGAAGACTATCCGCGACGTCACTAACATCCGACCTCTGGAAATAGCTCAAGCAGGATCTGCTGCAGAAAGAGCAGCTCATCACTTCGCTCGAACACCGTCTCAAGACCGCTGAAGACGAGTCTGAAAAGCATGAGACAGCGCTCAAGGACCTCAAGACCCGTGCAGATGAGGGTGAAGGACACCGAACAAACCACGAAAATCTTACCAGGAAGGTGCAGATGCTGGAGGAAGAGCTGGAGAGGAATGAGAAGGAGTTGAAGGACGCCACGGAGAAGTGAGTCTAGTTGAGACTGCTATAGGGGGAGGCTACGCCGTTTGGGAGACGTCGTTGCTGTTCAGAATGTTTCGTTCTGGTGCAAGCTGAAGTCACTCCAGCGGAATCTTGGCTGTAGTTCTCCCTTTCATCATTCTCCAGCTGATCATCGACTTTTCATCATAGATTGCGAGTGGTCGACGTCAAGGCAGAACACTTTGAGCGGGCAGTGCAGCGGGCAGAGCAGGAGCGCGATGCAATTGAGAAGAAGCTCGATGTGCGTAATGATTTACGGCTCGAGTGCTTACAACCGGCTAACAATTCTCCCATTTACAGGAAGCCAATGACAAGCTCAAGGCCAGTCAGCAGGAACTCAACGAGCTGGTCTCGCAGATGGATACCTTGGTTAGTCCACGTTTTTCTGATGACACACCGGCATATGCGCTTACTCGCTCCGGCTGTTCCTGAAACCTATAGTGAGAACTCTCACCAGAAGATCCTGCTCAATCCCATCAGAACCACGCTGCCTCTATGGCGGACTCCTTTTCTCCTCCTCCAGTTCCCGAATTGCCCGACGACGACGTTAACGCCCATTCTCCGATGATGACCGAAATCCCTGCTGTAAATGCCCCTGTAGTGCCTACTTTTCAATACCCACCTCTCGATCTCGATCCCACCGACGCCTTTACATCGCTTCAGCCAAATCCTCAAAGTCTACCGCAAAGGCCATCCATGACACGTCGAGCGACTTCATCTTTCATTCAAGCTTCAGCTCGAGCCAGTACTGTGGCTGCTATACCCCTCGTTCACGCATTCTTGTTTCTCTTCTCACTGATCGCTGTCAGCCCATCCCTCGCAGACAGCGGGATAATTGGCGATCAGTCTGAACCGGATGCCGGACTGGGTGATGTGATGCGCTCTCAAAGGAGTTCTCGACGACGTTACCCTCGACAAGGCGATGTAGACCAAGACATTTATCGGATTACAGGGCGGAACCCACAGGGACAAGCAGCACATACACGAACGGTCACGAATGAAGAAAATGACACGACAATGTACAAAGGTGGTAATGATGGTGCTGAAGACGAAGATGAGGAAGCCGACCAGGATGCTGTGTTTCCAGGTGGTTGGATTAGTGGTAGATCTTCGAGATGACCCGGTTTAAAAGTCTTTGTGGCAGCTGTACAAGAACAAAAACATGCCATTTCCTAGAATGCGGCACACTGCTGCTAGACCTTTCCGCAAGGAGGTTGAAAGGGGTTTCTTGCCATTCGAGAGCGGTGGGCCACGCAAGTAGCTTATAGGACAAGTAACATATTGATAGTGGAGAGGCGGAGTCAGTCACGTGTATACTCGCTCACCTTGTTGCTATTATAAGCTGCCAGGACTTGTGCAATGCCGTCATGGTAGCTGACTGGTAGATGTCATGATGGTCGTCACATCAAGATTCCCGCAGAATTAGCTGCAAAATTCATTCCGCGGCTTAAAAAGTTGAGAGCCCTTTGGGACTTTAGGACCCGGAGGCTCCTCCGGCGAAACATGGATAACGTGCATGTGTTCGTTATTGTTTCTATTTAGCTTTGTATTTTCTTGGGTCGATTCTGCACCGCATGACAATCACCTGAATACCCTTCACGACACCAATAAATCATCACTGATACCCTTCGGATCGTGGATAATACTTGGCGGACTCGTTCTCGATGACGAGCTAGCATCTTCGCATTCCATCTTTTCCCCGAGCTTATCCCTGCACCACTCCTGCGCCCGGACTCTGAGTCATGTCGTCCCTCAATCACGCCTATCAGTCACTGCTATCCGCAAACCACAAGGCAATCAACAGACCGCGACTGATCATCCCAGTCGTATTGGGTATAATAGCACTACTGAGTACTATTCGTCTGCTCCTCTCGGAGACCGGCCGAAATCACTATGCCTCGTGGATTTCGTCCTCTTCGAAAACCCAACACGGCCTCGCTACCATCGAAACCATAGAAGGCATACCACAAACGAGGAATCTACACATGACAGCAGACCAATGTCAAGTGGCCTTTCCGCACTTGTATCAGGAGGCCGATAGAGCTCAAGGTTATTTCGCGGACAGAGGAGGAATCAGCAAAGCGGATGTAGACCTCGCAGAAGAGGAAGGGAATGCTAGAGTAGTCATTCTAAATAATACCGTAAGTAAACGCGCTAGATTATTCGTACAAGCCACTACTTGTGAAAACTCGGACAGACCCACGAGCTGATGGACGTATTTGTTCCGACCATTTCTAGCTCTTTGTTAAAGCCTTCCGAGGTGGATACAACTCGCGAACACAAGCTTCTCTGGCTACGATATACCGGACTTTGCTCACTTCGCCGCAATCGTTGCCCGACGTAGAGTGAGTGGATATGGGATTTCAGACGCGAGCCTGTCAGGTTGACGTTGATTCGACGACACAGGTTTGTTATTCAGACTGGCGACGCTGGCGGTGGCACCGTAGCTGCATTCGCTCTGTCCAGAAAGGCAGAACAGGAACATGTAAGCTCGCCCACAGTCTTGCTGCCTCCCCAGAAATGCTTTGCTTACAGTGTCTATCTACAGCTATGGCTCATGCCCGATTTCGGATTCTTCAGTTGGCCTGAACCGGGAATCAGTTCGTATCTGGAAATCCGACAAGAGACCATGGACAGGGAACGAGACATTGCTTCAGGCGCGCGACGGCCTCTTGATCTTGTTGGCTGGCAGTTTGAGGAGGATATCGTTTCTGAAGTGAAGATTGGCCAGGAGTCGCATACCAATATCGGATTGGACGAGGACGTCACGGACACAGGTCCTAATAGCTGGAGTGGAAAGATACCCAAATTGATCTGGCGAGGAGTTCCGCAAGTCGAGGTTCGACATGTGAGTTCTAGTTGGCGTCCACGTTCGGATGAGTCTCTCTCATGCCGGGCCTTTTCTCGCAGGAACTTTTGCGCGCTGCTGAAGGCCAGCCCTGGTCCGATGTGCAGTCTTTGGACTGGGGTAGAGTCAACGACGAAGACAAGAAGACCAATGGTGGCGATCTGAAAACCATGCCGGAGCATTGCGACTACAGGTACCTGATGCAAACGGAGGGTGAGCAAAGTATGTGCTGTTTCTGCCACAGTCACATATTGAATTCGATTCCTACAGGTTGGGGATACTCTGGCCGCCTGAAATACCTGCAGCAGTGCAAATCGGTCGTTATTGCGCATCCTATGGAACACATCCAGCATTACCACCACTTGTTTGATACGAATCCATCCTCGCCGTCGCAGAACATGATCGAGGTTGCTCGACCGCTGGAAGAGCATTTGCCTGCGTTGATGGAGCATCTCATAGCGGAAGGCGACGAGAGGGCGCAGCTGGTTGCGGAGAATTCATGGCGAGACTTGCGCGAGGGTTATATCAGCCCTGCAGCCAAGTGAGTCGCTGTTGCTGTCGTACTTTTCCAATACCAGGGGGGCTAATGCCAACCCCCCCCCCCTCTAGTGAATGCTACTTCCGATATGCCATCCGAGCGTATGCTGCGGTACAAGCCTTTAAACCTGATCTCGAAGGCAGGTCGGCATCATACGAGTCCTTTTTGCTTACCGGACAAACGCAGTGGCAGCCCCACCGATAGGGCTCCGCTGCGCTGTTCACATAGTATCACAGTCACAACGATCCTACACGCAACGTTCATAAACACGACATCCCGCAAACACAACATACTCTACCACGACAGATGTGGTTACCCGGGAGGACAACGACTGTACCGGCTCCTATAGAGGTTTACAACAAGACAGACAGGCATTCACTGTATTTTGACCCTGAAATACAGATTTGGTGTTTATATAGAGTCGACAGCGCACGTAAACGTCTTGCATACCCTTGACCCTAATACCATGCGATCTGCAACGCTCACCAGGCCTCCCTAGAACAACCGAGATCTTCCTTGCCTTGTCGCGGGATCGGTTTCACCTGACCCACGGGCGCGCGCGATGGTGGTGGTTACGTCGATAAGCGAGGTTTCAACAGTACACCAGGGGGACGATATTGCCGAGATGGCGATGGATGGGTGATCCGATTTTTAAGAGTTTGGAGGGTGTGGATGTGTATACGGGGGTTTTGCGTAGGCGTGGGTCCTTCTTGTGTTTGCATGAATAGGTGTTGGTGTTGCCCCATGCTGCAATGTGCTAGCGTGCCTTGTTCGGACAAATGCTTGTTCCCGGCCAAGGAATCCGGATTCGTTCCCCACGGCAAAGATCACCACTTTCTTCCCATTTGTTTCTAAAGCAACCCGAAAGAAAACATGCATCAATAAACCCACCTGCCTTTTTTATCCATCTGGCTTTACTGCAACGCCCACCCACCCCCGCCTACACTCACCTGCACGCATTCCTTGAATGCCTGAAACTCTTTCTCACACATTCCCTTGGAAACATCGAGGTAGGAAGCACCGATACATTTCCCGTACGCTAGTGACTGTGGAGGAACCGCGAGTTGCCAAGAATGAAGGACTAATTAAGCGCTGAACGGGAAGAGGAAGGGCAAGGCAAGTCCAAAGCGAGGGAGCGAGCAAACTCGACGTACGGGCACTGAACACGATTTACTGGCGCTCGCTAGACGTTTGAGCGCTGGTACGCCTGATTCTGCGACTGTCTTTGCGGGCATCTTGGGTAAGGGAGGATTGATGGAACGGGGTATAGCACGCACCGGGAGGGTCTTGCTTTCTTGCCTGTGAAGGGACTCGAGTTGGCTGCTGGCTTGAATAGGATCGCAAGAGGGGTAAACTGATCGAAGTTGATCGTGACACGTGACCTTGGCAGTGGAAAGGTGACGTAATAACGGGCGCTCTCCCCCTATTCTTCTCTTGGATTCATTCCAAACCAGTTGAACCGCTGGAATGCGACCGCGCGTCAGCCAGGGGTTCCCAGTGCGCATCCTTCCTTTTGTTCTTTGTAAATCCAATGATCCGATGGGATCGAGCACGCCTTGGCACGAGTATATAGGTTGGTTCCATCCGTCACACATGTTTCTATGCCGCATCGCAGTACCTGCTCGTTTACTCACCGCCAGACCACACAGCACCCCATTCATCTGTGCCACCCTCCAACGCACACATCCTACCACCACACCAGCCCGAATAAGAACCCGCAGCATGACAGGCCTCGCAGGACTGTTCAGCAACCGATACGCATTCGATGATATCCCCGATCAACGAGGCAAGACCGCGCTCGTCACGGGCGGAACAAGCGGGATTGGCGCATCCATCGCCGCTGGCCTCGCCACAGCGGGCGCAAAGGTCTATATCGTCGGTGCGACAGAGGAGCACGCCAAGCAGACGGCGGACAGCATTAATGCAAAGGTTCAGCAGAACAGCACGGGCTCTCCGAAATTCCCGTCGGGTGAGGTCGTGTACAAGATCCTCGATCTCGGGGATTTGAACGCGGTCGAGGCGTTTGCGCAGGAGATGATGCACGAGTTGCGGATTCAGACGGATGAGCAAGGGATCCCGGAGATGGGGATGGGGAGTAAGGGTCGGGAGAAGGGGAGTAAATTCGGCGGGTTGAATTTGTTGGTTTGTAATGCCGGGATTGGGGTCGCTGCTCCTGGTGTGACAAAGGACGGGTTGCAGAACCAGTACGTTTCGGCGTTACGTCCTGCCGTCTTCCTCTTCCTCTCCTTCCCGTGAACCGAACCACTAACCGTCGATCCAAACCTCGCAGCTGGGCGGTAAACCACCTCTCCCACTTCCTGCTCACCACCTCCCTCCTGCCCTTGCTGCAACAAACGCGCGACCTTCCCGGCGCAAAGGACGGCGACGTGCGGATCGTGATGCAGTCGAGTGAATTGCATAGGACGAGCCCGTTCAAGGTTTCGTTTGAGACGCAGGAAGAGGTCGAGGATAATTCGAGGGATCCGAATATCTTGTGAGTCGGTTTTCGCTCGTTCACCTTGGTGGCGGTGGTGCGAATGTGACGGGAGCTGATGTGTTGATTGGCATCGGGTTGGCTTTAGGTACTCGCGATCCAAGTTGATGATGTGAGTCGCACTACACGCGCTATTACCCGTCTTCTTGGTTTTCTCTTTATTGTCGACTGACGACGTCGTTGTCGCACGGTTTCCTCAAGGATCCTATTCGCCAAGGAACTCGCGAAAAGGGTCTTGACTCCCGCCGGGGACCATATCCTCGCCATCGCCGTCCACCCGGGAGGTAAGCCGAACAACTGGGAAACAGGTGGTTGTTTGGTGCAGGATACTCATCGAACTTTTTCCCTTGCTCCCCTAGCGGTCGCCACGGGCCAAGAAGCCGGTCTCTCGGAAGCCTACGGCCTCCTAGGAGACGCCCTGTACGCCGTCTCCCGCGTCGCCTTCATGTCACCCGACCAAGGCAGTGAATCCGCCTTGTGGGCCTCGACGAGCCCGAAAGTCGGGCAAGAGCCGGGCAAGTACCAGGGTGCGTATTTGAGGCAGCCGGATGATTCGTTGGGGACCGAGAGTGGGCAGGCAAAGGATGAGGTGTTGGCGAGGAATTTGTGGGAGTTGAGTAGAAAGGTTGTCAAGGACAAGACGGGGAAGGATGTTGCTTATTAGTGTGACTGGTGGTGGCGGCGGCGGATGAGTGGATAGTAGGTCGGGTGGGATGTGGAGGTCAATAAAGGATTAGAAGAAATAGGAGGGTTGTGGATGGACAATGAATGATTGGAAGAAATATGATTGATATGATGACACGAAAGCCATTTTTGATTGTGACAATGTGCCTTGGGCTAGGCTTCCCCAAATCTCGCTCCCTCTTTCCATTCGCCTTGTGTGTCATGCCGCAATACATGCCTTGCGGTGTAGACCTCAGCATAGGTGAGCGCCGGAAGTGGAAAGGACATACACGGGGAATGCAGACAGGAAGAAATCATCATCAGTCGGAGAGTTCATGTTGTTGAACCAACGGCATGACGAACTCGAGCGCGGAAAAGGCACGTGGCGTGGCGGCCGGCCGGGGCAGTCAGTCTAGTTGACCGGGATGAGAGTCTAAAACGCAGAATAGAGTATGAGGGTATGGTAGTATGGTATGTACTGTACAAGTAGACCAACGTCCAGTTGCATATCGTGTATACCACCATAGACCGGTAGATATTGACTTTCATTGCGAGGCAAGGTCGGACACTCCCGCTTCACTTTGGGACAGCCATCCAGCGAGCGTCTGCTACACATCGCAACCCAACCGGAGCTGCCACAAACGGCCGGCATTGCAGTTTCCACCCCGGAAAATGTCATCTCGACAGCAACTACAGTCCAACCCGCTACCCAGTCCTCGTCAGCGGCAACATCAACCGTACCCTCAGTATCCTAATCACGCGGAACAGAAGCAGCAGCAGCCGCCAACAACGTCAGAGATGCAGCAACAACCACCACACCTCTCTGCGCCGCAGCAACCGCCGCCGCCGAGGACAAACTCGGACTCTTCGTCGTCCTTGTACAGTCTCTCTGCATACTCGACAGACATTCAGAACCAGCCAGTGCATTCACCGGTGTCGCAGGCGCACGCGGCGGGATCTCTGTACGCTGATAACGGAGCGGGATATGAACGAGGACAAGGAGCGGGACAGGGGCAGAAGGAGATTAATCTAGATGATTATTTGGAAGAGTTGAGGATTGCGAATGCTTCCCCGTCAAGTGCAAGTAGTGGTGCGCAGCAGCAGCAGCAGCAGAGGGAGTTGACGGGATTGGGGATTATGGGTGAAGCCGGTTCAAGGAATGAGAGTCCGTTTGGTGAGTCGAGCATATCGGGCACGTCTGACGCCAGGCAGTTCACTAAAGGGTCCTTGTTGACACGGTAGCTTCCTCTCCCCTCTCACACGGATCACCGGCAAACCTAGCTTCATCAAGCGAAAATCCATCATCGAGAAGCAATACATACGACTCGACGTCGATACCCTTCTCCACCAGCATGTCATCCACCACGTCGTCGCTCTCCCAATATTCCCTGTACCAACCACAACAAATATCCCCTAGTCTTCCCGGAGCCGCTTCTTCCTTTGCCGCTGCCGGCTCTTCCTCTCTTCCAGAGCGAGAATCATCACTCCCCGTCAGCCCGAACCCAAACACATTCACGCAACCGAGTGACGAACAAACACCTCAAGCACCCTCAAACCCTCAACTACAAAAACTCGCACATAGCGAGCGGCAGCGAGATTTACGGAGGATATCCACAGAGTCTGCACGATCAAACGATACGTATAGTGCTAGTACTTCACAGATGGGTGCGTCGAGTTTCGAGCCCGAGACGTCGATGATGATGACGGCTACCACAAGCGGACAGACTATCAAACAAGAGGGTAACTGGTCCACCGGAGGGGCCAAGGGATCCATACCAATCAATTCTTCGTCCAGCGCAACAACCTCTCAACAAGCTCGTCCAAAAATCGGCAACCCGGGCGGAACACCGCTCTTTGATTTATCCTCTGCCTCGAGATTCGACGACCCACCAGCATTGGACGTAGTTGATCTCTCCACATCCCCACCATCAACCTTTCCCGCATTCACAAACCTCGCGGGACTGGCGGCGCACTCGCCTCGACCTAGTCTGGCGGCATCGCCCAACGTTTCTAATCCTTCAGCAACAACGTTCGACTACCTGTCTGCACCTGCCGGGAGCGGGAATCAGAGTCCGTTGGGCGATATGGGAACAGGGTTGGGTATTGGGATGCCGCAGCAGGGGCAGCAGGGTGAGATGACGATGGCGACCGGTTCTCGTACACCCGGAGGAGGTGGAGTGCAGATGACGTTTGATGAGGGGTTATTGCGCACGTTGTGTGATTTGGATGTGAGTCCGCCTTGTCGTTCGTCGGCGCCTGAAAAGGGCGTGACGGGTAAGCATGGGTTCATTGTGTGCTGATTGTTCAACCTCTTTCGGAATACAGTGCGCGTTGCCCCTGATCACGGAACGGATCAAGCAGTCAATCACCAGCTGTCGGGTACGTCCCGCCTGACCTTGACTTGCAACTAAATACCGCACGCACGAGCTGATGAAACCCCTTATCCTGGCAGCAAATTGCCGCGTTTTTTAGATCCCGAGCAGAGTTGGAAGACAAGTACGCACGCAGTATGAGTGAACTCGTGCGATCCAGTGCGGATAGTTATAGCAGAGCTTTCTGTAAAGCAGGGTACGCGGTTTGGTCTTGTCATTCTCTCGCGCTATACCGGTCAGGGGCGTTCACAGCTAATCTGGGCTGATGGGTTAGGTCTTTTGTGGAAGCGTACAATGCTACGCTGAGAGTGCATGACACGCTCGCCCAGAACCGGTTGAGGTTCGCGCAGCGGCTGATCGAGATGAGTGACGAGTTGATAAACCTTGCCAAGGAAGGCGAGAGGTTGCGGAAAGTCGTGAGTCAGCTCTAGCTCCCGTCGTGCAAACACGTGCTGTCTCTAGAGTACCTGAAAACGATTTGGCGAATACAGCACAAGGAATCCGGCAGCCGTCATGAGAAGAGCGTACAAGATGCTGAATTCGCCATGGAAAAGGCCAAATCTCGGTTCGATAGCACGGCGGAAGAGTTGGAGCGGATATTGGTGACCAAAGAGGGCGAATCTATCAAGGATGCTAGTGAGTGTTGGACACGAGGATGCATCTCCCGTTCATTATGCTCTTGCTGATCCCTTTCGCCGTCAGACGGCATTTCTGGCAGCGGGAAAGAAGCAAAGCGCGGTGGTATCGGTAAAGCAATGTCGAAAGGACTGTTTAAAGCCAAGAATCCAGCGCAGATACAACGTCAGGAAGACGAGACCCGGGCCAGGATGAACAGTGCTAGTGAGCAGTTCAAAAAGGCTGTGCAGGATAATCAGGCCACCAAGCAAGAGTTTTTTAACTTGCAGCTGCCCAAGATTCTACGGGTACGTCGTGCTTGCTTGCGATGGAGTGTTGTTCCTGGCTGATACTCTACCGATATAGCAAATGAAAGAATGCGCCGATGAGCTCGACATGGGATGTCAATACCACATGGCAAGATATGCCTACCTGTTTGAGACAACCTTGCTGGCAGACGGCTCGGCGGTATTGCCTGTTTCTGACGAGTCGGGTATGTATCAAAACTCTCTTCGTGCAAAGCAATATGCTGATGGGATGCATATCTACATAGGTGAGAAGGCTGGCCTGAAAGCCATTGTTGAAACCATCGACAACCGCAACGATTTCAAAACGTTTATGCAAAACTTTACCGTTGCTCGCGGATCTCAAAAAGGACCGAGCAGAAACGTGCCATATGACGATGGATCGGTAAGCTCAGTCTTCTTTTGCCCCCTACATTCCCCACTGATGGTTTTCTTCCTCTCCAATAGCTACCTGCAATGCCTCCGCATGTCCATGCTTCCCATTACGGTATAGCCCAGCCATCACAACAACAATCTCAGCTGTATTCGCAATCCTCACAACAACATCCCTACAGAGGAACATCTTCCGTGTACAGCAATGGCGAATCAACAGTTTCGCACATGAACCAAGGTGTGAATACCGGATCGCATCCATCGCATTCAAGTGGCATGACATTTGGTGTCGAGTTGAGTGAACAGGCGGTTGTGACTGGAACGGAAGTGCCCAAGGTTGTGGCGAAATGCACGGAAGCAATTGAGGCTTTCGGTCTGGATCAGGTCGGAATCTATCGACTTTCCGGTACCACTTCCAAAGTACAGAAACTCAAGGCGGCTTTGGATGCAGGTGAGCGACTTTCGCGTCTAGCTGTGACTATCGCTGACGTGCAATCCGTCCCAAAGATCTTGACAATATCAACGTCATGGACGACGAGTGGAGCAGCGACATCAACGTTGTTGCATCGGTCCTCAAGCAATGGTTCCGAGAATTGCCGGAACCTCTCTTGACTCACGGCTTGTACCAAGGATTCATAGATGCTGCCAGTAAGTCGCATCAGCATCAGCCAACGTTTACAGCGATCGGCGCTGAATAGGTCTACAGGGTATGAGAACGACCGACTCCGGCATATCAGGCTACACGAACAGGTCAACGAATTGCCTGATGCAAATTACGCAACGCTCAAACATTTCATGGGTCATCTTGACAAGTGAGTCGGAAACGCCTCATTTGAGCATCAGCTGCTCATTTCTCACCTTGTCCTCACAGAATCCGCAGCATGGAGAAAATCAATCACATGTCGGTTAGCAACCTGAGTATCGTCTTTGGTCCGACGTTGCTTGGTGCACCTCCTGAATTAGGGTCAATGAACTTGGAGCACATGAGTTTCCAGTGCAAAGTAAGCGATTTTTCTTTCGCATCTGACCCTTGGCTTTGTTACATACGCTGATGCCTATACGCTTTTGCGACCCAGGCAATCGAAACGATCCTATTAAAGTATAAAGAGATTTTCGTAGAGGAAGATTCCGAGAGCTCAACTCCAGCGGCTGCGTGATTGCTCTCACGCTATAGAGTACTTTAGAAATGCATTTATACCCATACTGTGCGTGCACATTCAGCACATCAGCTAAAGGGAATTACCGCAAATCAGTAGACTGCCGAAGACCACATATACGGTTAACCCACCTACAATGGGATTTACAGATATCCTCTGTCTTCTTGATGTGACATAAATATATTCCTGAACATCTCGTACCCTGTGACCTGTCCTTCTTCCTGCGGTGATGGGCATGATGAGCTAGCTGACACGCAGAGATGAGAAGGCGAATGAATTCCTGCGATACTATTATGCCTGAATTTTGTGATGATGACGGTTTCGTGCTCGATTGCAAAGAGACGAGGGTAGGGCATCCCGTCGAAGCGCTTGTCAAAGCTTCTATGCGCGATACTTTGCTCGGTTGGAAACATACAAGAGGACAAATCACGGCCGGTGGAGACCACGACAGTGCGAGTGGCCAGTCAAAGGCCAAGCTGTAGTCAACGTCCCGACGCGCAGGTCGGTTCAGTCGCTGTTGCTCCGTCACTGGGCGGCAAAGGTTACTGTAACGATCCCATCGAGGAAGCGACTTTCGCAGAGGCAGGTTCGGCGACCTCAACCCCGGCCGCTGCGTACGGGAATGCTCTAATTAGTAAAGCTGCCAAGTACTCAATAGAGTTGGCTTTTCCTACATTGCAGACATCCCTTGTGTTCGTGATATGATGTGACATGAACAACTTGCTTTCGATCCTATTTCTTCCTAAACATCCCATACCCTGTCACCCTCTTCGCAGGTACTGGTGCTTCGGCGGGATCCGAGGAAAGTGAAGCGCTCGCCAGTCTCCCGAGAGGTTTTAAAGGCGCTGTGCTCCTACCGGAAGTGACGGGTATGGAAGGAGTGGGTATTGCTCGCGGGGTCGAAAAGACGGACGAGTCTTGCGATACTGTCGCGGATGACCGCCACGATGTTGATGATGATGCTGACGATGTTGTGCTCGCCGATAGTTGTGACGAGATAAGCAAAGGACATGCGGTCAAAGCACGTGTCAATGCCTTTGTCGCTTGATACTTTGCTCTGTCGCCATACCGTTTATCTCGAGTTCCAGCACTTTTGGTGATTGGAATATGATACTGGGATATATCCACTTGCTGGTTTGGTGCCGGACGAGGTGCAGCAAAGAGCCCGACTTTTACCGGGACGTGTGGTGCAGCTGCAGCCTTCTTGTCGGCCATCACTTTCCTGTCATATTCCACCACCGCCTCCAGATTCATACGCACGGTATCCGCAGACACCTCCCTTTCGTCGATGGCTTCCCGCACGAGCATACCGAAAAGCACAGTCTGTCGTGCGACACCTTGTGGTGCTTTATCGTCTGCCACTGCCCGTTTCTTCCGCCTCTGAGGACGTGCACCACCACCGGCGGAAACGAAACGTTTAGAATCCTCGTTTGATCGTTGTGATGAACGCGATGGGCCGGTCGTATTGGAGCCCGGAGGAGCATTAAAGTTGTACATCGGATACCGGTTGACGTGCGGTAATGAATCCACGTCGATGGGTGCGGATTCACGCCCGTGCGCCCTGGTTCTTGTGACTGGATCCACGACGTTTGGATCGCCAGTGACGTGCACGCGATAGGACGGGTACTCGGGCGAGCCTTCCCAGCCCACAGCGTGCGGCCATAACCTGTGATAGCCCTTGTAGATTCTATCCTGTACAGTGCCCGTTCGGACGGACTGGGCCGGTCGTTCCCCGAGAGCGAGTTCCGTGTGGAATCTACTGTTGGCTTTGGCGTACTTGTGATTCGTCTTTTTGGAGATGGCTTGCAACACTGCATGCCCGGCGTCGGTCACACTTGTTCTACAGAGACCTGGGAAGGCAAGACAAGGCGGTCAACCAGCGAGCAAATGGCTGCGGGTGGACATAGCAAGACTCACTGATAACGTTCAACAGCGGAAACTTCCATAAACTCTTGATACTCTTGTCCGAAATCCCCTTGGAACCATCCAACCAAATCCCACGCAACCGCCACATCCCCTTCCACTCGGCCGGCGAACCCTTCAACTCGAGCCCCATTGCGAGATTACTCAGGGTATAATCCGAGAGTTGCGAGTCGTTCAAGATGAGAAACGTCAAGTGAGGTAGATGCCGGAGTTCGGATATCCTCGAGTTGTCTGTGCGGCCGAGGGAGGAGAGGGAGAGGGTCGTGATGATGGAGAAATCCGCCGTGCGAGGGATTTGCATATCCCGTAGTGCCAGGTGAGTGGAGAGGTGATGCAGGATCTCTGCAGGTCGGAGGGAAACGAAATGCGCGGAATCCGACGACGACGACGACGACGACGCCTCGTCACTGACGACGTTCTCCTTTCCACAGATCCGAGCAGCGATCCACCACGTAGGCGTTGATAATGTGTTGTTCCGCGCTCGGGTGACCCACTTGATGACCCAGTTTGCTTGTACCGGGTTGATTTGGGCCCGAAAGTCATCGAGCGTGTAGTTTTCCAGGTTTGCGTCGATCTTGCGTAGACAGCAGTCTGTGAGTGACGGTACGGAGCCGAGCGGGGCTGAGCTAGTGCGTTTGCCTGATCCGTCGGTGTTGTGTCGTCTTTTTGGTGTGAGACGCCATTTGAGGACCGGGGCTGTCCTGAAGACGCAGGAGAGCAATGATACAGGTCAGCCTCCCCCGACATTTGATCTCGTTGCGGTTCGACCTACTCGACGCTCCTGTCCGTGTAAGGATCCAACAAGCTGTCGCCGTGATTGACGAATTCAGGCTGGACCTTGGAATCGTCTACCACGTATAGACCCATTTTCGGTCCGGCTTGTTGGAGTGCTGGGAAGGAGAGGAAAAGGCAAACGGTGGTAGGAACAACGGAAAACTTGTCAAGCACTTTAAGCAAATGACATACAGCAAGCTACACCCTCCCTCCTAAATGTCTTCAAGTTTCATTTCTCTTTCTTCTTCATGTGAAGACGCGTGTAAAACGCGTTTACAGTTAAATATAGGATTAACTGGGTCTTACATACAAACCTGGGAAAAAATGACTAGAGCATGTTATATTCCACAACTACAACAAGTCCTCCGCCTCTGAGTCAGCAATAGCCCTCGCCAAACAACCCGCATTCGGCGCCTCGGCTTGCACAACCCGCGTAATTTCACCCATCTGCCGGACCAAGTAACTCGTCGTCGTTTTCCCTATCGCGGCCATCCTGATCCTCATCTGCACGTGATACCGAGCGGCAAGATCGACGGCCAGGTCCTGGATCCAGGAATGAGGGCGTGTGCCGGCGGCGGCGGCGGCGGTGGCGGTTTGGGTGCTTGATGCGGGTGCTGCGGGTGCGGGTGCGGGTGCGGCGTAGAGGACCGCTTGGGCCGAGGAAGGTGAAAACCACGCAAACCATACCGTGAGGACGGGTTGTGCTGCTCCTTCGGCCGAGGAGTGGGATGCCGCGATATCTCCAAGAAGATCGGTGAGGCGCCGTTGAATATCCGTGCGAGGGCCGGTACGGTATACTTGGAGTTCCTTGTATGCCAGTTGGTGACGCTGGAGATGGTCTGTCAGTTCGGACGAGTTTTTATCCCCCACAAGGATAAGAAATGGCCTCGTCGTCGTCGTCGACGACGACGATCCGGCGTTGCATGCTTGTGATTCGGTTTGTTGCTGCTGTTGCTGTTGCTGGTGACGAGTGTCCGAGACGATGAACGGTCCAAGGCGTTCCGCGCAACCTGTTTCTTCCGATCCGCTGACGATTGTCGGGAACCAGCAATGTGAGAGATCCGGTGCGGAAAAGGCACTGGTTGTCGCTGCGCCGGGTGTATAGAGCGGCGTTTGACTCCAGTCTAGCGGAATCAGGCATCTCACTCAACATGGGTTAAAGGCGGAAGGGGAACGACGAGGACGTACCATGCTCCTCCTCCCTTTCTGCTCGTCTACAGCGCGCCGCATGAACCCAAGCCTCACCCGCCCTCTTACTAGTCGCAACCACCGCCGCCCAATCCCTCGGACGGCGCAACATGTCCTCCAACTGCGAAACATTGACAAACTCTTGCTCGAGCACGGGAAACGTATGCGCTACGAGTCCACGGGCTGTTATAGCGGATTCGTAAGGGTCTGCTGTGCGTCCGTTGGCATGCTGTTCAATGTCGACTGGGACGGGGTTGCGGAAGAGGATGACATGCTCGTTTCTCCGCATACGAGCACCCGTGCGAGTCAACTGGTAGGGATTTTGCCAGAAATGGGCTCCTCTCCCCCGGTGTCTTGGTTGCAGACCCAGGCAGACTTGATCTTGAACTGGCGCACAAACGGGACGGCTCCTCCGGGCTCAGAGTTATCGGCCCCCGGTGGCGGCAATCTGGCTCGGAAGCGGATGCAAAAAAGTCTGGGCTGTCCGTTCCGATCTCGCTCTTCACGCAACAACACGCAACTCGAGATCTCACTTTTCCGATATTTCTTTCTTTCTTCGATGGATGGCGACTCGTCTTGCTCGAGTTTAGCATTTACCATTCCCACCCTCGTTCTTCAAGGTCTGCACCAGGAAAAAATGGGTCAAACCGCATCTTCACCCACCGGTGGCGCCGCCATGCCAACAACCCCGACTCCCAAAATGGCACCAGAACACCCGATAGGCAATAGCTCCGCCACGCCACCTCCCGAGTGTCCCATGCACGCCTCCAACGCCTCCGCATCCCCTTACGCACCAGCACCTGCACAAATCTCACCGCAGCCCTCACCATCATCATCGCCCGATTCCAAGCCGGCCCAATGCCCGGTCCAGCACGGCCAATCGCCTCTCTCCGGCCTAGGAGGCGGCCCTGCCAAACCCACCGCCACCTCCGCCTCCGCGAAAGACCAACTCAACCCGCTCAACCAGATGCCCACGCTCTCGCACCAACGCGCACCAGGCCAGGAAATCGAACTCCCCACCGACCGAACAACAAGCACTATCCCGCGTCCGCATGCCGACGAAAAAGTATGGGAGTACCCTTCCCCGCAGCAGTTCTACAATGCGCTCGTACGCAAGGGGTGGGAGACGCCCGAGGAGCATGTGGAGACGATGGTGGATATTCATAATTTCTTGAATGAGGAGGCGTGGCAGGAGGTGTTGAAGTGGGAGAGCGGGCAGAGAGGGTATGTTCTTCGCGTCTTGGCTGAATTTTCGCACCTATCCCCGGCTAGAGCGTTTGCTAATTCCCCGGGTAATGGACGCATTCCATAGCGGTCGAGACGTGCAGTTGGCACGGTTCCAGGGCCGTCCGGGCACGCTCTCGCCAAAGGCAACCCTCCACCTCGTCGCAGGAAAAGTTTTCCCCTCGAAATTCAAGTAAGCTCCTTGACTCCCTCCCTCCCAAGCGCCGTGTTTGGCCGTATTGACAGCCGCTAATCCGATCTCCCCTCGATCCACCAGCTCGGAACCGCCGTTTGATCGGCACGACTGGATCGTGCACCGGCCCGTTCCCTCTGACCCGCACGGCCCGCAGACCCAAGTCCGCTACATTATCGACTATTATTCAGCGCCGGAAGATGCAGACGGGAACCCCGTGTTTTTCCTCGATGTTCGACCGGCCGTGGATAGTCTTGGTTCAGTCATGCAGCGGGTTCGAGGCCTCTTTTGGAGCCAATGAGCGATGGGGTTGTAGATGTAGATGGAGGATGCAGCTTGTTCGCATAGACTTGTTGTTGGTATTGATTTCATTCTTGGTATATACTAGATCTAGAGTTGCCTATACGGGCACCTACAACATCCAACTGAAACTGTCCGTCAAACCCCATACATACACTGCGGGGGCTACCGCTGCTGCCGCTCGATCCCGCCACCACCACCAGGCGATCTCGATCTCTCAACAGACCGTTCCCTCCGTTCCGACGCCGGCATACTGGGCGACGAATTTCCCACCGAGCCTCTTCGACTATCGTTCCCGCCGCCGCTACCACCACCGCCACCGCCGGTGTGGAACATCCTCCGACTCGGAGAGCTCGCTTGAGCGGCAGCAGCAAGGTAATGAGGAGGGCCACCACCTCCTCCGGATGCCGGGCTGTTTCCAGCGTCTACCCAGCTGGAAGGTCGGGACCCAGA
The DNA here is from genome assembly GCA_030039255.1 of Naganishia friedmannii. Taxonomy (NCBI): domain Eukaryota; kingdom Fungi; phylum Basidiomycota; class Tremellomycetes; order Filobasidiales; family Filobasidiaceae; genus Naganishia; species Naganishia friedmannii. The sequence continues at coordinate 920,547 of JASBWT010000003.1, forward strand.
GTTGCTGCCCGGTCGGTAAAGTGGTATCGAGGGTGGCGCGTGTCGGCCACTCCAGTGAGCGCTGTGGCCCGCGTTGAAGAGGCTATTGTCCAGTGCGAATTGGCCGGCGGCATTTAAATTGTCACCACCGCCTACGACACCGCCAACGCGTTCCCGCTCTCGTTCCCGATCTTTGTTGCCCTTTTCTTTGTCCTTGTCCCTTTCTTTTTCTTTCTCTTTATCCTTGCTCGAAGGTGGTTTCCGACCCGTTCTTCGAACTTCGGCGTAATTGTTACAGTGCTTGAAGATCTCCTTTGGTGGCAAATCCATGTTTTGAGCGAAAAGCAAACTGACACGGTCGTCCAGGACAAACATCAACTCTTTGGGTACCACGTAGAATTCTTCCTGGCGTTCGACCAGGGTTTGAATCGCTCGGATGGCGACGAAACTGTCGTCCCGCATCGCATTTTGACCTTTGGCGTACAGGATACTGGGGCATATCACCGTTGCCAAATTGGCAATGTCCATTTTGCTACCTGTCTCTTCGTCCACATGGGAGAATGAAGCCACCCATTTCAAAAATACGAACAAGACTTCCATAGTGTCTCGATTCGTCTTGGGCAGCATGCAGATAATAAGGTGAAGGCAACGTGTTTTTTCCTCGGGATCGGTAATGTCTGTAATTGACCTGATTAGTTTCAACGGATCTGTAGATATCGTGCGAGTCGACTCACTTTCCGCAGCACAGAAAAGCCGATGTAATCGAAAGGTCATCAACGGATCCGGTAGATCCCGCAAGAATTTCTTGAGAAGTGCTGCCAATTGCACCGGATTGTCGTCGGCCAAGTTTACGGAAGAGGGGTCGCGATCCAGCGCTTCTGTTACGGTATTGAGTCGTTTGATATTCCCGTTCTTTCGGAAGATTCCTTCAACCGACATGTCTGATCGACAACAAGTTGCGGATCAGTATACGAGAAACAACACAGACTGCCAATACTTACCCATTTGCTTCATGGCAGAGATAATATTATCAATAAATTCCGGTACACGTATTTGGGTGTTTGTTGCTCCCAACTGGGAGTCACTACCCGTCTTCTCAACGAGAATTTCAAGAGGAACTCCGAAAACGCCTGAGAATAGTCCTGTTAGCGTGGCCTACAGCTGACATCCGTCTTGACTTTTGACTCACCCTTGCGCTTGATGTCCTTTTTGTCTTTTCCTCCTTTGAAGATTTTATTCCACCACTGGTTTTTCCTCACCTCGACAAGTTCGAGCATCTCTTCCAAATCGATATACGGAGCGAGAATGGATTTCGTGAGGGCCAACAACGCGAAATGCTTTACGATGAGGGCATCGAGGGCTGATAATTCTGATATCAACGGCCTATCGTCTCCCATCGCAGTGTTTCTATGAGTGAGCCTTGCCTGCTCGGCCTCGACAATGGCAGGAATGTCTGCCAGCGTCACTCCTTCCTCGTGATCAAAAGGAGAATCGTCGTGAGACGGCGAGAGCGGCGGGTCATCCTCTGGGCTGAGATCCGCGGTTTCGTTGACGATGCAAACGGAAGTATTGTTTCGCGCAAACGCGGGCCGAATAACATCAACTTTACCTGCTGGCGATGGTGACCCTGACGAATGGTACGGCGTTGTTGCAGAAGGTGTATGCTTGCCAGGTGTCCTGCCCCGGCCGAACGACTCTGCCGGGGAATCTGACCGTCCATCGGAAGGCAAAGGAGGTACGCCTTCCGCGGAGCGAGCTGAAGAGCTACCGCCTGCTCGAGCTATCTTGCCAGAAGGGCTTTCGACTACGGTAGAACGTTGAGGCATCCTGGCGTGGGCGGATGTCTTGCGATCTAGGTTGACCGATTTGAGCCGTTTGATATCGCTCGAATCTCGATACGCATCGTATAGAGGATGCGGGTGGTCGGTATGAGTGGCCGCATCCAGCGGGAGCGCCGATACGGTCCCTTGTATCTGCAGCTTCCCGCAAAGTCTTCGTAATGCCACGTTGAGCAAGTATGCGTATTGCTCCAAGCGAGTGACCGATTCGAACCCGGGTTTACTGCGGTTGCTTCGATGGATCACACAAAATATGGTGGTGACTTCGACGGCGTTCATGGACACCATGGTCCGCGCCTCGTAAACGAATTCTTCCGCCTTTGGAGGCGGTCGTCGCACAAATGGCTTTGGCATACCTTCTTCGGGTAGTGGCGGCTCCTCGATGGTGACTGCTGCGGTCGTGCTGCACTCCACACATCGAAGACATTTCGCGTGCCATCTTTCGAAAAGCCCGAGTCTTACACAATCCTCTTCGACGGTATTTTCGCATACCATACATTGATCAAGGTTGCCCAGCCAAGTCAAAGATCGGCCTTTTAGCACGGACTCGCCTACGACTTCGGGCTAAGGGAATGATTGCTGTTGTCAGCTAACAGATACAAGATTATGCGCGGTATAAACTTACGGCCAGACTTCGATATCCGTACGCAATTCCCTTCGTACTTGCAGTAAAGCCAGGAGGTCGGCGAATTTCCTGCGGCTCCAAGTGGTTTCGTTGAATGCCTTGACCTCGAACGGGTACTGAGGGATCGGCGTCATCTCGTGCCAGGAGCGATAAGCGCTGAAGCATGAAATCCAACGCGTTGACGTTGCCGTGCTCTCGCTCAAGCTTTAAGGCTCCGGTCAGCGCTATTCGTATCAGGATTTTAAGATAATGCGCAAGACCGGTAACGAGAGCAAGCAATTCCTGGGTGATCATTGCTTTCTGTTCCGGTGTCTCTTGGTTGTGAGCCAAAAGGGAGAAAAAGTTGACCGTCTTGCGACAGAGCATCTTGGCTTCTCGAGAATGGGACATGCCTGTGGAACGATAACATGAATCATAAGTATCATAGTTCCTCTGCGTCCCGACTCTGAATCTCACCTCTGGCATTCTCCATCGCGAATTGCGCCTCCAAGTCGTCGATCACGGCAAACAAAATTTCGACGTGCAGGATGAAACGCTCGGCCATGAGCACCCCATCTAGGTACTCGTTTGCGCTCACGGACCGCAACATTTCCGAGATGCAGGCCGCAGAGCTCTCTTCGAATGCAGAAAGCACTCTCCAGATCTGCTCGACCTGAGTCTCCATCCGAATTTGCTTGGCTTTCAACGTTTCCGCCGTCTCCTTTTGTTCCTCTGGTACGGCGTCCGGGTCCAAGACCGACGAAGCCGATGCATGAGCCGAGTTGACCGGGGTATTCTGGAACTTTGAAATCAACTTGACGTTCCAGAACTTGTGTATCATGTAGCATTCCGGATGCCAACATTCGTCCTTTTGATTCCTGTTGATTTCGACGAATTGCTTGAGAATGGCGTGCGCACAGCCGACACATTTCGTGGCGAATCGAGTAGAGTAATGGAAATGACAGTCTGAGGGAAGAGCGATACATACTCAGTGCACCGAGGACACCTGTAAGACTTGAACTGAAAAGGACTTACAAACTTCATCGCCGTGCTCATAGTACGAATCTTGGGGCCCAAAGACTGTTGGACAAACGGAACATGTAAAGTGTTCCACGTGATATTTTTGATTGCAAGCCGTGATATACGCTCCTCTTAATGCCTTGTCGCATTTTCCACAGATAAGATCAAGCCGCGCAAAATAATCGCGCTCGCACAAGGGGTACGAGCCGTCGGAGTCGTCCACCGGGAAAAATTTGGCGGCAACGACCTTATTGCAGTCCTGAGAAAATCACGAGATAAGCTCTTGCGAACACTAGTGGATCGCGATATCGCAAGACTCACTCTGCATCTGAAGCAATCGAGATGGTAGATTCTACCCATTGCCCTGACGTACTGGCCCTTGACTGCGGTACTACACGCTCCACATAATACGCCAGAAGTCATAGCGGACTGCGATGAGGCCATCGAGTGATGCTGGGCGTTTGATGAGCCTGACTGCTGATGCGAATGATTCACACTGGCACTAGCTGATTCCACAACCGAGGATTCGCCCTGTTGGTCCCGCCGATCCCCAGCATTACCTCCGTGCACTTCGACTGAATGACCATGATGTGAACTCTCGCTAGGGGGAAGCGGCTGTCCTTGAGCTTGCTGCTGTTGGCTCGTTAGAGACCGCGTCGATCTTGTAGGTGATGGTATTCCACCTGCTCGGTTCCTGCTCATATCCGTGTGACCTGTTGATATGCCTAGCCCAGTGACAGTCGTACCAGAGGACGCCTTACTCTGACTACTCGGATTCGCGTTTCTACTGCCGGTACGAAGATGGCGGGATGGCGAAAGTGGAGGGATCGGCGGAGGAAGCATGTTCCGCGTATTAGCTGGAAGTGAATATTGCTGTTGAGGAATTCTGTCCGCAGTCACCGCTCGTTCTGGCTCAACAGGTCGTGGAGTACTCGATTGTTGCGCAGCGAATACCGAGTGGCTGTCTGCTCTCGGCGTGCCTTGGCCGTTACTTCCCTGAGACATAGCAGGGGAATGATTTATACCGTAAGGTGATGAAGGGTCGGTTGCCGACCTATTAGGTGGACGAACGGCGACTTGCCAGTCCGACGGCGGTATAGAAGCCATTGTGGCTGTAGCACTGGCCGGACTTTGGGCGTGAGTGTACTGATGTTGCACCTGCTGATTTCGAGATGAATCTGCAGGTATCGGCTGCTGGTCAAAGGAGTGTTGTCGTCCTGCGCCTTGCCTTGAATATCCCCGGTTGTACTGCTGAGATTGGGAATGGCCGTGCGAGTTGGACAACGACATCGACGGCCGGGAGTGATGTTGCGGCATAAGATGCGGCTGCATCTGTTGATGCTGATGATGTTGCGAGGATGCCGAGTCGTAGGACGGCTGGCCTGTATGGTGTGTGGCCTCGTATCGCAAACTATTCCGACTGGATGGCGCAGACAGGTCCGGAGAAACGCCTGCTAGCGTTAAACCCGGAGCAGGTCCTCCCATGCGGGCGGTATGTCTTCCAACATTCGGAGAAGACGGAGCAGACGCCGACTCGCCTCTCAATTCTGTCAATCCTATTGCACTTCCACTTGCGCCACCTGTTCCGTAGCCACCATGTCCGGTAAGTCCTGCTGATACAGAACCGCCCATCATATGACCATGTATCCTCTTTGAGATCCTCGGCGAACTCGGCCCACTTCCGCTGCCAATTCCTGCCATGTTGACCTCTGAATCTCCTGCGGATGCCGTCGAGGCGTATGCGTTAGGGTAGGGCGGTTGGTCTATTTCATGATCGTTTGCGCTGGCTTTTCCATGCTCCCTGTTGCGATCTTGGTATGCCGGGTATCCGTTGGTAAAGCCATTGGAAGAACTGCCGCCTTCCTTGTGACTCGAGTGGCTACTCGATGAGCCGGGTGGCATCACAGCCATGGTAGAGAAACGAGTCGATGTATCTCGATGCACCGATGTTTTGCAAGAGATCAAAGTTGTTGGTGAATGTTGAAAACGACGGGTCTGATCTCGTGCAAACGCATTGAGATCGACTGTGACATATGGCCTTTACGGTGAGGGCTGACGGTGAGCTGACTGAGAACAAGGGATATGATCCGGACGAGTGGGCTAATCCACTATACCCTCGATATGTTACATGTATTGCCGGACTCAGTCAAAATGAATGCAGTGCAAGCTACTCACTACGCGTCCCCGCGCGCTTAGACCAAACGCGCGTTAGCCCAGGAGGTGCCTTCTCAGTAATCTCAGCCTCTCTCATCTCTCTCATCTCTCCGCCTGCCTTCCAAGCTCCCGTCTTGAGCCTTTCCGGGATCTGAGCTGGTTGTGTACCGATACTGGACTTCCATCCCGATTCCACCTCATTTCAATTCAGTTCCAAGCAAACGCTGCCATCTCTGAGCACATACTCTGCCATGCATGTATCAATCGAATGCTAGATGTAATATAATGTACAACCCGTTTCCCCTACGCGCCTCTACTGTGCAGAAGACCCGTCTATAGCTTGGCCTTTACGCCACCAGACGAAGCAGCAGCGGCACTGTCCATCATCCTCTTCATCTCCTTGGCAGCCCAGTACAAGTTCTGTTCCAACTCTTTACCTCGTCCGTTCTTTGTCATGATACCCCATCGCATAAACTCGTTGCCAATGCTGTAACTGAGACCCCATCCGTCTGGGGTAACCTCACCGTAACCCCAGCCGTCCAGGTAGTCGGAACCAAGTTGGGAGGTACTCAATGTCCACGACGACGTCTTGGAGAACGCAGGGTCCTTGAAGACTTCCGGCATCTCTTCGCCGTTTCGAAGGAGTTTACGAAGACCAAACATGTGTCGATCAACACCCTGGGCATCAGCAGCCCAGGCAGAGTACTGGACGTGCCGGGTAGCAGCTGCTTTCAGTAGCTGAGCTCTCTCCGCATCCTGGAGTAGCAACGCAGAGTCAGCATCAGGCAGGCCTCCAACTCTGAATATTGCTGATACTAACCGATACTCCATCCTTCAGCATGGCCTGAACGAAAGCCTTGCTCTCGTTACTGGCACTCCTGATAACTTCGGTCCTACCAAGCTTGAACTTTCTGGTCTGCGCACTTTCGTACGTGACGGCAGGTTGACCGTTGTGCATCTTTCCGTATGCCAATTGCTTGGTCATCTGGAGCCATGCGTCGGGCGACGTCTTGTGCGCCTTCATGGCGTCCTTGCCGTAGCCATCGTATTGGGCAATCTGTCACGACGTGGAAACGCCACTTCAGTCTCGAGGCTTATCCCAAAACCGGGCTGGAAAAACTCACGATCAATTCATGTTCAGCAAGAACCTTGCTAAAGTTGTTGATTGCCGTCTGGACGTGGCCTTCAACAGTCGAATCGGTCGCAAACACAAGCTCTTCTGGCTGCAAAGGCGCCGAAGTCTTTCTGGACGAAAGCTCGAGCTCAATCTTGCCCTTTTCCAAGGCACCCAGAACGAATTCGTTCATTCGCAACGTCGGGGTTCCGTCCAGCAGGGAATCTGCAAAACATGCGAAACGCAGTCAATGACGCGTTCCAGGTAAAATGGTGGCGAAACACATCGACTCACGTTCCCCGTTGAACCCAGTCTCGGCATTCTCATCGACGATCCACTGGTGCTTGTCAAACCACCTGTTACGTGCCTTTCCGGCAGCAGAGTTGTCCTGTCCGCCAGTGTAGATGTTCCACGATCGAGCGGAACCATCCAGCGAAGGCGATGCGAGGTCGTCCAAGCAGACGAGGAGGATTGATGATTCGATCGCTTGGATCGCTTCAACGTTTTTGGGGGAAACGGACAACAAATGTCGTCGAGCCTGTCAAACACACCCAGGCACTGGTGTTAGTTCTCGGATTCAGAGTGCGACCCTCGCTAAGAGCAACTTACCTCGGTCCATGCGTCTCTGCTATCAGCAGTCAACGCACCAATAGGCAACGCTTCTCCCTGGCTATCCGCCTTTTGCTTGATTTCAGTCAACGCTTTTGCCAAATCCGACGCCGAGCGTCCTTTCGTGTCGAGCTTGAAGAACCTGTTCTTTCGCATTACAATGACGTGTTCAGCTTGCTCCCCTGGGTAGACGACGGCGGTGTCGGCCGGGGTTGTGGGTATACGTGTCGCGCCGAACCTGTAATAAGCGGGTTTCGGGTGAGCCAGGGCTAATGTGTAGGATATCAAGTATAGCTTACATCTGCTTGTATGATTCCGTGCAGAGGGGCTTTCCCTTGACTTTCTCGGGTTCCAGACGTTCGCTACAAAGTGTCGTTTGAATCAGCATTCTTGACTTCAAGTCAAGCTATGGTGAACTTTGCGTACCTGACAACCAAATCACGGAAGTCTCGAACACCTCGAATCAACTCTGCAGCTCGCTCAACCTGGTTCTTTCCCTTTGCGAGACCCTTCTTGTGCAAATAAAAGTAGTTGACATTAGGGACAATGCTATCCCGGTAACCCATATAGGCAGCTTCGTTCCACCATTCGCTCAACCAGCTTTCCTTCTCGGATGCTCGGCCTTCTAATCTCGCTTGAAGAGTGTTGGAGAGGTCGGAATCCAGGAAATTATGGACCAGCGAGGTTGAATGCGAGAATTCCTCTGGAGAGAGGTGAGGCTGGATGGATTCTAGGTATTTGTGAAACGTGGAAGATAGTGTTGGAACAGGAAGCTTGGGAATGCTGCTCTGGGACGCGTATAATGGCTTGGTGGATGCCTGGGAAGCGTTTGACCGGGCAGCAGTGTTGCTGAGAGCTCGAGCGGTGGCGGGCATCTTGGTGTTCTAGATGAACGAGGTGTTCGTTCAGTAGGCGTTATCGCAAGCGTTTACTCTTCGGAACTCACGAATGATAAAGCTTTTGCTTGTGAAGAACCAAAGGTAGACCTAACGGAGTTGCGGAACATTGGAATCGCTGAGGCGGGGTATCGTAACGAGACAGCGAGTTCTGTTTGTACCACGTTCAGGCCACCAGTATATATTCAGTGAGGTGCTGGAAAGGAAAATAACCCAAGGTCGACTCCCGGATATCAAGGGAGCCTGAATTACCGGTAAGTAATACGCCGTTACGAGTCGCTGGGATGGAGGTCGAGGCGAGAGTGTGCTGCAAGCCAAAGACGTGGACGCAAGTGAAAGGTGAATGGACTTAGGACCTTTTGTTGGACTTGAAAGCAAATACGTTGATCGAGGACAAGCCTTGACTCTGAAGCCGATCTGAGGCAAAGAATACTGCCACAGGCAGCGTTTATACCCCTGCGAGATCCACTTCCTCCAGTTGTCAATTCTCCGTCCCCGATCTTCACGCTGCTATTGGCTGAACTGAACCAAGGGCCCCGTCCGGGGTAAGCCAAGATCAACGGCAAACCGGCCGGAAGACCCGAAAAGAAGGAGTACAAGGCTCGTATTTCCGTAGATTGTGTGGCCTCCACTTCCGTACTATGTGAAACATGAGTACCTCGTGTGAGTCGTGTTTGAGTGGTGGTTAGTGTACGAGTAAGAGGTCAACCGTAATGTATACGATCTCCTTCATTCTTCTTTCACCTGACTTCAACCTCGACCTCGCACTTGTCACATCCGCCGCACGCTTCACAGCACAGCGCACGCTCGGATCGTCCCATCAACCAACCGGATGATTGCTAAAGAATGTCGTCGAATAGCTACGAGCTTTCAACCGTGCTCCGAGCTCACTCGGATGACGTAAAGTGCGTCTTCCCAGTCAACTCGGACTGCATCTTGAGCGCTTCGAGGGACCGGACAGTCGCTGTCTGGCAGAGAGAGGGTATTTCTAAAGTGAGAATCGAGATCAAGAGTCAAGCGTGGGTGCGGGATCGCTGATGTGCTGCTGCTGGTGTAGGAGTTCCAAGTAAAGAGGTTGTTGACAGGACACGATGGTTACGTCAACTCTCTCGAGTTTGTTCCAGCCGATGATGACTGCCAGTGTAAATTGTCCTTCTCGTGTCAACGCTCGGAGTAACTTCCCGAATGACTTACAAGCCTATTCTGCATCCTCTCATCCAGTCGACTTGATCGCTTCAGCCGGCAACTCCAACATCATCCTATTCCACCTGTTCGATGTCGATCCAGCGACCTACCCATCCGCCGAGCCCGTAGACGGACTCGTCGGACACCACGCGAACATATGTGCACTTTCCTATTCGCGCAAGCATAGCAAGTTAGTTTCTGCGAGTTGGGATTGTGCAGCGAGGGTTTGGTCGAGGGAGGTTGCGCGGAAAGGTGGTGTTGAAAAGGCCGAGGGTCAGCGTGTGAAGAGCAAGGCAGGGGAATGGGGATGTGAGCTTGTGCTGAGCGGGCATGAGGCCGCTGTATGGGGCGTGGCTGTGCTCGAGGGTGGTTCGCACGAAGGGTTTTACTTGACAGGCGAGTCAATCACTTGACCATCCTCATTTCCATCGAAACTAACCTTCTTTCTTCATAGGCTCCGCCGATCGGACTTTGAGAATGTACGATCTCGAGGGCACTTGCGTACGCAAATTCGCAGCTCTACCAGACGCCATTCGCTCGATATCCTGCTTTCCCGACTTTCTCAACGTTGCGGTAGCGCTCAATGATGGGTGAGTCTGGTGCGGGATCTCTTTCCCACATTTCTGAAGCAAAGCTGAAAGTGAATCCCTTCCGTCATAGCACCATCCGTATCATCAATGTCGATGATGAATCCTCCAAGACTTTGGAAAATCATACCGACTATGTGTATCACGTCGCGGTGAACCAGCAGAACGGGGATATCATCTCATCCGGCGAAGATCACACGGTAGCAGTACGGACAAGTAAGTAGCAGTCGGGCTCCTCTCTGGGTCTCTCGAGTCACAACTGCACAAATACTGAAACCTACCGGCTGGATAGACGACGAGCAAACATTACAGAAACTGGTACATCCTTGTCAAAGCGTCTGGTGCTGCGCTTGGATGCCGAATGGGGATATCGTTTCGGCGGGGAGCGATAATGCTATCCGGATCTGGACCACTTCAGAGGAAAGGAAAGCGGAAGGAGAGATGCTACAGGTCAGTCCTTGGTCCATGTGGGTATTTCAGGCGCTGTAGGGTAACTCATCCGTCTGCGTTCTTGTGTTCTAACCGCTCGAAAGAAATCGAAACAGTGAAGGCGGACAAGTGAGCGATTCCCATCTTGCATCAACACTGTGGCGTGATCTGACACGCGACGGACGTGGCGCTAGACCTGGCAAAGAAGACGGTGAAAACGTTGATGGAGGCGACATCGTGCTGGACATCATGTTAGAGGACGATAAAGCCCCTCTCCAGCTCCGATTCTCGAAAGACTGTAAGCACTGCATTCTTGCTCCGTTTACGAGGGTGAGACAAGACAGACTAATCTTCATGTGTGCATTCCTGCTCGAGTAGCTGATCGGAGAGAGGTGGCGGAGACGTTCGGCAGAGAGCATGGTTTGACAGGCGAAGAGGTGGAAAAAGTCGCCGCCTTCTTGATTGACTCGTCCGTCAACTGAGGGAGGCGGGTCGGGCCTTGCGCTGGCAGAACTGGCGCCCGTAGGCTACGTTTGTTCACCCTCTCCATGGCAAGCCACATATAGTCGAGCGCAAACTTGATTCCAAGCGTAAACGTGCAGAGCAACGCATATTCTGAATAGCCATTTGACATCACTGCTTAGCCAGCTTGTGATCGTTGCCAACTTCATACTGGACGACTTAGCAGATACTGCAGATGGGGAAACCGTTGCGGACGAGATCGTTTCCACCGTAACATGATACAGATTTCCGGATAGGAAATTCACGGTGCGCAATTCAAGTAGAATAGCTATTAAAGTAGTTGTGCAGTCGTGCTTGGCTGTTTCGGACGCGACGCGCGTATTGTTCGCTCCGCTGTATTCCGCTGTATTGTCGATGATCACCCTGAGGGAAACAGCGCATGGCACGAGAGGGGGACAAACGCGGGGCAAAGCTGGGGAAAGCGATAAATTGTAAACAAAAGGAGAAGAACAAGCTTTATTAGCCAGCGAGTCGAACTTTGATGAGTTTTATGCTTTTCCACCCATCAACCAAGTAATCAATTAGGGGAAAAGGCAGTGCTGATCACTCCCTTTGACCTTTGACTTCTCAAGACTCTGCTTGTCTTTCGCCTCTTCGCTACTCCTCGACGGACATTCACATTCATTCATTCGTTTACAATATTTTTGATTCAACAACACCCTACATCGACCCTACTTTCCCATTCCAGTTCCCTCCTCAACCACCTCCCATAGTCAAACACTGCGTTTCCTGTCAAGATGAGAGGAGAATGTGAGTTCAATCCATCCCGTCGTCTCCTATCGATGCGGCCTTACTGCCTGCAGGACTAACATGATCCTCATTTAGACTGTATCGCAGGAGCGTCCTTCTTCACGTAAGCTTCCCAGTTGTGTAGAAGCAAAGCAAGGCAATTGACAGCAATCATTGCGATGGTTCTTGCAGGTTCGTATCGGTGGTGTTGATGGTGTTTGCGCTGGTAAGCATCCTTTTAGCTGTCATACCATACACGAATCACTGTTAACGCTCTATCGTCATATTCAGATTGGTCAAGTCAGCTCCGGCTCAGTAAGTCGCAAAATAAGGAGATGAGGAGGCTGAAGGGAAGCTAATGCCAGCCTCAATGACATGGGTAGTTGGTGAAGAACATCTACATGATTCAGGTGGATATGGCAGCGTAAGCATTCCCTCTTCTCCAAACTCTGCGACGCCATCTCATTCCCTTTCCTGCGCGTAGATACGGAGCTGGTCTCTCAAGCGCTACCAACACCTCTGTAGGTGGTTTGTATGACACAAAAGCCGACGATAAGCTGGGAACCAAGCTCGGTGCGTAGCATCATTAAACATGAAGCTCTCATGAACCAATCGACTGACGTTGGTCTTGTGCATAATCTTCATCATCTTAGGTCTGCGCCAAACATACCGATGGAACTACCTCGGTGCCTGCGCATACGTTACATCTGGAGATGGAATCTGCAACTCGACTTCCTTTGGACACGCTTTTGTGCCGTTGGCTGCCATTCTCAGTGACACCCCCGCGAAATTCACAAACCAGTACGTTGCCTGGGTGAAAGCGTTCAATACGAGCCCTTTTGGCTGATGGCTCTTTGTCGGCTTAGGACGACTGACATCATCCCGACTTCTACATTCAAGAACAACTCGTACAACAAGAGCTTGTCCCGCGTCGCATTCTGGACTGCGTTTGTACGTATCCATATCTTCTGCTTCCCTCCAGATCCGTGTGCTGAGACTATGACCGGCTTCGCTGTGTACAATCAGATTGGTGCATGTGCCGCACTTGTCGCTTTCATCGCCGGTGTCATTCCCAACCGTGTCACTTTCCTCGTTGCAGCCCTTGCCACGATTATCTCCGCCGTCGGTCTCTGCATGTAAGTCCCTTTCGGATGTGCCATCGACACCCGCCGCTGCTATGTGTCTGACTCAACAAACCTTTTACCTTTTTTCTGCAGTGGTGCCGCTATCTGGACCGTTCTCATCGACAAGAATGATTTCTTGAACATTGTCAAGGTACAAGGTGGAAAAAGTCTTGGTATTCACGTCACTGCGGGACCGGCACTATGTACGCCTTTCCTTGGTTTGCCGCGTCTGGACCGATCCTAATGCCTCCTTGTGCTTGTCTCGATTAGATCTTACCTGGGTAGCTTTCGCATGTTCGGCCGTTAGCGTAGCCCCCTACGTGATTTCCGCGTTCACTTATTCAAAGTACTAGAAGGCCCATCGGTACTGGCACAAGGCATCGCTCTATTGGCATCGGGCAACCGATTATAGCGAGTCAGGTGTCTTGTTTTAAGTTGGTGTATGGTATCTAGCAATCCTTCTTTGTAAACACTGCTGTCGTGTACGCTCTTTTCAGTTGTTCCATGTATTCAATTGTTACTGTAGGCGGTGTACCATGGACGCATAGAATCATACCCTTACAAGCATAAACTTATCAGATCATGTGTGATCACTCCTGAAATGTCCAGTTGGACGACGCCTAGAAACATTTACTCGCGCCACTTGTACATCGTCAGGTACGCCTGGGGCCCGCGCGGTGGCGACCTGGCACGAGGCTGGATGCTGGAAGCCTGGATCACATTGTACACGTGGAGAATGAATAGCCTATAGTAGCTTACAATGTTTAGGGGTCGTTAATCATCCCTTGAAATACAGTAAAGTAGCAAGTAGTATGCGAATGAGGGGGTAATGTTGTGTGGAGACCTGCTCCGTTTCTATTGTGCCGTCATAATGATCATGCAACGTCCATTTCTTCATCTAATCACTTGGTCATGTAGAATTTACCGAGAGTGTTGACGCTGCCGTCCGAGTTGAGCAGAGCGTTACCGTTGCTGAAAGTTGAAAAGAAACATTTCGTTGGCAAATCGACCAGGTTTTGCAAAGCACGTCGAAAGTCCACTTACTTCCAATTATTGAAAAGACCGAACCAACTGTAGCGCTCGACCATGGTAGAGGACTCGAGGAAAGGAAGGACAGCGTTCTGGAAGGCTTGAGCCTCTGTGGCAGTCGCACTATAACCAGTGGCGAAATCCATCGCTGCGAATTCGGTGATCCATAGGGGTTTACCGAATGCGGTGTGCATCTCCGACTGTCGATCAAAGCGGTGTAAGTCAAATCACAATGCTTTGAACGGCGTGGTACTCACGACGTAATCGTAGAGCTCCTGAGGCGTCTTTCCATAGAAGTGGATCGGAATGAAATCGTCTAAGGAGAACGAGAAGCAACGTAAGTAAATTGCAAGATGAGTGACGTAGACTGTTGACTTACACTGGCACTTCCCGTTGCAAGCGGTGATCCATTGCTATTGAGGCACGAAACGGCTGATTAGCAACAAAATCAACATAGTCTGACAATGAAAGCTACTCACCTGCAACCAAACCTTATTGCCTCTGGCCACGGCGGGCGCTCCGATCTTGTACTTTGAGCCCACGGTGCTATTGAAGACCCGCTGGTGGTCAATGGCGGCTTGGGCAGGCGTGATATCCGATCCACCGGCGCTTCCAGACATCTGTAAGATCGTCGCGGAAGGTGAGTTCGGGCACTCCGAGAAGTCACACGCGAACTTACATCAGGCTCATTGAAACTGAGCAAATGCGTCACACCCCAGCTTGGGAAGTTTGGGATTTGAGAGGTGAACCACTGGATCTTGTCGGCAGCGTTTCCATGAAGCATCGGTACAAAGTTCAACTGCGCCGTCGGAAAGTTTAACATGGGATGCGCATCCCAGCTGTATCCCCTATAAGACGATCAAAGGGTTAACGAAATCGTTCAAGAGAATAGATTTACCACCGTAAGCTTACCATGAGACCTTGGTCCCAGCCGTGCTGGTCCATGGCGACCAGTTCTGATTGAATTCCCAGTTATAAGCCAGACCCGCTTTCTTGACTACACTGGCAAGTGCAACCGTTGCCGAAGGTGTCGTCGACGCCTTTGTGACAGATGATGCAGGCTTCACGCTCGACGAAGACGCTTTCGACGTACTTGAAGCTGGTTGGACAGTAGGGCTGACTGTGACAATCTTTGTGAAAGTCTGAGTCATCATCTTGGTAGTGGTAGAGGGGGTACATTTGACGGACGATGCAGTCGTTGCTCGCGCGACTAGACGATGGTTCCCTGGTGTAATGTGCTACAAGGACCAACGCAGAAGATGAAACTAGTCAGCTTCTGCGACCAAGGCTTGCCAATGTCCCGCCAAGACTTACAGCAGGTCGAGCTTCCACCGCAGCGCCAGAGCCGCCCAGGACAGCGAGGATCGCCAACGAGATGGCAGAGGACACAGAGAAGTGCATGTCGGATCAACCGATACTGTAAGTTGAATGTGGTAGGAAACGAGTGTGTATCGAGAGACGGAACTTGAAGATCCAGCTTCAAGTGAAGAGATTAGTATGGGTGGCGGTCACCTTCCTCGGCGAGTCCTGCCCCATGTTGAGGAATATCGAACATCTTATATGTGACGCTCGATAGCAGAGAGCTTGCCAACTGATTTGAGAATAGCATACGCTGACCACCGAAAAAACAAGTGTTGCGCTGTCGGATTTGCTGTCGCCACAATTATTGTACTACAGTGACTCGAGGTACCGTAGTTCCTCCCAATATCTCTGTGAAGCCTGGAAGAGCGGCGTCACGGGCAGGGCGGCAGGTGCTAGCTCAGGTGCTCCAGGAATTTTCCAGGATAGGCTGCTATCTGCTGGAACCTACGGCGGCATCATTCTGAAGCAGGGCATGAGCTAGCTGAGCTGCTAATGGGGTGGCTGCAGAGCTGGCTGCAGATACACGGAACTCGAACCGAACTTACCACATCCGGAAGCGCTCTCGGATCGGAAGGATACCGCAGCTGATCCCGCGCATCCCGTCCGATGTGCTGCGTGGTTGATATGTTGAAGCTATGTTCATGCAGAGTCTACATCCGCTTCTAACCACCCCATTTCCCTTCGCTCTACATCTATTACAACGTAGGTGTTCAGTTCCTGTTTACTACTGCGGTTACATACTTATACGCCCACCCGCTCGGCTCCTTTGAATAAGACCGCGAATGGAAAACACCCCGATTGTACACATCCTGTTGGCATGGGAATACTAAGCAGGTCGTCGGCATCTTGCCCGGGCAGTCTTCTCGGCTGCGTTGAGGTCAAGGAGGGGCCGTATTCTACGCAAGCAGGATTTCTAGTAGTGTTGTGCAGGTTGGAAGGCAGGAGAGGTGTCTATAAGGACTCAGTAGCGAGCAATCAGGAACAACAGCATGTAGGTGATTTGCAAAACCCGTAACTTAGACTAGTGAGAGTATAATCAGCTGCTGTCTGCTGTTTGTACTCCTGAACAGCTTCTCGAACCGTGTACAAACGACACGACAATTCGAGCTGAGGAAAAGGCAGTGGGGAGCTAATTAATCTAATATAGTAGAGCCAGCTGTAGAGCCAAATCCGAAAGTTTGTTTAATTTCGTGGACCGTCGTTAGATCTGTGGCACGAGCTTTGATCTACAAAGCGTTCAGAAGTCAGGTACGGAAGATGAACCCGCTCGGAAAGTCAATCGGGTTTTCTATAGCTTCGACGGTTTTCAGTCCTGTTCTAGAGCTTATTCTATGGATGGATCGACCCGCTGTTCTTCATCGATATCGCATCAGCGATTGTGACTATTGTGTTCTTCTCAATATAATCGACGGCAATCCTCAAGCCGCTGACTCGAAGTGATTTCCATAGCTATCTCCAAATTCCAAGAGCTATTTCTGAAGGCAGGCAGCCAAGCGGGATCGGCGGCAGTAGATTTCTATATCGTAATTTTGTTAGGCTTCCGGAGCTGTTTCCGATACAAACATGAATCATCAATAGCAGAATAGAGACAGACATCAGAGCTGAGAAGAAGAAAAAGAAGCATCACAACCATTTGAGGAAACAGTACTGAACGCCTTACTGAACGGAGCGGTCAAGGACAATGTGGTTAATCAGGGAACAGTACTGCAGTCAGGGCTCAGGGCGCATTTGAGAACAGGGCAGTAGCAACCAGGGCGTAGATAGCTGCCAAGATGTCGCAAGCCGACGATCGAAGGGCAATCATTTGCATACTGGTACCTACTGGCCCTGGATCTCTTTGAGGACGCAGTGGTGTGTCAGAACTGAGACAACTAGAGGCGAGATGTGTCTTTTCTACGTGTCAACGTTCGTGTCAACACTGACGCGTAGTGCATAGCTGAGAGCAGCAGAAAGAGAGAGGTCCTCATCCTTGAATTGGCAATGCGAGTAACTTCTGCTAGCTCGTTTGCTTGCAAAATCACGGGCAATGCTGCCCGCCTGTCTCTGCGGTGATGTTATAGATAATGGCAAAGTTCTGACGGGAGAAGCCGGATACTACTCGACGACCCCGACTTTAACCGGCAATCAGCCGCACAGATTCATGAAGACCCGATACCCTCGACTACAAACCACGCATAAAACATTGGAAATGATACTGTACGATTCTTTGCCAGCAGGTTCGACCCAAAGTCCACTTCGCTTCAAGCAAGTGCATCTCCACCCTATCATTCAACGGCCCAATGGGCCCGTCGTGCGGATTACCAATACTGCGTGAAATCCCTGTGTCGGCCGTCTTTCGTTCTTAAAATGGCGACATTACTCGATAGCGCCGAGAACTGACACAGTAAAAGAGCAAACAGCATCAGACAAAGACAAGCCGTACAAGGAAGAAGAATGACGTACCCCATTCCCAACGAACACGCCACTCCTCCGGGCAATTTCAGTATCAACTGCTTCCCCTACTTCTTGATCGTTGAATTCCGAGACAATATCACTGGAAGTCAAGATGGTATGCCACCCGTCACTCGACAGCCACCTCCGGACCTCTTCGACGAAATTGTAATCCGCATTCGAGAGGATGTAAATCGTATTCAACAACGGATGATTCGCCCTCATCCGTCGTGCACGAGCGATAATCTCGAGTGTTTCCGGGTCGCATTTCGCACGGTAAAGGCCTAGGATGGCAGGTTTGGGCATATCGGATGAAGGAGGGATGTTTTCGTTTCCGGGTAGACCTGTGAGTTTGTTGAACCCGACGAACGGTCTGCGATTGGTTGCTAGCATGAGCCTTGTGCGTAATGAATCATGAAAAGTTGTAATGGGGGGTTACTCACGCGGTTCGTTCACCTAAACTCGTGCAGTAATGCGGATCGGAACTCTTTCGGAGATGTAAAGCCAATACATTCTTCCACGGTAAAACTTTTCTCGGATTCTTGACGTGCTCGACGTATTCCGGATACGGGGTGCTACCGGGAGAAAGCAACTCGAGTGATCGGTTGATGATGGACAGAACACGGGTGGAGAAAGAAAAGTGTTTAAGGACTGGTGAAATCTGGAGGCTTTCGTACAGATCGATAGGTGACCGGGATTCAAAGAAACTGCAAGCAACGGTGGACCGAAATCAATAAGGGTCAAGCGCATTGCGGAAACACAACGCCGGACTTACTCTCTGTCAAAAGGATTATGTTCCACCTGTACGCATCTCGGCAATTTTGGATCCATCAATTCCTTTACCATCCTTTCCATCTTGTGAATTCCATTCTCATGGATCGCTTCTTCCCGATCCATCGTTCCAAGCCGGATGACCGCCGTCTCCTTGGTCGAGCATACCTTTCTCAGATGAGATAGTCTGTTAAAGTACAGGTACCTTCAGCTCTTGATTGCAGAAAAGTGTGGGTATGTGATATGAGAGCGAGGCTTACGGTACTGCTCTACGTTTACGATAGAACGCCTCGAATCCGCTACCGACACTATCCAGAAGCGCCGACATCGGAATCCGACTCGAGATCATTGGCCATTGTAAAGGGATTGGAAGGACCTACGAGATCACGTTAGATATAGATATACTGTAATGTATGTGAGGCGAAAGACGGCTTACACTGTCGATGACATGGTACGGCTCGTATGCTAGTGATCGGTTTGTCAATGTTGCCAGATGATGTTGTATTCTTCGAAGCAGAATGAGAGTTAACAACAGAAGTAGTTAAAGAGTGTGATGGTGCCTACATCAGGCTTTGCAGCTGCAAGGGAAACCAAAGTTCAGCAATCAGCTTTGAGAGTAGGAAAAGAGGGGTCTGGCCGACTTACCTGGTAATTGAATCCTTAACGGTGATGAAAGGTACCTTGGTCAGATCCCGAACCCCAAAGGCGAGTACGCGGTGACTTTACCTGTTTCTTTGATCGGAGAGAAGCTAGTGAAACAAAGGTTAGTCCGCTAGCGATACACCTGGCACCGAGAGTTTTGGACTCACCTGACATACTTTCCATCTATAGCTTCCACCGCAGTAGGCATCCGCAACTCTTTCATCAACGCTCTTTCTACCGCATACTCCTCGGCATAACTCGGCGGCAGAGGCGGCCGGAGTGGGAACAGCAACAGAAACGCAAAACATATGAATGGCAAGAGAAGGATGTTAATGATCCGTCTTGATGGTGAGCGTTTATTCGACGCGAAAAACGGTGCGAGGACAATGTTGACGAGCTGGTAAGTTGTGGTTTTGACGGTTTCGACGATCCAAGAGGGATCGATGATGAGGTCCTTCATGGTCGGTCGGGTGAGTTGTGGCGAGGTTTATACCCGTTTGACCAGATCATGTGGCATCCTATTCTATCGATGCTCCAACAGAAAAGAAATCACTAATGACTGAGTCTATTCAACCCAAACGCAATGATATTCTCAGTAAGGGCAAAGGCTAACGGCGATCGGACAGAATATATTAAACGCGAAACGCGTCGTATAGGCATTCCCTTTACCCGTAGTCCGGGTACGGTACTAGGATACAGCACTCAATTTGCCAAGTGGACATTACAGGACAGCGCTATACCAGCAGTCGCTATATTGACTATTTGACAGGTAGGCTATATGTGACCGTTTCCTCACCTGTCCATGAGGCCAAGGACGACAATATAGGCGGACTTGGTAGCCTCATTCTACCGTGTCGACATTCTCTCAAGGCGCATCATGTCCTTCGCAAAACAGCTCCTTGTTCATATCGAAGTATGGTGAAGCTATGGTGAATAAATTGACAAAAATAAACATCGGATATAACCGTCCGTTGAGTATGTAACCTCGCGGACACTGGTCAGCGAATAGCTTGAAGAGCAGCTTGATCGTTTCCTCAATAGATAGAAAAGCTCATAGTACATTCGTCACAGGCCTCGTCAGTAGTCCTAGACTCCCTGGACACTCTCCTCCCCATCACGACGTCCGTCATGAAACACCAAGCACTCACCATCCTGGCTCCCGCGCTCCTCGCCGGACTGGTCTCCGCTCGAAACCCGTCCGATCTCAAGCACAAACACAAAGATGCCATCTTTACACCGAAAGACATGCTGGCTCTTCCCCGACCAGGCCCTGTTGGTGTCAGTCCTAGTGGGAAACTGGGCCTGAGTACGATCACCCGACATAGTTTTGAAACACGAAAGTACGTTCAATTTCGCTGGTTGGGCTGTCGTATGTGTGCTTGACCATATATCCTATCCTTTTGGTTCAATAGGACTGTATCCTCGCTCTACCTCATCAACTTGAATGAAACCTCTCGATCTGAACCTCAACTCCTTGTGGAGAGCATTCCCGAAGCATTCTCCTTCAGTGACCCGATCTGGCTTTCCGACCATCGTATCGCGTACATCAACCGTACCGGCGCAGATATCGGACTCTGGTACAGAGGTATCAGCGACAACGCTCATGGTGAACATGGTTCTGCAGTAACCCCTCGCCACCTCCTGGATTTTCCAGCAGGAAGCTCACCTTCAGCGCTCAAGTATTTGGCGACCGCTGGTAAAGACTCCTCGGCTGGCGGTGTTCTGGCTTTCTCTGCTCATGTTTGGAAAGGTTACGATATTGAGGAGACTGGGCGTTTGGAGAAGGAGTATGAGAATAGGGGAGATGGTGCTATGATGTGGGACGAGACTTATATTCGGTACGCTTCACGACTCATCCGATACGCTTCATGTTTCTCACACTTTTTCGGTTGCTTTTCGTGCAGGGAATGGGACACCTGGAGGAACCCGGACAAAGTCCACCAAGTCTTCCTCACCAGTTTGAACCTTCACAACCTGGACAACCATCAAATCGACAAATTAAAGAAACCCGTATTCTTCTCGCCGTTCAAGGCTTCCGGAATCTGGTCGTTGATGCAACCGTTCGAAACGACTGATTACGATCTAGCATATTCCGGCGGTCGACTTCACCTCGCAGTGCAGATCAAGGACAAATACCTAAACTACGCTTTCAATTCTCGACGACAGGTATACCTCACTTCGTTGGCGGTGGAGAAATCTTCCGACATCGAACCTACCTTGTCTGACGCTCATCTCGGTTCCGTGAAACCGGATGTCCAGATGGTAACTTCTGGTGATCAGGGTGATGTTTCCTACATAACCTTTAGCCCGAACGGCACAACTCTTGCCTGGTTGCAAAGGGAAGAAAACGGCGCGGAAAGCGATAGAAACAGAGTAATTACGTACAGCCTCGACACCCAGACTCTCAAAGTATGGACCGAAACATGGGATCGAAGTCCCAGTAGCATCGTTTGGTCCAAAGATGGAAACTCCCTCTACTTGATCGCAGAAGAAGCCGGCGCTTCGTTGCCCTACCATCTCACTCACCCGGGACATTTGCCGACGCCGTTATTGTTCAAGGGAACGTCATCCTCGATTACGCCTCTTGATGCGTCTGGATCTCGTCTTCTCCTCGGAATCAGCACGTTGACCCATCCTACCGAGAACTACATACTCGCCTTCAGCGCACCTAAAGGCGGAGATGGGGATAAGATCCCGGTTTCCAAAGTCACCCAAGTCACATCCTGGTCCCACGATGGCCTTTCTCAAACCTCCCTCTCTGAGGGTGAAAAGTTCTGGTTTAAAGGCGCTCACGACCACGACGTCATGGGCTGGCTTATCCCGCCTCGTGGTTTCAAGAAAGGCTCGCACAAGAAATGGCCGTTGGCGTTCTTGATCCATGGCGGACCCGAAGGCGCATGGGAGGATTCGTGGTCTACTAGGTGGAATCCGAATATTTTTGCGCAGCAAGGGTACTTTGTTGTCGCTATCAACCCGACTGGGTCAACCGGATATGGGCAAGAGTTTGTTGAAGGTATTTACGAAAACTGGGGTGGAAGTAAGTACCTAGCCTTGCTTGAAAAACTCTGCCCTTTGCGGCAAACTGAAATATATGCTTTTCTAGGTCCTTACATAGACCTAGTTGCCGGACTTCAATATATTCTAGAGACCCATCCTGAAATTGACGAAGAACGGCTTGCTGCTCTTGGAGCAAGCTATGGAGGTAAGTCGCGTTCCGTCGCAGCGCATGGGCAAGGCTGAGTGATTCTACATTTCGGAATCAGGCTATATGATCAACTGGTTACAGGGACACAATGATCATGTGCGTTACACCCCCTTTTCGATCTCTCACACTGAACTAACATGGTTACACTCACCGCTCAGACGAACTTCAAGGCGTTCGTCTGTCACGACGGTCTTTTCGGTAACTCGCGGTCCCGGGCATGCAGTTACCCTCGTACTCATCTGATCCTTTCCTCCTGTAGAAACACACAACATGTACTACTCCACAGAACAAGTCTATTTCCCTCAAAAGTGAGTTTATTTGTCTCTCATTTACGAGACGAGATTCGAAGGTATTCAACACCGTATTTTTGCAGAGAAAATGGAGGCCTTCCTCCTTGGCAAAATAGGGCGCCTTATGAAAAATGGTCTCCAAACAACTTCGTTCAAGAATGGAACACTCCTGCGTTGATCATCCACGGCGGCAAAGGTAAGTATTTTCAGGTTGAACAGCCTTTCAAACGACTCATGCTTTGATCTTGTAGACTATCGGGTACCAGACACTCAAGGTATATCTGCCTTTACGGCTCTTCAGAGTCGAGGTATTCCCTCTCGGTTCCTCTACTTCAAAGACGAGAACCATTGGGTGCTAGACCCGCAGAACAGTCTACGATGGCACCATGAAGTCTTCCGATGGCTCGATGAATGGGTCGGGAGTGGTCACAAGGAAGGATTGGAAAAGCCTTCAGTTCGATTCCAATTCTAGGTTATAGGTGCAGAATAGCGTCGATCACAGAGAGAACATCGCCAGGGCGGCCAGGTCCGGTTGATCTGCATTTGATTGCATACTAGAAGACAAAATATACAGCATATATACGTATAAATGCGCTCGGTCTTGCGTCACATTGTACACTAATCCATCCGCGCTTCTATAGACTGGGAGCAAGAAAGGACCTCAAAGTCAGGGAGACGGGAGTTCAGCGAAGAGTCCGCGGAATCTATCCCATCATCAACTGAACATTTTGAAGCACATCCATGGCTTCATCGCCTTGCCAGTCTTTGGTAGAGGAACCGATCTGGAATTCTTGAACCCGCACAAACTCTTTAAGTCCCTCTTTCACTTCAGGCGCCAAGTAGTCTCCTGAAGTCGACTCTAGGTGCGTCCTGAGATTTTCCATGACGGCCCTCGTTGCGTTGGGAATGCTCCATGGCTCAAAGTCGAAGAAGCCATGATAGCTCCTGAGAAACTCATACGTGTTTTCAACAGGCTGCGATACGCAATAACAATGTCGCTTCTCCCATCAACCTGGCTCTTAGATCCCATAGCGAGAGGGAAAGGTACTCACTAGTCTTTCCAGGTTGCGATCGCACAAACGCACCAGATACATCGCAGCCCGCTGGAAAGGCGCCATATGCGAGACCGGTGAAAGTACCGGCTTCATAGGCACGATGGCATGCATGGCACTTTTAAACGTGAATTGCGAATTAGTTCAGGCTTTACTTGAAATTGAAGAGCCAATGAAGACTCACGCTATCACGGACGGTCCGCTCCACCTTCCCTCAAAGTCAGTATAAGCTCTCCAAGGCTTATAGTTCGGATCCACCTTTGCTTCTTCCCTCTCTGCTTTCTCTTCAGATTCCGCACTGAGTACCCATCTCTCGAAGGTCTCTACGGAAACGCCAGCGTCATGTATAAGCGAGTGCACACATCGAGGATCCTTCAGAACTTCCATCCAAGTAATCTGCAGCGTATTTGACAGGAGCCCGAGCACCCTGTTAAACAAATTCCACTTGCTGTCGCTAAATAGCGGTTCGTTAATGACAGAGTCTTCGGCGGAAGAGGCCACAGCCCCGGGCTTGCCGTTTCACAGAGTAATTATCGTCAGGTAGGCATTGAGTATTTAGTATGAAAGAGATGGCTCACGAGATCCGCCACAGGTACTTCATGCATCGCCAGCGGGGCGTCATATCCTCGCAGGCTTCCGCTTTGCGATTCTAGTTCGGCTCTGGCTTTGCCTTTGCTTCTGGTCCCGACTGCTGCTATAACTTCGTTCAGTTTTTGGTTCACCTCGGCATCGTATTGTGGGCGTGCCGTGTCGAACTCTGTCCCACTTTGGTCATCGCTACGGTAGGCGGGGTGGCGGGAGTAGGCTGAAGAAGCTATGTCCCCGGAAGACAGGCGCGGACTCGAATCGGACGAGGAGCTCAGATCCAAATCTTCCTTGATGTCATACTGTAGAGAACGTGTATATGAATACCGGAAGATTGCCGCTTACCATCTCATATCAATATGGTACTCACAGCAAAAGGGTCCATCTCGACCATGATGTCCTTCGAAGTCCTGGACGGCACACCTTTGATATGGGCCATGTCATTGGAGCTGCCGTAGGAGGTTTGTGGACGCCTTTCTACCTCCAACTCGGAGTAGTTTTCAGGATCATCATGCACTGAGCAGCCTCCAGGTGGTAACAGGCAGATGACTTTGGGATTCGACTGCATCTCTTGCAACGTGTACTCCATCGGCTGGATTCACTCTAAGTTAGCAGAAGGAACATAGACTTGCAAGATTCCCTCGATGACCTACTTCAACTGGAAGCTCTAGACCAACTTGAACCAAAACAGAGATAACGGCTTGGAAAGTTCCAGAGGTCTCCTGCTCAGTACGGAAGATCTGTTTGTACCACCTAAAGTTTACAGTACGAATCAATCAGAATGCGATTGCATTGTGGGCAGGGCAAGAACACTGGACCCGGCAGACGTACAGGAAAATTTCATGATGGGTGACGTGATAGTTCGCCACCACAGCATAGGAAAGCTCGTTGCTAAATAGCTCTCTCAAATCCAACTCGGGGACCATGGCGAACTTGGCGATATAACTTGTGATAGGATGATATGGAAGTTGCTGGGGCTGACATCGTAGAGTGTTGGCGAGCAAGTACAGCAGGAATTTGAATGTCACATAAGTCCCGTTGCTGGTCAAGGGATCCCATGGTCTTGTTTCATACTATCCCCGAAACTTTTAGCGAATGTCTTCCTTTCAATCTAGCGGCTCGGACTCACGGAGATGTGAAGGTCAGAGGGATCGACTGATGCTGCTGTTGACGGTGTCGCTGGCCTTTCCACGTGTTTCTCAGGTAAAAGAATGCCGATGTTCCCGTTACTGGATAAGCTAGGTGGTACGGATCTGATGGACCTCGGATCATCCTTCACGCGGAGACGAGATGTCGTTATCGACCGCAAAAGCTGACACTATAGCCAGTAGAGGAATGAATGTCAGAAGGCGCTCTTCATATTCCGGCACATTATCCTATGAAAAAAACTTACATTCAACTCCAAGTCAGGCGCTTCGTGAAGCAACATCTCCAAGGGTTCCAGCCATGTCGTCGGTCCGCCTGACGTATCCGCTGGATCTGATTGTGTTCCAAATCCGTCCTCCCTTTCAACCATCTCCAACAACGCATTCCCGACAGTCGCCTTTTCTTTGAACAGTACATCATCCGATAAGCTCGATTTAAGTTCTCTTCCTTGCTCCACACTTTCGTCTGAATCACTTTTGGATATTTGTTCTCCGGCATGTCGCGTCAACCCTCGTCCTTCCGGTGAAGGGCGAAGAATGGTGGAATCTTGAGAAATTGCCTGATTACCACCATCGTTTTCTTGAGCCTGTGGGGTGGCTTGAGAAATGGACATCGATGCTACCTGGTCTGTGCTTGGTGGCGAGGACATGCCGCGAGATTCGTTTCCGAGCACGTTCAATGACTGACGACACGGTGGCGAATGTTGAGACAACGGCGATCCAACAGGATCTCCATCCCTTATCCCAGCTTCCCACCAGTATTTCAAGTTGTTCGGATCCTCGGCAGAGTTGTACGATTTGGCTAGATTCTCTGAAGAAGCAGCTGCGGAGCTTGCTGTTGAGGGTAGGTTTATAAGGAAGAGCAATGACGGCGAAGGAATAGCTGGTAATGTTCCATGTACAAAGACCGAGGATTCTGGAGGCGAGATGTCGTTGGAAGCCGTAGGTTCAGGCACATCCTCGGGAAATGCATGAGCGTCGGCTTGCCTTCGTGTGTTACGGCCTCGACCGATAGTAGAGTGTTCGCCTTCGAGCACCGCAGGAGGGTTGGAACGATCATAAGCACGGGATTGTCGAGTAGTATTGTGAGAAATGGTCGTCTCTTCATCATGATACGTAGAAGATGCTGCTCCGCCTCCTGCTCGGTCTGGACTGATCTCTGGTGGCGTAACCTTGACGAAAGATTCCGTAGAGCTATTAATGTCTTCTTGGCCTTCTTTGGAAAGATAAACGCCCGAGGTAGATGATGTAGTACGAGAAGAGAATACGATGTGACGCAATGAAGTCGAGGATCGATGACCGACTGGACGATTGCCGCTTTCGATAACTGTGGAATACGCTTTACCCAGAACTGGTTCTACTGCTACTGACGCTTCTCCTATTTCATTATCCGCTGTGATGTCTGTTGTTCCGTGTCTTGATGTGACGAGAAGAGATGGAGTGTCGAGACGAACAACGTTCAGCGGAGCGATTCCACCTTGACGATAAGTTGGTAGAATAGGCGTATCTCTTCGTGGCGGACTGGTCGGAAGTTGTAGAGTATCAGACATTGTAGACGCCAGAGCCCCAATGATGTCCCTCGGTAAGTTGTTCGAGGCACTTGGAGATAGCACGCTTTGATCAGCAAGGTCGTTGGCAGGAGAACCGATAGCGGATCTGTCGATGATTTCAGAATCTTCATTAACGTTCGGGTTTTCCGCTGGCTGCGGCGACGACATATCCTCGATGGGATCCAAGTTCAAGTGGGAGGTGCTTGGAAGAGGGCCGTCCATGTCGATGTCGTAGTCACCTTCGAGGAGACGTGAGACCAGCAAAGCCAGCGCAAAAAGGATTCGAGCGTGTTGATAGCGAAAGATACTCCTATCGGAATGTTTTTGTTTTCAATAGAAGAAGCCTTGTCGAGCAGACCGCACGTGAGCGATGGCATCCTTTGGCGGAAAGGAGGTTTAGAGCACTTTAAGGTGTTTTACCTTGCTGAGCACGCTTCGTCGTGCGACCGAGTTACTGTCATCCAAAATCGTTGTTGGTTTGATTGTGAGGACCGGATTTTCGATAGCCCGGTTGGTGTCGGCATACCAATTATAGTATTTGATCAGAGCTATCATGAACCCTCGAAACAACCATATACAACATTCTAAAATTAGGAGACTTGTTCTGTTAAAATTACATGATTCGGCATGTACCATTGAGCCCCATGTCTTGTACTTCTGTCTTGGCGACTTCAAGCTCGTTCTCCTTTTGCTTCTTCTTTACTTCCAGTGGAAACCATTGCTGCATGTAACTGTTCAGAAAAGAAGACACGCAAAAGGTCAGCGATGAAGATATACAAGTCATTGATGGAGCGACATACCCCATCATTTCCGTATCAAGTGATGCTGTACAGCACGTGAAGAAAGGCACATGTCAGATCATTAACCTGAATGAATACCTTCTTGTGGCACTAACATCTGTCCGCTTGTAGCACAGTGGTCGCTCTGCACAGAGGACAATGAGCCTTGCCAGCTCTCTGCATTTTGGCCAAACATCTGTGACCGAAAGCGATTCTAGTCAGATCCCCTTCTTTAATACTCGACTGCCAATCTTACATACCTAACACAGAACAGATGGCTGCAATTCAGACGAATAGGCTTGAAAGCGATAGAAGTACAGATCAAGCACATATAATCGTCCAAACTCGGCAAGATGGGAAGTAAGGTATCCGTCAAACTAGCCAACAAGACGTGCGGAAGCGATGTATTGTAGAATGTCCAGGAATTGATGTTGCCGCTACTATCCATATGAGCGTCCAGTGACCTCCGGACGAATTGTGGGAAACCGACCGAGGCAGTAAGGGCAGTGCGCTTGTCGTGCTTTTTTAGAATTCTGGCCATCATGATGTAAGTCGAACTGTAAACTTGCTTGTCGGACCATAGTGCACTTACTTTCGGGCAGCGTTGACATTCGCCAACTGGAACCGCTTCAAATCCAGCAACAGCATATTCAGCCTCAAAAACTCTTCCCACGCTTCTCGGCTCTCCTTTCTCCTGAGTGTCCGACGGTCACCCAACCCTCGCTTGACCACCTCTGCCGCAAAAGCCTTCAACCTGATTTCCGCCTCTTCGACCGACCTTTCACCACGATCCCGTTCAGAAGAAGACTCGAAGATCTGGGCTTCAATCCAGAGCGTGAATATCTCGCGCCAGGCGTATAAGTCGGATTTCGAATACTCGGTTGGAACAGGGCCTGAGAATTGCGTTTTATCGAGACGTTTGGTCGAAAAGCGTAAATTCTTGATAGGGTTTCCAGAGCTGGATGGAGTGATGGAAGAAGATATCAATTGGCAAAGCCGCTTGACAGCCTCGTTGAACAGTTTTTGTTGCTTGTCGTGCAAATCAGAAAGCGAATTAAGCGCCTGGCACAGTAATTCGAAAAAGGCCACATCGGATGGCACGGAAATAATGATTTCCCGTTCATTGTTGTCTGTTCCCGAAGCCTGGCGCACTGGCAGCTCAATAACGTCGTCTCCTAATGGCGGCGTCGGCTCATCAATCGGCAACGAGTCAAGTGTATCCTGACGATCTGTGTCGTGGTCGAGAGCGGGTTCGCCTAAACTTAAATCCTGCAGCCCTCCCTTGGGCATCATGATACTCTGCATCCCGGGACTGTCTGTTCCTGTTGTCAAAGCCCAGATAGGCGAGGACGCTTCGGTAACCCTTTCAAGACGCGGAGATGTCGGAATAATTGCTTCTGGTGATGATTTCGAATTCGCTCGTGACCGCCGTGAAGGCAAGGCGTGAACGCGATACATCCCAGGACTTGACGTTGAGGTAACAAACGGAGTGTCATTGTCGTCGTCGTCATCATCGTCATCATCATCGTCGACTACAGCGTCCTCATTTCGCTCCATATGACGGCGCATGGAGCCATTTATTCGGGTTTCTTCCACCGTGTGCAGTTTCAGCCCTGAACCTTGCTCGTGGGTGAACGAGGACAGGTCTTTGGGAGCATGGCCTATGCTGTTGTCCTGTGCCTGGAGTCCGCTGGAGAGAGGTGAATCCGATCGGGGAGAAGTTGACAAGACCAGTCGGATTTGAGGTGTAGGATGATCAGAAGGACCGGCCAGAACATACTCCGCCTTGACTCGGGCTGTACTGGTCCGTCTCGGTATGCTGGAAGGTCGCCGGACTCCATGATATTGGTCCAGATGCGAGTCATCCAGCGCATTTTCATCCATTCCATCTTGTCGAAACACCGGTCTCGAGGTGTCATTTTCGGCTTCGCCAGACATACTGTGACTGGATAGTCGGACACGGAATCTCGACGGACGCCTCTCCCGAGACGCATCAGGACGCAGTCCTTCGGACGGCTCCTCATCGGAATCAAACTCCAGCTCGAGCTCTTCTCCGCTGTCTTCGCCCGAGCCACGTTCAGGAGAACGTTCTCGGTGGTCTTGTACCTGAATAAGTCTCAAGTCTTCTGGCTGTACTATCATGGGTGTCGGATGATGTATGGAATTGTCGCTGTCTCGTCGACCTTCCGGCGACACCGCACCGGAACTGTCCGGTGATGACTCGGGTTTAAGGATCTTGTGGAGGACATCTGGGTTGAGACCCATGGTTGATAACTCGTCGACGACATTCTTGATAAGTTTCTTGAGCTACGTGTCGCAGAGGAGAACAGCAAGATCAGCCGTGAGTTGTGCATGCGCAAAGCGTTCACGCACCTGACGGTATTCAATGGCGGACTCTTTCCATTCCTGCGGTATACGAGAGTCCTTGAGGAGATCCGCATATTCCTGTACAGATGAAGAGCTGCGTCAGTTTCGTCCATCGCCAACTTTATTTCGTCGAGCAGTATCTACCTTTCCGTATTTCATGTTCGACGGACGGACGGACGGAAAGCGAAGGTGAACCGAATGGAAACAAATACTTTTCAGAGCACGGAGACTTGCGGATCCTGTAATGAGCCGCTGTTGCTGTAATCCTGAGCTGTGTACGAAAGGCTTACAAGTTCCTCTTGTCAAGTGTAGCGTTGTTCGCTTCCCGCTTCAGAACCCTAGTAGACTGATGTAGCGTTAGATAGCCATTCGAAGGCTGACAGAGGCAGAGGGGGGTGGGGAACGGAATTGTCTACTATCAACTATTGCCTTCGGAAGTCCAAGCGAGAACATGGATAATGGGATAGAATAAAGATTGGGTTTGTAAAGTTACTGCTCATGTCAACTTCCAACTTCGCACTTGGTAACTTCAACTTGCCACGGCGTTTGTGCTGGACGCACCTCGCCAAGCACGTGGTTTCATGCTGAGATAGGGGCGATCGAGGGGTGGAGAAGCTGGTGGAAAACGCTCTCCGCTACGCTCTTCTTATTCCGGCTGCTCCACTGTGTGCAGCAACTCTAGGCATGCTATGCAAGTATGCTCCACTTTACTTAGGAACAAAGTGCTCTCTCAGGGGCCTGGCAACCGTAGCACCCGGCGTATAACAACCATTGAGACACGCAGACTCCCGCTCAGTATGTCATAACGGAGGGGTCTTGCAGATGCGATAGGATACCGACCAAAGGTTCACTTAGACATCCATGAATACTACACACGAACGTGGGTCGTAACAAGTTCGCTTCTACGCTTCCCCGGAAAGCAGTTCCAGCTGCCAGCTGCACATCCCCTTGATCCCAGCAAATCGACAAGCCTACACCCATTCAGCGACTGAGTGAATCTCTAGAAAGTATAATCAAATCGCACTACAAGACGCTCAAAGAAGAGTTCAATCGCTAGCAGGCCAGCTCAAAGAGCTGGTCAAAGAGTCAAGAGAGTCCCCAGAGCCGCCCGCTTCCCCGAGAACTTCCCCGGGCGGAGTGCGCGCGCTAGAGATTCTCACATCCGAAGTTGCGAAGAAAAGGTGGACGAACGAACAAGCCTGTGTTGAGTTGGATCCGGCTGGAATGAACAAACTCGTGGCCGCTTCTTGCCCTCCTGGTCAAAAAAAAAAAGGACGAATGATACGACGATGCAGACATTCACATAGCAGCGTCGATAGCTGTTCAGCGCACGCTATCGCCACCGTGCAGCCATTATCAGTCAATTCTACGAGAGCTCTACCTCTGACGAGCACAGAAGACCGGAACGGATCGGCCCATCTTCGTACCATCGATATACCTGCTTCATATTCAATTAGGAGAGCGGACCGTCAAGCCGGTATTACAACGGAAAGCTCAGCTGAAAGCTTCCAACAACTTCTGCGTTACATTCGTCAATTCCAGCTGCTATCCCTTGAGCTGTGCCCTCGGTGGTCGACAGACAGCAAGTCGACCCAACGGGCATACCTCCGATATATACAAGGGCCTCAAAGTGTCGCAACATCTCCGTGAATGGTCAACTGTCAAGAGACTGTCTGTGCTTCTAGGCTTGTGGGAAGTACGATGACGCCGAAATATACCAATGAGTCGCCGCTGTCGGACAACTCTCTGGACACTCAGCATCGACCGTTCCCTACGGAAAATCTGGCACAAGAGCTTATAGACCTGATCCTATATCATGTGCTATCCGAGCCGGATTTTGGAGGAAATGGACGATGGACATCCCGAGATGAAGCGACTCGCGAAAGGCTACAGTGGTCGAAAGCTCACAAGGTCAGCCCAGATTCCGTTTCACATCGTGGGCTGGCCTGTTGAAAGATGGTTTCTTCATAGCAACGTGCTGCGCTGCACAAAAAGTTTTGCCTTATTCATCGATCTTGGACTCCCTATGTTCTTCGATCCCTCTACCGATCACCGAGGCTGACTAGCAAGTTCGCCATCCAACGCTTGACCGAGTGTCTGCGACATCCGGAAAAGTTGTGGGGTGTGGATATTGGCAAGGAGACTGGAAAGGTTATCGGAGGAGTTGTGGGGGACCGAAGGTCCTTCGTGAGGCACTTGGGCTTTCATATCGGCACTGGGGTTAGCATCCAAGCAGCGCCTGTACTTCAGAACATCGCGCTGATAATCGTTGATCACTAGCGAGAAAGCTCTATGGACTGGATAATGTATTCTGGTGAATGGTGAGTTACGCTTTTGCGTGTTTCCTGGGCTTCCAAACTGACATGTAATTCCCGTAGGATATCTCATTGGGCGACAAACCTCGTAAGCGCTAACAATGGGTGTAATTTTAACAGCGCTGATTGAGGATTGATTACACTTAGGTCGCGTTATCGCCCCGACTCAGTGGGTGGGAAATTGAAGGCTGGTGCTCTAGGTATGGCGAGCCAGGAAAGTCTTTTGGTACACGTTTCTCACTTTGCTACCACCATTTAGAGACTGCAACGAGGAAGGCTATCAGGAACAAAATCAGGAATCGTGAGTCTGGCAGTTGGGGCTTCTCGCAAGAAGAACCCGCGCTGAGGATCGGCTTGGTGCATGAACAGAATCGCGGAATCGGAAAGACTGCTACCGCTCACTCGAATCAGTATGGCACGAGTACCGAGCGCAAGCAGTCTTATAAGCGTAGTAATAAGTTGCTATCCGACTTTGCGCGAACTCGAGATGTTGGACATGAGCAGAACGATATTCGGCGATGCTAGAAACAAGGAATATGTCTACGGCGCGTTGCGGGACTGTCCATTGGAGGTTCTCGGCCTCAAGGTGGCAGGAGGCAATAGACGTACAGGGGTTCTTGACGATATACTGGAGGTATGTTATTTTTCCCTCCGATCCGTCACACGAATATGCCAATGAGACTTGCCTCATGATTGCATTCAGGTCATTCCACAGATACGACGGCTTTACCTTGCCGCTGACCTGATAAGCCCCGGGTTCTTCGACAACCAACTGCCAAAACACTTGTCAGAAATTCTGTTGGGGTGTTCAACGAGGAAACCGGTCGTGTTCTCTGGACGAGAAGCGGTCGAAGCCTTTTGGGAGATAGGCCACACTTTTGCGAAATCCAACTCGGCGTATATGAATAGACTGAACATTACGGGCATGCGTCAGGTCCCAGCGGATTTGGTCGACGAGACCTGCAATGTTGCTACCTCTGGTGGACTTGCAGCATTGCATCAACGTTATCGATACGCTCAAGATTACCCTTCCTTGGCGTACGAAATCGACTACACCCAGAAGTTGTCCGAAGCGATAGCGAAGGATCGATCGGCGTATGAAGCGCAGATGCAGCCGTTTGACTGGGAGAATGCGTTTGCATACGATGTTTCTGATACGGAAGGACGAATACCTCCAGTCGGTTTGGAATGCTGGTTGATACAGGAAATGCGAGAAACAGGTTCTCTCAGAGAAATAGCCGTGCAGGATTCGGAGATCAACAGGGTGGTACAAGCCTTGTGTTGGCGGGACTAAGAACGGGATGGAAGGGAATGTCATTTCTTCTACCTCGTGCCAGAGGCGTCTGCCAAATCTTGTGACTCGAACATGTATATTACCTTCCGCTCAGCTCAAGTTGTATCAGATTTATACCCATATCAGGCTGTCTTCACAAACATGTATCGCTAGCTTTATTGCCCGTTATGACGAGCGAGCGAAGTATCGGTTGACATCCCAGAGAGCTGGTCAGAGGAGGAGGGAGAAAGAAGGCAGGAAGCAATATGCGAACTCCCAAAATGCGGCGGTGTTTCACCTTGCGTGTCGATCGTTCCCGAAAGGTTAGAAGTTCTTGAGAAGACTCTGAAACTTCTTCCTTTGAAAGCTATTCCTCTCGGCACTGAAAGTTGCTTCTGTCGGAACAATATCAGCAGACAGCAAGAGCGATTGATTTCAAGATATCAAGAATACATCCTGTACAGCAGCTCTCTTTTCGAACTACAGGCAATAAACGATTTTACAACATCCCGCAATGGTGCTTTTCTTCACGTCAAATGGTGAGTTCCGTCTTCACACTAGTCTACTATGCGAGAAGGAGTCTCAACAGCCCTTTGATAACACCACAGCTGTTCCGGATCATCCGACAACAATATATATGTGGGTTTGAGCGGACTGTGGAGAGCTTGTTCGGCGGGCTGATGTTACACGATCACAACCAGGGGGAGAGACAAGGTCGAAAGTCAGTAATTCATTTGGCAACATTTCCATCTCTTCTCTGAACCTGACAGAGATTATTGGTACCGGTAGATGAGGACCTAATCAAGTACGGCTTCGAAGAAGATGTCTGGTTTCACGTAGAGTAAGTATCTCCTCCCAACACTCCTGCAGAACAAAAACCTAATCACCGTAATAAATCCCCTCTCACGGCGGAAAGCAAGCTTTCCTCTGCGCACGTATACCTTAGATTACCACCAGGAAAGCCGTTTGGGGACTGGGATAATCTCCCTCCTGCGTTGGCAATGGATGCAGCTCAGCTTGTAAAAGCCAATAGTATTGAAGGTATGTTACCGACCTGATACAGCCTTGAGACATGCGCTTATACTATATCGCCGATCTAGGCAACAAGAAGAACAACCTTACAGTGGGTAGAAGATGCTTGGTTCGTGTCTTCGTGCGTTGACCCGTTTTGATGGCAGATCATTTACACGCCATGGAGTAATCTGAAGGCAGGTTTCGCCTACACTCTGACGGATCTCGTTGCCTGCACTGACTACCTTTTCCAATGCATACAGAAAACAGGCGATATGGCAGTGGGTCAGGTATCATTCCACAAAAACGAAAAGGTATGCCACACCAAGCAACCTGGACACACCTTGTGAAAATCTTTGACGGTGTGACTATTCGAAATGACAGGTCAAGCGTGTCCATGTTCCCGCTCGAGACAACGTCATAGTGAATCGTCTCAACAAGACTAAGGTTGAGAAGGAGGTCGATCACGAAGAAGTACGCCAGGAGAGACTGCGCGATACAGGCCGTCTGAAAAAGGCAGAAGCGATAGAGACAGTAAGTCCTCTGCAAAGCTAATAATGAAAAATCGCTGCGCAGCTACTTGGGAGCTCATTGCTTTGTGCTATGTGTTGATAGGCAAAGTACATGGCGCAGCAGAAGAAGGAATGGGCAGAGCAGAAACGGTCGAAGCGGTATGAAAACTTGTTTACGGAAGAAGCGTTCGAGGATCGTGCGGCGGCGGAAGACAGCGACGATGATTTCATGTAGTTTTGCCACTTGGTCACTATCTTATATCAAGACTACTAGGCGACCTTCTGAGTCATGGAGCTCATGGTGGCGAAAGGGAACGTGTTGTCAGTCGTTGAACGTTTCCGTTCCGCCTGGAGCCCACGGTTACCGCCCGAAAGCAGCGGTGTATGGACTTTTGTGGTATCGTTCGGCGAGGGGTTGATTCCATAAATGATATATGCCATCTATCCTCTAGAAATAGAGACTAATGTGATGCACACACGACCTAGCTCGCTCGGCCTGATGAAGACGGACAAGGTCATTGGAATTGAAAGGTTTTAAAGGGAGGAAGAAGAAGGATACGGGGGGGTGATCGAGCGGAGTGATCGAAAGCTTCAACTATATCTCTTCCTTCAGTCCAGCTTTCCCTTTCTTATCTCTGACCCTGGTCAACCTGTATGATACCGGTATCTATACTGTCAGGCGAGCCTGCGTCCATTTATCACCATCGATTCCCCTATCCATAAACCAGCGCCGCCTCACCCTACACCAGAACCTAGGGCAGTCCCGAGAATGCCATGGTGCAAACTTCGTATTACGATCCGACATTCTCGGACAGTCCATTTTTCTACGACAGACATACTAGCAGCTTGACTCAGCGGAAAGATGGACGCTTAGCTGTGAGTTGCTTTCAGGGTTGTGTTTCGGATGTTGGACGACAATGCTGAGCACACTGCGTGCGATGACAGGATCACTTTGATCAAAAGGTTGCGTATTATCATCCAAAGGATGTCGGTTTATACCATTATGGAGTAGGTCTTTCCTTCTACATTCAGAGTGTCAGGCTTTTGCTGACGTTTGGTGTCCTTCCAGCCCCTCCATCCCATGAAGCCATTCCGGCTAACATTGACAAACGAACTGGTACTCGGATATGGCTTGCATGATTACATGAGTATATTTGCGCCGAGAAAAGCGACATCAGACGAGATTACCCGGTTCCATTCAGACGACTACATAGACTACCTGTCAAGGTAAGGACATCGTTCGGCTGTATAGAGAACACTGATTCACCTTCGGCAACTATGCCTCGATAGAGTCACACCCGCCTCGCTATCAGCAGACCTCGACGCAAACCGCATCCTACCATCCGATTCTCAAATCCACACTCACCGTATAGGGGATGACGACTGTCCGGCATTCAGCGGCCTCTTTAATTTCTGTCAACAATACGCCGGAGCGAGTCTTGCTGCTGCAAGAAAATTGAACATCGGCGCGACAGATATCGCGGTAAATTGGAGTGGCGGGTTGCATCATGCCAAGAAGGGCGAGGCGAGTGGGTTTTGTTATGTGAATGATATCGTGTTGGCTATTCTGGAGTTGTTGAGGCAAGTACTCTGTGCATGTGATTTTGGTGGTATGGCGAAGTGTGCTGATCAAGAGACTCTTTGCGTGTACAGAATGCACCCTCGTGTGCTATATATCGACATTGACATTCATCACGGTGACGGCGTACAAGAAGCCTTTTATCGGTCAAACCGAGTCCTCACTGTTTCTTTTCACAAATTCGGTGACCACTTCTTCCCGGGAACGGGGGATGTGACGGAAACAGGACTGAATGAAGGGAAATACTTTTCGCTCAACGTTCCGCTGCAGGACGGGATCGACGATCAAACCTACGTCACGTTGTTCAAGGATGTAATGGGACCGACGATCAACACGTTTCAACCTAGTGCGATTGTCCTGCAATGCGGTGCAGATTCCCTCGGGCTCGACAGACTCGGATCATTCAACCTCTCCATCAAAGCTCACGGGGAATGCGTCGGATTTATCAAACAGTTTAATCTGCCGCTTCTCGTCGTCGGAGGCGGGGGTTACCGTCAATCCAGCGTATCCCGATGCTGGACATACGAAACATCAGTCCTAGCGGGCGTGACCATCTCTCCGACATTACCATCAACACTCTACAATGCGTATTTCCCGGGCATGGAACTCCATCCGACATTAAACAACAGCCATTTGATCCCGAACAAGAACACCTACTCGGACCTGGAAGCGCTCAAACGTAAAATATTCGAACAGTTGCGGGTGTTGAATGGCGCCCCGAGTATTCAGATGCAGGAGATTCCGCCGAGTATTACGGGACAGACAGAGGAAGGGGATGATGCGCTTGCGGATGAGGAGGAGGACGTGTACGAGGAAGCGAGGGATGGGTATCTTTGGAATGAGAACAGCAGCGATATTGGCTATGTTTACAAGAGATAATGGGATCCCCTCCTCGGCTCTACTGTCTTTTGGTCTTTAAATTTTTGGTTATTGTATTGGTGCCAGTATTTAGTTGTATACGGACATGTATAAGAATTGAACGTCGAAACGGCGTAGTCTGCATGGCTGTAATTTACAGTTGAGCGATTACAGCGAGCTATACATCATGGCGCTCACAGCAGAAGACTAGAAGGCAAACAAGAATGAAGCTTAAGAAGGAAAGGAGGGCTGGCCTTGGGTGCGCCCTATCCCAAGGCGGACTCGCGTGACTCATTTGGTACGTCACTTTGGGTTGAATCAGGAGTTGAATTGTCGGAACCCTATCTCCCACAAATATTTCATTTCTCCATCAGCACACTTCCCTCTCACCCATACACCACTAGCAGCCATGAGCGGACAAAGACCTTCCCACATTGACATTCCGTCAACCGGCATCAACGGAACAACAGTATCCACCGAGGACGCAGAAGTCGAGATGCAGGATGTCGCAGGCCAGGGCCATGACGAACAAAGCGAGCACGAGATAGTGCGGCGAAGACTTCCGAATGGACCACACACTCCTGTTCTTGATTCCGACTTTAAACGTACGTGTATAGTTGAATTTGGTAGTGTTTAGGGGTATCGGGGCTGAAAACACTGCTTCGTTTTCGTCTCGATAGCACGGGGTATTCTCAAGAACTCGAGATCGCAGTCGGGATCTGAGCAGATGCTTACTGAAGATGGACAGGCTCGGGCAGCGGAGCAGTATGTCCTTCTTGCGGCATCTATTTGTATTGGCGATTGGAAAGGCTTATGATCACCCTCTCGACAGCTTGCACTGGGATGAAGGAAACATTGCTCTGACCGAGATCGAAAGGGATTCCGTGATGTAAGCCGAGAGACCAGATAATCGCTAGAATGGCAGACTACTGATGCTCCAGCTTTCGTTGACAGGAAAATCGACGAGCCAAAGACACCATTTGTGCATTCCGACGCTGCAAAAGGATTGGAAATCGATGGTAATTCAATCCCTCAAAAGCGAAATGACTGAAAGGACTTGATGGGCTTATATTAGCTGTTCCCTCTGCGTAAAAGATGATTTCTCTCTCAGTTCACCCAACGGTAGGCGTGGGTCGAGCGCTTCGGCAGGCGGCATGGACGGCACTTCGAGTCCGGGAGGGATCATGTAAGCATCTCGGGTCCTTTTGGTCCACTGTATTGTCCACGCCTCTCATGACGTTATGTCTGAAATTCAGGTGGCAATCTACCTTTGACCCGGCCATCGTCGCCGCCAACACCGCTCTGAACGCGGGTCGTCGTCGCTCATCTGCTTTGCCGCCTCACCTCCCTGATCCTGCAGCAGCAACAGCAACAGCAACAGCAACGCCACTCGCAAACGACTCGGCGATGGACACGGACCCCATCTCCCCTACACCTGTTTCCCCCGTTTCCGTCATGGCGCGACAACGAACACCGTCCATCGGAGGGATTTCGCGAAGCGCGAGCTTTAGCTTGCCCAACCAGAAGAGCGGGCGTCAAGTCGTTGGGAACCATGATAATGGGAATGGAGAAGTAGAAGAGGAAGACGATGATGAGCCGATAGATCCAGAAGGTAAGCCGCATTCGCTCAACGCTCAGTAAGTTCCCGCGTATCTTCAGTTGCTTATAGGTTTCATCGATACTCCGCAGATAAAGAAAAGCACAAGGAATTCAAGCAGAAACGGAAGGGACATTATTCCAATGAGGCTGATGCGATGAGACTAGCGCAGGCGTTGATGGCAGAGGAGAAGATTGATGATGATGCCGAATGAGCCGATTGTCTGGAGAAGAGAAGAGAACGTGGTTGACAATTCTCTGAGGGCTTGATGAAACGATGAACCCTTGTATATGATGTACCCCTTCGACTTGTTATTGTATAATGTCTACCCATGACAAGCCTATCCATTATGCCGTTTTACACTCTATGCACAGCCTGAGCTCTCCTTCAAACCCGCGAGAAAAGAAACGATGCATGCTTTGAACGTCCGCCGAGGAGATTTGGTGCAGCGGATGAGAAGCATGCATCGCGATGCAGGACCAGATAACGTAGAGCCGTTGGCGTGACGAATCAAAGACTGAAGAATAGCTCACGGCCATAAAAGGCAGGAATGCAACGACGGCCATGTTCATTGTATAATGGTTTTACATATAAGTGTTGTACTGTCTTCCACACATAAGACCAGTCTTTGCCGTTGCCGTTGACGCGTTCTACCTCAGTGCCACCATCGCCGTTCGCCGCCCATATGTACACGCTCGTTTACGAGATCTCTAGCTGCACCCTTGTCTGACTGAAAGGCTGCGCCGAGGATCTTGTCTTGTTCGTTGAATACGCCAGATAATAGCCCCAAGCTGGTATATAATCTGGCTTCGATTTCTGCAGTGTCGGGCACAAGGAAAGTCAAAATGGCTGTGAACCGTCTTGCGTGATACTGCCTTGAAGATCGATGATGAGTCTGTACCAGGGAAACAATAATTAAATTGTTCGTTCGTGGTCAGGTTGGTTTACGTCCTATGCAGCGTTGGAAGAAGTGTAAGCCGATCTGACACATCTGGAAGACCTGAGAAGACGCACAATATGGCCCGAATCTGATTTGATAGATCCTGAATGGCGCGAAAGAGCGGACTGGAAGAGGTTTCCGTGGGACAGTCGGTCCTAGTTCTGAGCAACGACGAAAATGACGTGAGCCAAACTGAATGACATGCAGAGGAATGTAGTGAACTTACGGCTCAGCGTGAACTGACATTTACCAGACAAGCCCTGGCGTTCTGGCCACAGAGCAGCCCATTTGTTGTGGTGTCCATGTTGCGAGAGGCCACAAGGTGAAAGACGGCAAGCACAAGACAGAAATCCAGCAGAAATGCCGGAACACACAAAAGAGGTATAGCAAGCAGAGTTTTCTCGCCGATGTAGATTCGCAAGACATGATAATCCGTGAACAGCAAAACCAGCGAAAAGCCCATCGTTTCAATACGACATCGAAGACGACCTTTGCATATCATTCAAGCTTGCGCGAAGAGGTCCGCCAGGGCGACACATATTTCAGGCTACGGCGTAATGGGCGGATTATTGGCGATATTCCGCGAGTGGGTGAGGGCGGTGATCTGCCCCTCGGCAGCAGGACTCGAGCGTGGCTGAAAGAGACCGACCAAGCAAGAAAGGCAAAGCAGAAGACGACAAGCGAGCGAAAGAATGCCAAACGCATGGAAGATGCATGCCAAGTGGAATGTCGAAGTTGTTGTAGAGCTGTGAGGCTGATAGCATCAATGAGAATGAAACAGGGAAAGGTTTGATGTGCGGGACCGATCACACAACGACGATGCGGGGGTCATTTGAAGACTGCTGCCCCAGCTCGAATCACCGGGTCCAACAAGGCGAGGTACGGCGCACTTATGTCAAAGCCAAGCCTAGTCATATTTTGAGGACGTCGAGTTCTGCCTTGAACCAGATATCACCAGCCAGAAGAAGTGAGGCGTGCAAGCGAACAGGTCGTGATAGGTAAACAGACACCACGAGCAGAATAAGCATGGCGTCGTAAAGTCAAGATTGCCTTGGCTGAGAAAAGAGCCAAGCGAAGGAAAAAGGTGAATTATTGGCCGTTCGAAAAGCATAACTTCGGATTGAAGTGTCCGAGCTTCAGCGGGAGAAGATGGTCGAGAGCCGAAAGAGAAATAAAGACCAGTTCAGGAAAAGTGGACTCTTGAAGTGCAAAAGGCCAATCTGGAATAAGCTGAGCGCAGAAGACGCTACCCGAGCCATATCAGGACATGGATGCTGCCCAAGTCGCAATGGACAGAGCCGCAGTCGCAGTTGTCGCAGAAATTGGGCGTGGAGTTCCATATAAGAAAATCCGTCTAGCAAAACGATAGAGCAGCCATTTGTCGAATGTAGCCAATCGAAATCTCGGAAAAGCACACAAACGAGAGTGAAAAAGTGAACAATGACCCAGACTGTGGAATGCACATTGGCCAAGTGGGAAACTGTGTAGCGCAAGACGGTGTCCGAGGTGACTGGGCGCAGGTGTCGCTGCCCGAGTCTGTTGAGACTTTGATGCTGCTGTGTTGAAATCGTGTAGTCAAGGTCTGTTGCTACGAGCGCATTAACCTGTAGGTGGAAGATTGTGTGGCGTGGCTGGTACCCCAGTCCATAATGGGGCAGAGGCAACATATATCAGCAAATGTATACGGAGGGAATTACTTCAATTTGACGTCGCACAAACTCACCATATCAATTCTGCTCCTGCTCATTCATCGCATCGGTTCGGATGAGTTCAAGCGCCGCTTCTTTTGGGGAGCCGAGTTGCTCGGTTGTACTGACTGTCCGCGAATAGTCTGGACAGGCAAAGCTGGGGGTGCAAACAAAGCAGTGACCGTCTGCTTCGGAGCTGAGCTGATAGCCCCGCGAGAAATCGCTGTTTCGAGCGCTGGAGAGCTGGTGGAAGAGTAGTAGGTGACCGATCCTGAACCCCTGGCGACAGAACTATCGACTGAGGTTTCCCTCTGTTGAGGAGCGGCCATTATGGGAACCCCGGTAAACGCTCGAGGGACCGTTGGCAGAATCGATTTCAGGCCTTTTACTGGTCTCGTAAAGACTGGCGTTCCGGCCTTGCCCTTCATGACAGTGCTCTTGATCGTCTTTGCCCTACTTTGACCTTTCCCTTCTGACGTGATTTTCGCCGATGTCGAGGAAGACACCTTTGAAGGCCGCCTACCTGCCTTGTTGAAAAACTTGTCGCGTTTGTGTGTCATCGTGGTGAATTCTGGTCGTGATGCAAGTAATTCGATTTCCGCGTCACTCATAGTTGACTTGCGTTGGAGGACGTCCGCGAGCGTGATGTCCAGGGTAGAAACCACTTGCTGTTTCATCTTCTGGAACTCTGGTCGATCGATGACGACTTGCATTTCTTGGTACGCAAGCTCTTGCCCTCCTTGTAACATATTCAGCAATGTGGGAGGCGGAGACGGCGGATTGAACTGGTAGAACTCCGGTCGAACGATGACAGCTCGCATTTCTTCCTCTGTGAGCTTCTGCGCTG
Source organism: Naganishia friedmannii (assembly GCA_030039255.1). Taxonomy (NCBI): domain Eukaryota; kingdom Fungi; phylum Basidiomycota; class Tremellomycetes; order Filobasidiales; family Filobasidiaceae; genus Naganishia; species Naganishia friedmannii. The sequence goes on from JASBWT010000003.1 coordinate 963,164, forward strand.
TTTGCACCAGATGGAGCAAAGAGGGCGGCGGAAGCGGACCGAACATCTTTTCAAATTCTGGTCTAGTGCTGACGGCTCGCATTTCGTCTTGTGTAAGCTCTCGGGCTCCTCGCATCAGATCCAGCAAGACGGGCGGCGGAGGAGGAGGAGGATACATCTGGCGAAACTCCGGTCGGGCGACAAAGGCTTTCATTTCTTCCTCCGTAAGACCATGTGTCCCTTGTAATATCTCCAGAATGGTGGGCGGAGGAGGAGGAGGAGGATACATCTGGTGAAACTCCGGTCGGGCGACAAAGGCTTTCATTTCTTCCTCCGTAAGACCATGTGTCCCTTGTAATATCTCCAGAATGGTGGGCGGAGGAGGAGGAGGATACATCTGGCGAAACTCCGGTCGAGAGACAAAGTTTCGCATCTCTTCTTTTGTCAGGACTTGTGCCTCTCGCATCAGATCAAGCAAAGTGCGGAGTGGAGGCGGAGGATTCATCCTCTGGAACTCCGGTCGATCCATAATGGCTCGCATTTCTTCCTCCGTAAGCTCCGGCGTGCTTCGCAACATCCCCATCACATTGGGAGGTAAGGGCGGAGGAGAAGGCAAACGAGGTGGCCGTACATGAGACGGAGGAGCGGGAGAAAGCGTTGATGTGGCTGAAACCGACGGCTCCCGAGCTGGTTTCTTCTTTTTAGCGATGCTCTTCTGGACAAGCTTTTTGACGATCGTTTCAACTGGTTGAGGACATTCTGCAGGTCGGGATAGTCCAGCTGCCAAAGCCATGGATCGTGTAACTGACCGTGTCACTCGAGGCGTCACAACAGGCGCCGGCCTGGCGGCTCGACGGGTTGGTCTTGCCGCAGGCATGGTGATGATGAGGTATAGACGTTGTACTTCGATGGTCCGTATGCTGTGGTAGAATTCAAATACTGCTGTTGAATTGAGGCGTAACGAGTTGGTCGAGGGTGGGTCTACAGGAGGGATTTAGGGATGGTCTATGACTTGGTTGATGTTGGATGATAGATGTTGAAAGATAGATGTTGAATTCGTGTTGGGCCGTCTCGCTCGTGGACCGCGCTAGAACATACAGCGAGATACTGTATATCACGAGAAACGCTGCCAAGAGGAGATATGAAAGGCGCTTTACGATAATGCTTGAAGATCCCGAAATATTGGACAACACGAAGCTAATCAGCAGCTGATCATAATGGGAGGGTATAGAGAAGAGGTATGGATCTCACGAGACGTGCTTGCGTCCTGCCTTCTGGTCAGCAGATTGCATCACGCCCGTCCTTCAACAAATGCAGGTGCACGAATTACCATCGTAAAAGAGATAATGCAAAGCTACACCCATGTTCATCGTTATCTTTGTACATACAAGTGTCGTGCTGTCTTTCACATACCACCCTTGGAATTAAGGAAAATGATGTTGCTGTCGATCCATTCTACAAATGATGCCACCCCTATCCGTCGTCCGAACCCTATGCTCGTGTTCTCGTTTCCGTCACCGTTACGCGCCTGGTTGACCTGTTTATTGAATGCCTGCTGTTGCGAACATTTCGGCGGGCAGAGTCTGCCGAAGTGCTAGTAGCAGCTGTTCAAGCTTTTGTCGAGTCTCATTGGTGAGCTGGTCTTGCTGCTGTGGCTGAAGCATGTAGCCGAAAAGAGCCAAGAGATGAGGTAGGTGAGGCTGAACAAGGTCTTGTCGCTGCTCAAAGAGCAAGAAGATGGCGTCGAATACGGGCTTGTTCTCGATAAAGTCCTTTGTAAGCGGGAGACCGCCGAACCAGACGGGGAGAACCTGATCCAGAGGGAGACCGGAAGCGTTCTTGAGGATCATACGGGCGATACATCCAGAGGCGTTGTCCTTGGCGTGCACTTCGTCACCAGTGGAGCTCGCGTCGATCTTGAAGAACGGTGACAGCGCAGTGAAAAGAGCACCGAATTGAGCGCTGAGGTCAAGGTCGGCCCATTCGATGAGTGCGCCAGCGGCGAATGCCGAGTTGGAACGGACTTCAGCTTCAGGGTCCTGCAGTGTTCGTGAAAGGATGGCCAAGATTGGTTGAGTGTATTGTGTGATACCGCCTTGAAGACCGGTGATGACTTCGCCCAATGAGCCGATGGTGAATGCCCGCTCGTTTCCAGGTCGACTCGAGTCCTAGGGGATGTTAATAACATGTCAGCTAATGTAACACAGATCCAGTGGGATTGCTGGCAACTTACAGCGTAAGCCAGCATCTGGTTGAAAAGGACCTGCAGTTTTGGTGCAAACGAGGGTCCATATGCAGAGCACAATGCACCGGCAACATCCATAGCGTTACTGATCAAAACACTTTCGTATTCGGAGGACTCGGCAAGTGCCTCAGTGTCTTCCTCGGCATCCAGGTCAATCTGACATTCCGACTTCTTCTCGAGGATGAGTTTGATGTGGTTGAGAATCTCGTCTTGCCCTAAAGATGCAGGAACTACCTCAGCTTGCGTTCATACCCCACGCGCTTTCTCACAGAGTACTCACGACCTTCCACAATACATTGACCACAGGCATTAATGGTCTCCTGCAGGGCGGAACACAAAAGAATGACGACTTGTCTGCGATTCGCGAAAGGCAAGTATCGAGAATCAGCGACTTTGCTCTAAGAGACACCAATATACGAGACAGCGAAAAGTGAATGCGGAATCAGAGTATACATTCATCTCATTGATACTTTGTATCTCGAGGTGAGCTGAGTAAAAAGATCTCATCCTGTATGGGACAAAGGGGCTGGAGAACCGAAATCAAGATAAAACGTCCCACTTACTTGTCATCTTCATTCTCCCACATTTCCATAATCCTTGGCATCACCAAATCGATCAACTCCTGCACCTGAGCTGGAACTGCAGATCCCTCCGGAATCTGTTGCATTTCGTAGAACGCTCTGAGAATGATCATCAAGCTGCTGGCGGTCGCCTTCCTAATTCCCTCATAGAAGTGGGTCAAACCAGTCTTGAACATCTCCTCAAGAACGTCCTGCAACTGCGGTAGGTATGGTTGAGGGCAAGCCTCGAAGATCTGACCCAACACTTCAAACGAGATTTCCTTTTCGATGGCAATTTCACTGTTGATGTTACCATAAATGTTTTCGAGATCCTCGTAATCCTCGTCGACATCTTCCTCGTCACCATTGACATCGATTGTTGTGGAACCCGATCCGCTGCCAGAGTTGAAAGCGTTGACCATGGCGGCCAACCTTTCAGGATTCTTGTCCTCGTCATCGAGTTCGCTTTGCTTGACACTGGCCAGCAAGAATTGCACGGACGGTTGAACGTAAGGTGCAAACTCCTCCTTGTACACGCCAGCCATCGTACCGAAGAAGAGAAGGGCGCTCTCCTTGAGTCGAGATTCGCCTGCAATGAAGTGCTGGGCAACATTCATGAGTTCTTGGAAGTATGGCCTGAACATGTCCTTGCCAACAACCTCGGCGAATGTGCCAAGGGTGTCTAAAGCAACGCCACGCAGTGAAGCCTCATCACCCTCGCCTTCAAGCTGGAAGAACTGGGCGATTCGCTTGATGGTCTCGTCAAAGTAGGGTCGGAACCCTTCCTTCGAAGCGAATGCAGCAGAACCGATCGCGCCGGTGACCGTGATCTTGACCTTGGTCGGTGCACTTTCGAGAAGGACCAACAACTTCTCCATCAACAAGGTCAGGTATTTGGCGATGTTATCGCCCAGAATCTCGAGATATGCCTCGAGACAAGCAGTGGCGGCCTTTTGTGTTGAAGGGTCGCTGACCAAGTTGAACAAAGTCGGCACGAGATGTTCGTGTCGTTCAGCGCACTCGTCGGCAAGCCACTCGCAAGTGCATGCCAAGGCAATGCATCCTGCCTTTCGTACCATGGGGTCGGCATCGGCAAGACCGGCGTCAATCAAGGGCCACAATTGGCCAATGTGAGGTCGAATGTACTCGCTGACACCCTCGACGGTAACACCGAATGCCATCAATGCGGCTTTCCTCATTCGAGGATCGGATGAAGTGGCGTATTTCTGTAGCTCTCCGGAAAGAACCGGGAAGACTTGCGATGGCGGGAGAGCCTTGGCCAACTCGTCCAGGGTTCGGAAAGCAATCTTTGAAGGTTGCTCCTCGACATCGTCGTCGTCCTCTGTAGGGTCCATCGTACCCTCGCAACCGATTGGCAGCAGGCGTTCAATAATCATGCCAGCCAATCCCAAGTTCTGCACTCTCGTCTTCTTGTACGTGATCAACCATGTCAAGCTGTTCAATGCGGCAACCCGGATATCGTCGTCGCTGTCCTGTTTGCCCGCAGCTGCCAAACAAAGATCGGCGTATTCTCGGCAGTGTTTGGCGATGAGTGGTGTTTCCAAAATCAACAATGTCTCAAAGACGTCGAACGCGACCTTGGCTCCATCCACGTTGTCGAGAGCGATAGTTTGATGTAGCACTTGCAACATGGCCGGAATGAGAGTTTGGTATTGAGCCTGAAACCAGAGAAGATCAGCAAGTGCGGATCGCGAACAGATTACAAAATTGCTCACAATCTTGGGCTTCTCGTCCACATCGATGTATTCTGCCATCTTGCCCAACGCTCGCAACGTCATCAACCTAACATCCTCATTTTGGTCATTCAGGGTCGTAGTGAAGATGTTGAACAGACCGTCCATCATTTGTTCAACAAAGGTGTCCCTAACGGTCTCCAATATGCTGTGCAAGATATAGATGGCGACTTCTCGGTGTTCCGGAGCAGGCGCCTGAGTATTTGTTGTCAAGAAGGGGAACAATTCCGGCCATTCTGCAAGAGGTTGTGTTCCTGCCTGCGACGATGAAGCGTGTCCGGAAGGACCATATAGTTCGACATCTGCAACGGCAGAGATCGTTCGACCAAGAGCGTGCCGCACAATCTTGCTGCAAATACAAGGTATTAGAGAAGATCAATGGCATGTCGTCGAACAGCAAAACTTACATAGGCTCCACTAGACAACGCTCCAATAGTCCCTGCTTAATTCTTGTCTTGTATTCGACGGGAATACCGGCCCACATCTTTCCATCCTTGAACCAAACTCGTTTCCGCAATTCGTTTGCGGCCAATTGACGCACCTGTCGAGCCAAACTAGATCAGTTACGGTTACTGAATGCCTCTCACTTTGTATCAAGCTTACACCCTGGTTCTCGCTCTGAGATGCGGCTTCGAATAGAGCCGGGATACATTGCGGGTTTTTGTAGAAGTTGGTATTCAGCTCGGCAGTCGCCTATGGTTCACGCAAGGTGATAAGCATCTATTTCCACAACTTTTCCCAGATGAAAGACCGCACCTGCTTGATAACGTTCGTGTCGGGAGCCAATGCATGCTCAAGCAGCGTATGCAGACTTTGGTAAAAGTTGGGCTAGTGAAGAACGGTGATAAGCTCGTGATATCGATCTCGGCAAGCTGGGATTTCGACTCACGTCCATCGTGGAAGAGATGGTTTTGCGGCTGGTTGATACGGATATGATCTTTGCTTGTCACCTGTGCGAGACTATGTATATCGACAACTTTTCGACTTGGAGACTGGTGAACTGGTGATGGAAGCGAATGGCGGTACACAAACAGCTCATTCCACGCAAAATTCTCCCTACTTTCGGTTTGCATCCGTGGAATTGCGTGGACATGGGCCCTTTTCCCTCCGATGTTCACCAACTTTCCACTTTTTCTTCTTTCTTCTCTTCTCTTGTCCGACTCCTATTAGATTTACCTGGATTAACTTCCAGCAGCGCTGTTCGACAGGTATCGTAACATCAGGTATTTGACGGTGCACGCTTGAGCATATTGTGCACGGCATCTCCGCCGGAGCGATCACGATGCGTAGCCTATGTATAACCTTTCATGATATAGTTCAAGAATCAGTCGCATTATACCCTCTTGCCGAAACTATTGGTGATATCAGTGATGCGAAGCTTCATTGACCCCACAGGGAGATCACTAGAGTGAAACCGTATTCACTCGATATACCTTCACCGTTGGTCTGTGAAAAATGGTTCGAGCATTCCCTGCCCGGCTGCCCCTATTGCACCACGGTCTTGTTGTCAATCCCACAGTGAGTGAGCGGAATGCATGTTTGTGACTGGACGATCGTAAATTGTAGAATCTCCAGAGCCCATTGTTCAAGTCGATAGAAGGGAAGTCGATGCAGGATGAGCGCATATCAGCTAGTCTATCGTTCTTCAATACAAGCTTCTCCTTTATCGTTTGCCATTGGGTCTAACTCGGCCCATCCCTCTGACAGGTCCCGTTACCTCTTTCCAAACAGAGAAGAGACAGCGATGATGCCTAACCACCGGTATTGTATGAGTATACCTCTGAGTATTCCCATAAAGTGTCACTGCGACTGTCCTGCTTTCCACTTCTTGTGCTTCGTGCGACTACGCGGCTATTTCGTCTGCTGGTATGGTTCCCGAGAGGCCTGATTGTCGTACAAAAACACTCCAGTGATAAACTGATAATACCCGTCGTGGTTATCGGAGCGGACTGGCACCTTTGCTCAGCGAGGCGCCGATACGGCAACAGGGGATTTCAGTCTTTGCGCCCTGGAGTCCTTTCCAGTGCCTCTAGATCGGAAGGGCCTGGTCAAGCGGACAGGTCGCTGAAAGGCTTTGTTGCTATGTTCTCCTGGATCCTCCGCAGAGGTGTGAGATCAAGGTGCTGTTGGACGCGAGAAGTAACAGGCTGCGATGAAAGATTCTAATCGCACTGCCTGTGTATTCGCTTGTTCTGGCAACTCTAGATTATTGGTGACGCAAATACGTTTGAAGCACCAGATCTCACGTTGGTACACATTTCACCTAGAAGTGTCACGATGCACAATGACACTGTGGTAGGAGAACTCTGTAGTGTTGACGCAAGGGGACAATACCACAAGAGCAAAGTCCTTTCACAATCACCCTATCCCCCTCTTCGGATAGATACTTACTTCACCGCTGTAAAGCCACAAATGGGCACCATGGAGTCGCTAAGCCATGGATAATCATCCCCGATGAACCAGTCGATGATTACATTCTACCCATCATCAACGCGTCGATGCCTGCATGGTTCCACACAAGTTAGCATCAGCAGCTCGGGTCCACAAGTGAATTAATTCAAAATAGCGACGGAAACTCAAGACGCAAAGATTACTAGACAGCCAACCAGATGTAAAAGGATCCTCTGATATGGCGCAGCCTAACGTATAAACTGGCCACCTTGAATTTGCCACTCAGGATCCTGTAACTGAGTGATTATGCGACTGAGTCTACCACATGCAAAGTCGGACCCACACACCAGCGGAACGGCAAAATAATTCGCAGACACCATAATTCGAACACCATCTTATACCCGGGGCGTGCTAGCCATGCCCAGAGCGCATAATCCCGCTTTCCCTTTGAAGTTTTCACCTGGCGTTTCTTAGCGCGTCTCTGCCGGCTCACGCTTCCCGGCTTCACGCTGGCCGAAGCTGGATGCCCCCGAATCCCTAGCGACGGGGTTTCCCACCACCGGCGACGTCAAGGCAGCGACGACCCCGACAAAACTGCTACGGTACAAGGTGTGTTTCTTCAACCGGCAAGACGTTCCTCAAGGTCAATTCTTTGGTTGAGTTAGCTAGTCAAAATGGTGAGTATAGGCGCTGTCGAAGCATTTCTACGCCGGGATTTATTTCCCCAGAAGAACCGTCACTAACGCTTGCATTTTGTGCCTATAGTCTAAAGTACGTATACTGTCACCATGATCCTCACGGACTTGGCATTGTCAAAGATCGGGTGCAGATAGCTGACGGAAGGTCCTCGTATTTTTACGTTGTGGTCTGGTCGCTTCCACCTATTAACAGGGTACACCCTCCTTGTGAGTTTTTGTCTTCTGATTTCGCAGGTTGCATCCTCTGATCCTGAGCTTTGAACCTTGCAGCGGTAAACGTCACACCAAGACCCACACCTTGTGTCGACGATGTGGTAACAGGTCCTTCCACAGACAGCACAAGAGTTAGTAGAGGATTTCCTGAATACGGCAGGGTATTGCGGCATTTTGGAATAGTCGTGGAGAGACGAGTAGGGTGACTCTCAGGCGGAGACGCAGAACGGGCAAGACGGAAAGGGACAGATAGGATGACGGAAGACGCAGATTCAGCCGCAATGCCCTACCACCGCGCGGAAAGAGGGACGATCCGTTGACGCCATGTTATTTGTCTTTCAGCTTGTGCTCAGTGCGGTTACCCTGCCGCCAAGCTCCGATCTTACAACTGGGGCTTGAAGGCTAAGCGAAGAAAGACCACCGGTACCGGTCGAATGAGGCACTTGAAGGAAGTCTCCAGGAAGTTCAAGAACGGCTTCCGGTACGTACCTGCATGCCCTTCAATGCCGCCCTTATACTCATCGGAATGTGTTGTGATCTTTGCAGAGAGGGTACTTCGGCTACCAAGAAGGTCAAGGCCTCCTCCGAATAAATGCATCGCCGAGTAGACAAGCGGATCTCGTAGCCTTTGGGCATTCAATTGCAGTAGACGGCCCGAGGGACGTTGATGCACTGGTAGACCACAAGGGTGTATGGAGTTCGTTTAATATTGGCATGCTTTTGTTCCTTATTCGTGTGCTGGTCTACATCGGTCATTTGAGGAAGCGACTACGTCGAGTTGGTTTGGCGACGTTTGTCTTTGGAACATAGCAGAGCGGATGGACCTGGCATGATAAGAGACATGTCAGCTGTCTTCTCCCATCAGCTCTTGCGTCCTAGTGCACAGATATGGGGCACACGGGTCGTTCGCTAAAGATCAGGAATACAGATACTATACAGATTGTCATAGCGCAAGAAACATACGTATTGCCGGAATTGTTCTCACTAATTATTCCTTGCACGAGCCTGCTGTCGTCAAAGTATATGCAATCCCTCGTGCTTGAAAGGCCTCTTGACAAGGTTCCCGAGCATTACCTTTCTCAAAGAACTGGAGATCTTGCAAGCAAGGCAGCTAGTAGCAAGGCAGACAGGTCCGCAACCAGCCGCCCGCCGAGCGTTTCGATCGTTTGTGTGATGATGGCGGTTCGGCACCTACAGTCGTCATTCTAGCTGTCATTCTACCACCCTTCATGTCCTGATTGAATATCTTGAGCACCTTCCGAGCTATCTGCGGACGTCCCAACGAGAACGTCCTGAGAGCCAGAGAAAATAGTTGGCAGTGCATAATCGAAGACGCCTTGAAACAACTGCTATTCGTTCGCACAAATGTCCGGCCGTTACGACGAGGACAGAAGTCGACGACACGACGACTACGACAGGAGACGCGGAGACGATCGTGAACCGATTAAGGGAAACGACAGATACGACGATGATAGGCGAAGAGATGATGACCGAAGTAGACGAAATGAGCCGGATGACAGGAAACGCGAGCGAAGCAGAAGTCGGGACAGGGATAGGTCGCACCGGAAGAGGAGAGATCGTAGTGAAAGCCGAGAGAGGAGCAAGAAGAAGGACAAGAAAGACAGGTGGGTTCTATGAACCATTCGACTCTTACATGACCTACAACAGTATCATTGTACCTAGATCACCCTCACCGCACTCAAAGGCTAAAGCCGAGAGGAAAGCGGCCAAGGCAAGCAAGAAACGGGAGGAGGAACTGCAGGCCGCCAAACAGATTGCCGAGTTGAACATGTATACAGCGGAAGATAATCCTTTCCACGATGCCAACCTCGGACAGCAGTTCCAGTGGCACAAAAAGAGGGACAAGGAGAAGAAATCCGGTATCACTGATGATGAAGCGAAGAGGAGAGAACAAGCTCGACGTCTGGAAGCCAAGGTGCGTTTGTTTGCCTCGCTGCCGTCTGACCCCGAGCTTATCACTATAATTTGTAGGAGGAACTTGAGCGACTGAATAAACGTCGTGCGGAGAGGGAAGTTGAGATGCAGCTCAGAGAAGAGGAAGATGCCAGGTTGGCACGTCTCGCCGAATCCGCTCAAATGGCGGATTGGATTGCGAAAGAGGACGATTTCCTTTTGGAGCAGTCGAGGCGACGAGCAGGTATCCGAATGAAGGAGAACCGAGCGAAAGCTATCGACTTTCTGGCCATCAACCTACGATTTGCCGACCCTGCGGGTACGCAGAAGAGTATCAACCCCTTGGGCATGGATGAAGATGATGGATGGGGGTGGGAGGATGCAGGTCTCGAGTTTGAGATTGATGAGCCTTGGTTGATCTTTGAGAACCTGACTCTGCAAGACACCGAGGAACTCGAGCAAGATATCAGGATGTATCTTTCTCTGGAAAAATCGCCTACAAATAGGGAATTCTGGGAGGTGAGTCCGCCATGGCTACATAAACCTCAATTCATAGCTCACTCCGCATTTGCGTTCTCAGTGCATGCTACTTATTTGTGAAGATCGACTCCGTCAATTGAGGTTCCAACAAGATCCAAACCTTCCCGCCGCACAGGGTCAGTCGACAAACGCTGTTGTCGAATCCGACATTGCGAGGCTCTTGGAGGGCAAGTCTCATGATCAATTGATCGCACTGGAGAACAACGTCAAGAACAAGCTTGCTAGTCGCGAACCCATCGATGTGGATTACTGGGAGGGCTTGTTGCGTAGTTTGCAGGTTTGGAAGGCCAAGGTCGGTTTGGAAATTAGCGGCAGCATCGACGTGAGCTGACATTGATTATCTTGGGAAATCAGAGCAAATTGCATCAAATCCATGTTGTGGTCATCAAGAACCGATTGGAACAGTTGCGCCAGAAGCAGAGACAACAGGCACTCAAGGTTCAAGAGGAGCTTGGTGGTACTATGGCCAGCTCCTCAGTCCTGGCTAATGCAACGGATATCAGTGAGGCTGATGCTGAAGCCGTGGAGGAAGAAGAGGAACTCGAGGAATACTCGAGAGAAATGAGTCCAGAATTGCTTGATCCCGCTCGATTGCCACAAGAGGACAGGAACATGCCCATCGTTGACGAGGAAGATGAACTCAGAGCCCTGGTAAGCATATTTCCTCTTTGTTTATCTTTTGCTCCACCTCATGCTTTTTACCGGTACCAGTTCGCTGCACGCCGACTCATCACTTCCACCACATTCGTGCCTCGAGCTCAACGTGTCGTCAACATTGTGGAAGATGCCGCCGCGCCGTCCATGGCTGATCTTGCCGCCGAACGTCTTTACAAGGATGAAGCAGCAAAGAACTTGGACGAAGACGAGGAGTTTTTCAACCTCGAAGAGGGCCTCGACAACCCCGGCACTTACAGCTGGGAAGACAAATTTCGTCCGCGAAAACCCCGGTTCTTCAACCGAGTTCATACAGGGTTCGAGTGGAACAAGTACAACCAGACGCATTACGAGTACGTTCATTACCACTTTTTCGCCTTCTTTCACTCGTTGATTATTGTTTGGGTACCATTTGCAGCACGGACAATCCCCCTCCCAAGGTTGTTCAAGGTTACAAATTCAACATTTTCTATCCGGATCTGATGTACGTTGCGGGACAGGAAACCTTGTTCTGCCATTTTATGCTGATCATAACTTTCTTTTTCAATTAACCTAGCGACAAGACCGTTACACCGTCGTACAAGTTCATTAGATCCAAAGATGATCCGGATACCTGCCTCTTGGTATTCACGGCTGGGCCGCCATATGAGGATATTGCGTTCCGTATTGTAGACAAGGAGTGGGAGTACAGTCATAAGCGGTAAGACACGCGTATCACTCATGTTCAAATTGCACTCTGGCTTACTTCGACCTACCTTGCCTTTCCACAGTGGATTCAGAAGTTCCTTTGATCGAGGAGTACTGCAGCTGTACTTCAACTTCAAGCGACAGTTCTACAGGTGCGTAAAGAATCTACCTTGCAATTCTCCTGCGGCGGTGGTTAGCTGACACATTAATGCTTTCTTGTTGCTTTCTCCCTACTAGGAAGTAAAACTATACGCAGTATTGTTTGAGGTTTGACCTCGTTATCAAAGCATTGACAATTACCGAATAAGACTATATGTTCGCAGATTTGCGTGTACAAAATGTATTTCGTGATTATGTTATTCCATGCGAACCATCATCCGTTGTCTCCCGCATTCCAAACGTAACTGTGAACGTCCCCGTACATTTGTTCCTGTAATAATGGCAATCGACCTCGCCGCAACTGAAGGTACAGATCTGTTCGTCTCTTTCGAGATGTGACAGAAATATCAGAAGCCAGGGCGTATTCCCGTCCAGCGGGCCAGCCGTTGATAAGCTCGATGAGCCAGGGCTAATGGTGGAGTATCTGAGCTAGTATCGGGCGCAAGTAGCTGCACCAGTCACGGTTATCCATGAGCTCGATCTTCTCTATTAGGAAAGTTTTTGCCTCCGAGAGACTAGTCCCGGTATTGTACCGGTGCGGCACGCGCCTAGCTATGATATTGCTTGCAATGTTCTCTGAATATTGCTCGGAAAAGTAGTTTAGCAGCGGTTTGGTACTGTTGCTGGTACATGCGAGACCATGAAATCCGCATGGGAAACAGCTTAGGCCCGGCGATTCCGAGGTAGTCTGATATCTGGTAGGGGTTTGCACATCTGTCGACGGGTGTAGCTGCGAGGTGAGCAGGAGATAGTGAACAGTAGCTGGCAGAGTTTGTGACTAGCGGCTCTAAAGTCGCCGAAAAGAAACGCGCCCAATACAAACGCGCACTAGCTATGTTTTGTCTGATACTTTGTAGAGATCAACAATACAGTACTCTTCAGGCAGTAAAGCATATTGTAAGGCCCTCTTCACCCGCTCAAGCTCTGGTGCATTCTTCATCTACTCTTCCTGTCGGTTGCATTCAATTTCGACGTCGGCCAGTCATTCGCTTTCTGGATTTGGAACAGTGGTTCTGGGATCAACAACGTATCGGCAACGCATCGCTTTGATCAACCGCGACATCTTTCTCTCGTTCGTTTCGGGTACAGCCACACACGACTGGCGACTACAGTCTCTCCTGTGCTCGATACTTGGTGGCACGACCGCAGTCATTACCTCACGAAGGGAGGTTCTGCATCCAGCTCAAGCATCAAACGTCAACTCCCTCTCGACTCAGAACGAAAAACAAAGTCAGAACAAAGCGGCATATTCCCCCTCCTTTGATCTTGTCTGACAATCTTGGCACTACGACAAACGTGTTTCCTTGGCCGTCCCGATATACAAAAGGGCCTCTCAACATACGGAAATTAGTGACCAGTGAATACTCAGACGGAAGGAGACGAGAAGGCGGGATATCATCGACAAAACTGCCATGCCTTCATCGACCACGAAGCCTGGAGGGCTGAACAACAGTCCCTCACGGAAGATCCAACATCCGCAATCCAGCTGTGAGTCATCTTTGCAAGGATATCGACTGATCGAGACGGAGACGTTTCTTATATACGCTTCCAAAATCACAGATACCGGCGCTACTCCTCTTTCCCCATCAAACAACATGGCCCCTGTTGCATCGTTTGGCCAGCACGGTCAAACAGAATACACAGAACCGGGAGTCATATCGCGAACCATCGAGTATACAAGACCTACGCGTGAATCAGCGTTGATACCCCCTGGAGGGGACATGTCGATGAGTATGGCAGTCGCTTCCACGCCTCCTAGCGCACATGGCTCCAGATCCGTTAGGTCTCCGCTCGAAGCACCTTGGGACACATCCGCATTGCCACAACCAGGGCGCACCGCTCCTATTCCGCCAAGCGCATCCAACAGATATCCAGGCATGCAACAACAAAGCAACGGTAGCGTGTACCCAAATTCAAGCAGCAGGCGGGACTCCGCGATCGGCCAGTTGTCGTCGAACTCTCCAAGTCGAAATGGGAGTATCGGCACTCAGGGGAACGGTTCAGCAAACGCCTCACCGAATCAGAACAGGTATTCTGCTGGTTATGGAAAGGCCGCGAGCGCGATGAACGGTATAACCACAGGTCTAGGAAATGGCACCGGCAATACGTCTACTCCCCCGCCTCGACCGTCACGAGCGGGTACAATGCCGCTTGACAGCTTATTGCCGCTCAATACAACCGGACTACAGCCTTACCACGGGAATGGATCGTCAATCTCCCCTGTGCTTAACAATGGTCCGCCCTCGTTCAGTCGTGCGCCAGCATCCATGTCCAATATTCACCACCATCATCACCAACCGCAATCGCATCAGTATCAACCCATGGTGATGGGAGATCAGGTACAAATGCTCTCTCCCAACGGAGGGTTCTCGACAAACGGTATACTAGCGTCGTCGCCTTCCGTTCTTTCTCCGCCGCCTCTAATCCATCAGCCATTCTCTGCGCCTGGTAATCCCTACGCGATCGCCAATGCATCGGAAACGACTGTCGTCGGAACTATGCCTATTCGTCACAGCGAAGGAAGCGATGAGAAGGACCTACCGGAAAAGCCGAAGGGCCGGGAGAGAAGTCTTACCAATAAGAGCAACAAAGATGGAAAGAAGAGCGTGTTTGGGTTCATGAGTGGTGAGTCCAATTCGTCGAGAAGAGCGAAGAAAGAAACGATACTAATCAATGGCCATGTCTGTCAGATCTCTTGAGCAAGGATAAACAGCCTGTGATTTCTGGTCCTTATGATCCTGTACATCTCACTCACGTTGGCTTCAACTCTGACACGGGAGAATGTAAGTCTAACGCAATCCTTCGTTTTCAGAGTCGTATAGCTGCTGAAGGTCAACCTTCTCTCATAGTCACTGGCTTGCCTCGAGAATGGCAGGATATGTTGCAAGCTAGCGGCGTTAGTCGGCAAGAACAGGAAAAGAACCCGGAAGCCGTGAGTGGTCAGAGCTTGCCGACGTACAGGGATGTGGTCTGACCCTTGACACTGTCGACAGATCCGAGAAGTCATGCAGTTTTATGGCTCACATATGGCAAACGGAGAAATTCAAGAGGACGATGTTTTCGACAAGATGAAAAATGCGGCTGGAGACCAGCGCGATAGCGAAGAAGCGGATGGGGACCGAAATGCAGTAAGCATATCCGCCGCCGCTGCATTGGCCCAGCAACAAGTGGCGGGAAGCCAAGAAGTCGGCCGAAACGCCAATGGCGAGCCGTCGTTTACATCGAGATTCAGGTTTACAGCGCCCAGGGCGGCGCCTGTGCCGCTTCAGGAGCAGGAACGATTGCCCGCGATGCCAAGCTCGTCAGGTAGAAGTCGAGGGAACTCTCCGCATAATGAAGCGCTATCCCCGAGCGCCAATTCGCATGGGACTCATCTGGATCGTTCCAAGTCTGCTCGAGTACCCTCTTCGCATTCGAACAGCAAGCCCTTGGATCGTTCAGCTTCGCAACGATATACGCCTTCAGTATCTCGACACCAGTCAACGAGAGCACCTCCTCCAGCTCCAGCCGTGCCGAATTACCCTCCTGTCCCATCTCAACCGTCGAGCGGTAGCATGTCTCGTTCTGTTTCGAAAAAGGAACCTGGAACTGGAACGGCTACTCCCCGCAGAAGAGAGAAATCCAGAGCAGATGCCGATGTCGTTCACAAGCTCAAGGCTATTTGTACTGCGGGAGACCCCACCAAATCTTACCGTAATCTGAACAAGATTGGCCAAGGGTAAGTCCAAGCGTAATCCAGAGTAATAAACGACGCTAATCCGGGGTTCCTCCGTCTAGGGCTTCGGGGGGTGTTTACAGCGCCTACCAGTCTGGTACCAACTTATGTGTTGCGATCAAACAGATGAATCTGGAAAAACAGCCAAAACAGGACCTCATCATCAACGAAATTCTCGTCATGAGGTCTTCGAGACACAAGAATATTGTCAACTTCATCGACTCTTACCTGTGGAAAGGCGATCTCTGGGTCATCATGGAATACATGGAAGGAGGTAGTTTGACTGATATCGTTACGTGTAACGTTATGAGCGAAGGGCAGATCGCGGCCGTTGCGAGGGAAACGACAGAAGGTTTAAGGCATCTTCATCAACATGGTGTCATTCATCGTGACATCAAGAGTGATAACGTGCTGCTAAGCATGGATGGCAACATCAAACTAAGTAGGTACAGACTGTTTTCTCCTCCAGGCTCTGTGTCCTAACCGCGATTTATCTTTCACAGCCGACTTTGGATTCTGTGCCCAAATATCCGATCCAGCACATGCCAAGCGCACCACAATGGTTGGAACACCATATTGGATGGCACCAGAAGTGGTCATGCGCAAAGAATACGGCCCCAAGGTGGATATCTGGAGTCTAGGCATTATGTCAATAGGTAATTTCCAGTTTGATTCATCTTCAAGGTACAACCTACTAATCGCAGTCAATTTACAGAAATGATGGAAGGAGAGCCTCCTTACCTCAACGAGAACCCATTGCGTGCCTTATACCTCATTGCCACCAATGGCACACCAAAAATCCAGAATCCGGAATCGCTATCACCTGTATTCCGGGACTTCCTGCATCGTTGCCTGGAAGTCGATATTCACAAGCGTCCAGATGCTAATAAGCTGCTCACGGTACGTAGCATATATGTTCTTCTCGGTTTCCCTTTCACTGAATTGTTGCTCTCATCTTTAGCATCCTTTCTTCAAATGTGCGGAGCCACTGAGCAGCCTTACTCCCCTCATCAAAGCAGCAAAAGCATCAAAGAGATGATCCTCCATCGATCTGGAAAGTCCAAAGCCCTGTGTAAATATAACCTTACCGCACGGAGATGCTCTCGAACTGGCATCACGGCTCTCCGACCGGCCGAGAACGTTCGGAGTAAACCATAGCATGGAAAGCTCCTCGCATGACAAATACAACAACACCCCTGCACGTAATGTGCACCTCCAATATCGACATACGGTCATGCATACTCTCCCGGAGAGTTTTTTTTCCTTCTTCTTTCTCGTGATGGTTGCCTCTTGTTGTATATCACACATTATTCCCGGTGCCCACGAGCGAATGTATCGTACGGACAGTAGTAGCATCTTGCTTGAGTAGATTGTATGATCGATGTTCGCATATGCATCCATCGCCTTCTCTGTGCCTTGCCCTCATGTCCCATTGCTTTTCCGTATGGCGAACGTTTGCTGTATCTACTGGTTAGGCAGTTCATATACTACGATGAAGTCTTCGTGGTTCAATGTCGGCGAGCAATAACTACCCCAGTCATGTGACTCGTGGGTGAACGTTGCTCCGCCCACGCATCTCGCTGGTTCGCTGGTCATCTGGTCATCGAAGTCAAACATATAGATCTACTGTGAGAAGAGACCAGTATCATTGAGCAGGTACCAGCGCAACCTCTCCGCATGCACCTTACATAGAATATCCACAAGTCTTCCTCGAAACTGGCGGGACCTCCGTCCGCGATAAGCGGCTCACCGGCTGCGTCGCATTCAGCCCAAATAAATGTGGGGGACGGTCAGCGACTCGATGCATGCCGCCTTCCAGTAAGTGTAAGTGGACAAGCAATCCTTGGTTGCGGGTAGCGTGGAGTACGTTGATACTCCCATGTAAGTTTCTACCCACAACCATTTCGCAAATGACTCCTCACCACCGGGCTCCAAAGGCATAAGCGCTTATGCCTAGATGCTCAATCTGAACAACATTCGATACAGCAGCATCTTAAAATATGATGTGTCTCGGGCAGTATCCAAATCGCTGATTCCAGTACACCTTGACCTTTGGCTTGGGCTTCGATCTTTTCGCCTTTCGCCTCTCCGGGTATTCTCCGCGACTCTTCACCTTTCGGATCGACCGCATTATCTTCGACCACAACTCGGACAGCACAAACTGCGCTCCGTTTGACTTGAAGTTACACCAGGTTCGACAGCGTCGATCGTTGGATAGCTCGACCACCCTTCGGCGGTTTATGAAGAGTTTGCACGAGCTCGTACTCTGCGGTCGAGCAGAAACATTCCTTCCTCGCCCTCGCCTCATCGCTTTTTCTATCGTCTCGCCTACATCCGGGCCACTTCGCTCCACCCTACTTGCTTACGCTCCGCGCCCTCCGAAGCTCGCTCGTCGCGTCTCCGCATTCCCTGGTTCTTGCACCGCCGAGACACTCACCTAATACCGCTGCCTGCCCCGACATTCCACCAGACTGCCCGCCCGGAATGATACTCTTCCACAACCGCTGTCAAGCATCTCGTTGTCCCTACCTACGGGTGACGGGTGATCATGACGCCAAGTTGAAGATCCATATTGCTACGCAGACGCAAGGGAAATGTCGGAACAACGCACAAGACGGAGACGGTGCCTTGGAGGGAGGCGCAGGATGATCCTTCCTGCGGATAGCTGATGTCCTTGCTGCATATGCCGACCGAGAGTGTGCAATATTGAGTGTCAATAACGACGACTAACTATTGACTGTTGGAGCGCCTGGTCAGCCCAAATCACGTGACTAGCTCGCGGACGTCACAGGGCGTCGAGGCGCATCTTGTTTCTGGTCATCGAACACTTTTGACTATTATATTGTATCGTCTCAATCAGCCCCACGTGGTGAGCAGAGCAGTATTATCAAACAGTAAACACAGTGTAGGACTATCCGCCTGTGCCTTTCATTCAATCAACAAGGCTCTCCCGAAAATGGCGGGTCCACCGCCAACGACGAGCGGCTCACCGGCTGCGTTGGAGACAGCGCAAATACCGTCCATCTCGACGACAACTCCATCGAACGCCAACACCACGAACAACGTCTCGCCATTCGCTCGCAAACCTTTGCAGCGTTCCGAATCACGATCTTCGTTTGTCGGCATGTCAGCGCTTTCCGGCCAGTATCCGCACGTATATCACTACGTCAATCAGCTCTTCAATACGGCTGCTACTACTGCTCAGGAGTCTATCGGCTCTGCACGGCTTGCTGGCGCAGGTGAAAAAGCTCATCCGTTGAGCGTAAGCAGTTCAACTGGTTCGGGATCGGGTTCTGGGTCAAATTCTGACGAGGAGGGTGAGGCAAAACGTCGCCAACAAGGTGTTGAAGCGGCGAGTGATGCTGAGTCGGACAAGAATCTCGACCAAAGAGTCAAGTCTGCTCGAACGGTTTCCATATCCAGCGCAGCGTCGGCAACCAGTACGGCTCCCTCCAACACGGATACTCACACCAGTAACGCCAGTCAGTCCAAGGCGCTCAGCCCAGAGGAAAAAGACGAAGTTGTGAAAACTGTCGTGGATTTGCTGAACGGGGAGAAAGAGGAGCAGGTCAAATTTGTCTTGAAGGAAAAGTTGGGCTCGATAGGACAGGTGAGTGTTATCTTTTCAATGGCTCTGCATATGGTTACACTAGAAGTATTGACTTTCCTTGTTTTTGAACAGGATGATGCATGGATGGATCAAATTTGTCTCGATCTCATGCACAAGCACAGAGGTAGGTCATCTTCTTCAGAAATTGTTACGTCGTGGAATTATGCTCAAATTGGACCTGGCAGACGATCTCGAGCATATTCCGTATCAGTCCCATCTTGCCGTCCGACCACCGAAAGCGTCTCCGTCCATGGCTCATGCGCTACCTCATCGGCCTTTCACACCCACTCGAGTTCCTTCATTCCGGTCTCGAACTCCTCTTGCAAGGTCTCAGTCTCCAGCTCCACCACTTCCTGGCAGCGGTATCATCGGTCAGCCAAGTCCGAGTGCAACTCCAACCCACTCGGCTCCTGGAACACCGACGTTTGCAAACGCTGCATTGAATAATCCCTTGGCGCAACTTACGGCCGAACGATTCCTTTCTGGTGTTGGATCGGGCTCCAGCGCTAGTGCCTTGCTATCAGCCGGCAGCGCAGGTGGATCTCCTAAAAGTGCACATGCATCACCGGCGACTTCACCCAAGATCCTCAGCGCAAAAGCCAACCTCTTCAACCCGAATGCGCCTGGATCCGGTAACTTGCCTCCAGGTTTCAACGGGGGTTCATTGGGGAACAAGCCGCTGATCGCATTACCTTCACCCTTTAATACGGCTGGCGGTGACCCTTGGGCTCAATTCGGACGATTAGCTTCACCTGCTGGTACCCCTCCCGCGCTGAGTCGCACATCGAGTAACTTGGCGTCGGCGGCTCCTTTGACGGCTGCCAACATGTTTGCTCATCATGCTTCCCTCCATGACGCGCCGAAGGTCAACGTATTCGACAGCAGCAACTCGATCAATCACGATTCGCAGGATAACCATGCTCGCGCAACCGCCATTCCGCAAAAGGTTCCCGGCAGCAATCACGCCAACGCTCCGATTGGCAGACACGAGATGGACGATGCAGGTGTCGACGACATCTTCTCCACCAGTGCGATGGATCGACACAGCCAGTTCCTTCCGCATCATGACGACGATGAGGACGAAGACGAGTTTTCACCTTTCGGTACGAAACCTGTTCGGTTCTTCACACCCGCTCAGCTTTCTGGCTTTGGCCACGAAGACAACACTGGCAGTGGCGCCGCCTCGCTTTCAACTTCGCCTGTCACAAAGCTCCAAGTATCTGCAAAAGCGTTTGACCCTACGAAACTTGGGATACCTGGAGGACATATGGATCCGAATGCTTCAGGATTCATGCCATCTCCCGGTAGCGGTATGCTGACGCCCAACGGTTCTCGATTCGCGTCAGGTAACGCTTCCTACTTTGGTGAAGGATACGGCGAAGGTGGTTACGGAACTCCCGGCTCAGAAGGCGTGCCTTCGGGCCAAGGTGAGGAAGGCGGATACCTTGGAGACGGTATGACTCCGTTGGACGTTTTGCAATCAGTCTTTACTACCTTGCCAGCTGGAGAATTGGAAGAAGCGCTTGTTAAATCCGGATACGAGTTCGAAGGCGCCATGGCCCTTCTTATCGCTCAAAACGGTGGTACCCGCTCCGCCACTTCCGGTGCATCCACACCTACCGGCTTACGACCCGACGTTCACCGTTCCGCTTTCGGAAGAGGAGGTGGAGGAAGGGATCAAAGCTACTTCCATCAGGGCGGTAGAGGTAATGCGCCATTCGGTGGCGGTACAGGGCACCTGAGTCCCCGATTTGCCATGGGTGGATCGGGTACGCGAAGTCCAGGTGGTGGGTTGAAGATGTGCCGGTACTATTTGGCGGGAGAGTGCAGGCGAGCGGATTGCAGGTTTAGGTTAGTTTGCGAACTCATCAAGTTTGAGCGGAAGGCTGATCTTTGCGATGTTTACATCTACAGCCATGATGTTGATCGAGCTTTGTGCAGATTCTGGCTCAGAGGACAATGTGCCAAAGGCGATATGTGCGAGTACGTAACGACGCAGGGTTTCCGAGCAACACATCGCCTTTACTAATCTGTGCATCTCGTTCGAACAGGTTCATTCACGCATTGCCCAACGTCGATCCCAACATCCTATCCAACCAGCTTTCACGACTAGAACTGGCTGGAGATGGGACCGCTCGGTCTCGAACTCCACCTGTGGACGAGTTCCCTGATCTAAACTTCCATCCTGGTCGGGGTCGAGGTGCACCGTTCGACCCATCGCGGAACCGATTCGCCAATGCCGTCAAGCGACCGATGCCGCCTCCAGGACAACAGCATACGATGGTCACCGGCCAACGATTCGTCGCTACGCAGGGATCGCGAAACCGTTTCGGTCCCGGTGGTGCTTCCTCTTTCGGCTCTGTACGGGGACCGCCTCCAGCTCCTATGCCTCGACCCTCACCTCGAATCAAGCTTCGACCACCTACTCTTCTGCCGACTTTGCCGACTGGTGCTACTTTGAACGAGATGTATCTCGAAGCTCGACAAGGTGCTATCCGACTTGGACAAGCCCGAAACGCATGTCTCGCGCGAGCTGCGGATGCCTGGCGACGAGGAGACGGTGCCGCGGCGAAACGGTTCTCGCGAGAAGCAAACGTCCTCAACGAAAGAATGTCGGCCGAGGGTGCTGAGGCGGCCTCGAACCTCGTTCGACAACGTCGCGCTCAGGCTCAAGAAGCGATTCAGAATCGAGGTGATTGGAGCGATGATCCTGGAGACCGAGCGATCAAGGGCAAGGAGTGTGCGAATGGATTAGGTGTTGTAATGGGCATCGCAAGTGCGTCTTCGCTCGGACCGGAGGGCAACAGCTTGTCCCCGGAAGAGCGAACAGAGGTGCTTTTGGACTTGCACATGTTGCACGCCAATGAAGGTACCGATGTCTTGGAAGACTTCTTGCTGGCTGTAAGTTGTCCGTTTGCGATAACTTGTGATTGCCGTCGGACTGATACCGCTGCCTCCTCACAGCTCGAGCGAGACAGCTTTTTGGGTCTGGCATACATCATTGTCGGCGAGGATCGCCACACTGGTTCTCAAGATCCCAGTCGAGGTGCATCGCGTTTCCGATTGGCAACCGGCGTAAAGCAATTCTTGGCGAGATACAACTATCCTTGGAGCGAAGGAGGTGGATGCATCTGTGTGGATCCCGCTACGCACATGTGATTGGAGTGATGCGGTACATGGAAAAGGAATGAAAGAAAACGAAAAAGAAAGGAAAAGCAAAGTGCATGACGGAAAGCAGAATAATTCGGTCAACCAAAGTAAAGCTTCCGGTCCTTGACAGTCTCACGTCAATGTGTAGGATGGGCATACATGGAATAAGCTAAAGTCAAAGAAGTAAATAAAGAAAATCAAACCCAACGGTCTTGTATAGATAGAAGCACTAATCACAGTAAATTTCCCTACCTACTAGTCGAGGGTGTAGAAAAAGCAGTCAAGGAGCAGCCCTCTCGGGACGTATATGCTTATTAACGTACATGTTTTAATATTGAGTCCGCGTTCGCGGATGCAAAGCGATGCATCTGAAATAGAAGCAACAAGCTACTATAATAGGAGAGGCTTCAAGCTTCATCTAAAAGGACTCGTCGTATTCTCCATCAAATCGTTTTTACAATAGCGGTTGTCGTACTAGTTTGCGCTCCCTGCAAGCACGAATCGCTCATTCCACCCGCTTCCGCCAAGAATATGGACGACGAGGCGGTAAAGGCCACCCGGCTGGTTGGCAGAAAAGGCGGATTTGTCTACGAAATGTCGGTCGAGGTGGAAGATAGACCTGTCAAAATATATGACAAAGATGAGCAAACAAAGGGGATAACGCGGGATGTTGTAAGAGGGTATATCGCGAGCCAAGAAGGAAAGGTACGAGTTGTTTGCATGTCAGAGATTCCGCCATATCTGTACACTGAAAGTCCATCGTCTTATACCAGCGTTATGTCGTCAAATACACTATGGGTAGGGATGTGACAGATGCGAAAGCGAGTAGGACATCACACTTATTCTCGGAGTTGCAGCTCATCGCAAAGCTTGACCATAGGGCCGTCTGAAATCTCACCCAGGCGTGAACGTTCAGTGCTTCATCGATGGAACTTCCGTCGACAGCGCAAGCCACACAGGAGAACGGTCCATAGATCGGACGATCCGTGGACGCAGGACATCTGGTACCAGGGTGTACAAGTTCGTGTTCTCTCCACCCGTACGTCCTTGTTGTACGGAGATGCTTCGGGATCGTTCATTGAACGGTAACAACTTCAATATCTTCGTATTATAGCAAACGACGGAAGAGGAAACGCCCTCCATAAACCTAGGCGAACTAGGTATCATCGAATTGCAAGTCAGGCGGTGCTGTCTCAAGCAGGCGAAGGGCTACAATGATCGGTCAAGCAAGAAGCAGAAGTCAGAAAAAATCTCCTCGGAAGCTTGTATACTTAACGAAAAAGCGAAGAAAGGGTCGATGATCGGGGCAGTAACAACGTGAGATTTAAACGGTCATACCCAGATTTTAACTCTTTTGCTGATCCAGCATACTTCATAGATTCGGTGAAGGCTCGGGAGAGTCATCCGCCGATGAGGAACCGTCGTCAGAGATGTGTCCGAACGCAACTGCGCAAAAGCGCCGTCGGACGACCTACTACTTTCACCCGAAGGACAGACAGTCGCCATTCTTCAAACTACGTCTTCGCTACGCACCCGAGGAGCTTTTGGTGGCCAATAGTCATATGCCCGGCAGTAAGACCACTATCCAGCTCTGTTACCTGTCCGCCAAAGATTTGCCGCTAATTTCATGTAACCTCGTAGAAATGGAAGACGAAAGCGACCCGGCGCATCCCAGTCATACTTCCCCAACACGATCTCCATCGCCGGCCGGATCCGGACTATTGCTTCTCCAACCTGAATTCGATCTTGACTCGGACCCGCTGTCCGATGTCAGTTCAAGCTCCGACTACTCTTCCTCTTCCCCTCATGCGTCGCAAACGGATGACGATACGGACACCGCTGATGACAGCCTTGATGACCAACGCGAAGCCTTCAAGCGACCTCGGTCCCCAGAAAGGAACGAACCAGGTAGCGACGAAGACGATAAGAAGCGCATCAAAGTTTTACATGGGGTTGGTACGAAAGAAGACGACCCTATCGAGATCGACGACGACGAAAGCGATGATGAGGCGGTCTTGGCTCGAGCGGTCGCAGAAATTCACAGGCTCAACGAACTTGAGGAATTGCAGGTATGTCATCGGGATCTCTTTCATCGGATGTCAAACTAATCGAGATGTATCCGTAGGCTGAAGAAGCTCGAATCGAACTACAACGTCAGCAAGTCCAAGCTAGGATTGCTGCATTGCGAAGAGAAGAGGAACCCCAACATGTACAAGACACCGTTAAAGAGGAATCGGTAGCAGAGGCAGTTCCAGCAGCGGTAGCGATAGCAGAGGCAGCGGTAATGGGCAATGCAACGGCCAACGCAGATGTTATACCCAAGCAGGAGGTGAAGGAAGAGAACTAAACATTGGCCATGCTAGATATCCGCAAGACTTGTACTGGCAAAAGCCGAATATGGACAATATGATCTTGTAGCTGTTCTTTTCAGTAGTAGTCGTTTTCATTGACCAGCTATGTTATCGTCATGCCTGTGTACAACGCTTGATGCTCGAAGCAACGTGCACTCGCTTGACTGATAATACTGAATGCTATGATCTTTCACTGGTGGCAGTCTCCACCCTCGTAGTATACGCGGATTAGCTGTTTGCTTCGTCGCATTGATCCAAGCTCGGTCGCTTGACCCTGCATATTGCGATAGCCACTGCGACTCCTCGAGCCAAAGTCTGATGTATTAAAGCACAAACAGCTACGACAACGACGACCTTGACAGCGCCAATCCCGTATTGCGCAAATATATACGTTACCAGTGGAGGCAACCGCTTCACCGACTAAGCTGGAATAGCCCAAACCATCCGCGAACCGATGTAGAAGCTGGAAAACGGCACAAACGAGGTGGAGTGGCGCTAGTAAATACCACGCAGGAGTGGTGAGGCGATATGTGCAAGTGATGTCAAGTATAGTCGATGTTTGATTGCAAGCTCGAGGGCCGTGAGCTGGGACCTCGTTGATAGTGAACGGAATTTTTTGTCATCTCGACTCCCGATGTAGTACAATGCATATCAAGCAATACAGAAACAACATACACTGAGAGACAATTCCGTACCAACCATGGCTTCTTCGTTTCATCGTCCCATTCTCTCAAGTGTCGCACAAAAGGCGTCTGGGACTGATTCCCATCTCCAGCATTTCCCACTCTTTTCGAGTTCACACTCTTCTAGCGCCATCGAGTAAGCCATGTAACCAGCTGTAGTCAATGTTTCTGCATAACCGATCTGCAGGTTGTGAGGTTTGGGGTTCGCCAGATCGCTTTTCCTTCTACTGAGAGCCGAGTGATAGATGTCATGATGCATTGGCATCTGATTACCGAACATCGAGAGAGCAGCTCTAGCAAGGATATGGTCGACGGGATGCTCCTGACATGCGACTGCTAATAGACGCGGTGCTTCGTCGGAACGGTCCTGGTATTGACAAGGGGTTTGTGTCGAAATTGCTAGTGGCAGACATTCCTTAATTACGGATATGGCTCCATGCATGTCAAATCTTTTCGCAAGTCGGTACGCGGCGATCTGGTTCGTAAGATTAGGGTCGTATTTACGATCGGTGCCGGTCAATTTGTCGAGGACCATGCGAATTGCTGCTGCAGTTTCTGGCAGACCGATAGCTCAACCATTTGTAGGCAAGGAGAGCATGTCCCTGAAAACACGGCTGTACATACAATGACGATACCAGAAGGATCAGTCCACGCAAGGCTATTCAAGAAGATCTGGATGACTTCGAGGTAGAGGAGCTTACCTGGCTGCTTTCAGGTAGAAATCGTGCACTCGGAAACTGATATCATCGCAACTGGTAAATATCATGTTCGCTGATGGGTCGTTGTAGGATTCATCAAACACAAGCGGTTTGTCAACGGTGAGATCTCCTATAAAGTAGGTTGGAAGTTAGAATGGCCCGATACTGCAATGGTAGACATCGAAATACTGACCTTCCTTGTCATTGATTGATAGCGATTCCATCTTGCGGAATTGATCGTTCTCTGTTGTAGTAGTATGTGCGATCGTTCTGAATGCCTATAATATTTCGATGGGCGGGAGATTGCTCTTCTTGTGCTATTACATTCCCTCTCTGATAGCCCCTCTCCCTACAACCCAGCCTTGACATTCTTCTTCTTCCCCTCTTTTGCAACCTTCTCAGTCTCCTCTTCAATATCCTTCAACTCCTCCATCCGCCCATCCTCCAACATCTCCAAAAACCCGTCACTGAAATCCACACATTGCTGATAACACGTCTCGAATCCGTTCAGACCGCCGTAGTATGGATCGATAATGCTTTTTGGCGGCTTGGCGTCGGCGATAGATGAATCGTGCGAGAATTTGGAGAAAATGTAAACTTTTGCTGGCGAGTGTTTCGGACGGGCTGCAAGGATGTTGCGGAGGCTAGAAGGAAGAGACGGAGGATTGGTAGGTATACAGATACTGTTACGAGCGGAAGGAACCAACGGATCCTCGGTCCGTGCACGAGTGCAATATCCGAAGAGGCAAGACGTTACAAACTGTACCACTCACTTATTCGTGTCCATTGCCAAGATATGCGTAAAATTATGAAAATCCGCTGGACTCAGCGCTCTGGCATGAGAATCGATCGGAACGCCGTGCTATACCACCAGAAGATCAACCATCCTTCAGACCGCGTCTCACCACCTAGGAGTGATCTTGGAAATAGAGAGCAGCCCACCTTTCGACATGTAGCGACCGTCCTCTCATCCGGTTCTTCGCCGACATGATACGCCGCGGTCCCGCACGAGTCGACTTTTATCCGTTTAGCGAGTTGCGGTTTCTTGGATGCCTGGTCTGCAAAGACTGCTTCTGCCATAGGAGATCGACTGGATGAAGTCAAGGATTGCTAGTATGTGTTAGGACGGAAGGATAGGCTGAACAAGCGGAAGACAGTACGTACCAAATGCTGCACAAGTGTAACGATGTTCCGCAATCGTCTTGTTTCAGCTGAAGCGTACTCGTTAGCCTAACATCTAGCACTCACTTTCTATATCGCAAAACGATTTCGTTAGGGATAAAGAGAGACCATGAAGCAAAGTAGAACTAACCCGAGGCAGACCATCAGGACCTTTATATCCTGCTCTCCGCTGTCATTTTGTTTTGCTGTCATTTTACAGTATGTAGTCCCCGGGGTATACGATGTATTTGCGGAAGACTGAACTGCTGGACAAGCGATGGGTATGCGCAGACAGGATGGACAGATAAGTATATGCACCTCGACCACCAACGTCACTGCAGAGGAAGGCTATGATATTGCGGAGAAACAGCCGGAGAAACGGGCGGTGCTTATGTCGAGATGCACTGAGTCTGCGTCTGCGTGGTCAGTGAAAACTGGCAGCGCGGATGCAGTCAGGCAGTTCGTATATAGGATTCCTGTACGCAAGTTGTTAGGCTAACGGGTTAGATTATGAAGCTGAACTCAATGTTGAACGGAGGCTAGCTAGACCGACGGTCAACGGTTAAATCACAAGTCAATTAAATGGTGAGGAAACAAGATAAGTTACAACGGTCTCTTTGTTTGTGGTTTTGCTTTATATAGACAAACTGAGCAGTGGAGACTTTACAGGGAAACCTACCAAAGGTCTTCTTGGTATGAGTTTGTACAAGAGTTAAGAGTTTAGCAGAAAGAAGTTTGGATAGTTTGGATAGTTTGGGTAGTTTGGGAAAAGGTGTCCTTTGTTGGTAGTGTTTGTAAAAAGGGATCCTTCCAGTCCTTTGTCGCGCGTCCTCCTTAATCGCGGTTCCTTTACAGCTTACGTAAGGATTTTGGAGGCAAGTAAAGCAATAAACCAGCAACAACCATCTAAAGTACTCATGTAGCATCTAACAAGAAGCTATCAAGCAGACATTCACTCACTCACTAGTTAACAACAGCAATTGACAACCCATTTCGACATCTTTCACACTCTTTTTCACACTCTTTTACGCTTCATACCGGGTCGCCAACAACATACCAGCGTCATATTAACGGACCTAATGGGCTTCTGCCCAGGTCTCCAGTAATCCATCTTGTTCTACCTACCGCATCTTACCATCTCAGCTCGGATACCCTCTTACAGTCTCATTCCAACCTCTTACCAGCCAAACCTCATGGGAAGTTCAAAATCTCTCTCGGAACAAACAGTGTAGCAACAAACGGTCAGGAGCCATGTCTACAGAAGATCTCTCTGAAGCTTTCAGAAGGCTGGCGGCGGGAAATCAGGAGGACGTCACATTAGCATCTACCACCTCGAACCTTCCTCGCACCAGCCCGCCAAGAGTTGTTCATCCGGAACCCTTGCCTCTGCGACGTATGCAAGCGTTATCTCGTCTTACAGGTATGCGAGAGGAAACGCGAAGTGTGGACCATTCTCGAGAAATAAGACACCATCTACCTCCTTCATTGTTACCACTCCGACCTATCTCGCGAAACAACAGGAAAATCCGAACCATAGCTTTTGCCCGAGTCAGGAAATTGCTTGCTGCACGTCGTGGTGCCTCGAATTTGGCGACTCGTACCGACTTGCCGCCCACGTCGGCTGCTTCTAGCACCAAGAGAGTAATGTCACAGGAACAACCTCGCCGTGTACGTTCTGCTGGACCCATACTTGGAAGAAGCCAGGAACCGGAACCAGAGGTTGTGCCAGTCTTGGCTGACGAAGAAAGTGAATGGGTCGACATGCATACCGTTCAGGACACCAGCGAAGGCATGTCTCAGGAGCTGCCGGATACCAGCGTGGTGCTTACAGCCGGAGATGGGATGATGTTCAACGTTCCCGACTATAACGTTCTCAAAGATGCCAGGTGAGTTTTCAACTATCCGACCTTCCGTGCGTCCATCTTACTAACACGCTATACGGAACTTCCGAACCATCACTATCACTAGCTCTTGGTTTGCGCGCCGAATCGACAATGCACTCCAGGAAAATGTCCGCTTGATTCCCTTGCCTGAAGAAGACCCAATATTCGTCAAGTTCTGCTTGGACCTCATTTCTTTGCCCTGGTCCGGAACCGACGTAGCCATATCCAACTTGTTTCATGCATCGCCATACGCCTGGTCGTCTTTCAAGGATTTGATGTCCGTTTATTGCCGTTTCGAAAAATACGATATTCAACGTGCTTGTAGTTTTCTTCGACGGATCCTTCCTTCTGTTGCGTTCACCCATCCGCGACGGGCACTGAAATTTGCATTGGCGAGGGGTACGATGGGAGATGTCGCCTACGCCGCACTTCGTAGTTTTACACTTGATATCGCTGATACATGTGGAGTCGCTTTCTGGCACAGCGTCAGCAGAGCCCGCCTTAGAATGCAGGGTTTAGAGCAAGAGGAGGCTTTCGATTGGCAAGCGCAGGCGCACTATACCTTTGTGCGATGCGTTTATGAAGGATCTTTGCAAATATTTCGCTGTCCCGAGGCCAACTCGGAAGAGTGGGGAAACGTGGCACAAACTTTTCTTGAAGATATGAGCGGATATGACGAGCTGCAAGCTATGGAAAGAGGGAACGACAATACAGATGACGCGACACCGATTTTGAATTCCTGCCCTCAAGCCACAGACGCCTCTCAGGAGAAGCAAGAACGATCAATGCACGACTTTACATTCCCTCGAGATGCTCTGAACCGATACTTTCTGCCCACGCAAAGGGAATTGATCAAGCATGTGAAGCCTGTCTCCATTGTCTCACCGGACTCTACCATCAATCACTTTCGCGTACACCGTGAAGGTTATTCAGGGATGGAACAACTTGGTTTCGTGACAAGTTCACCAAACTCCGCCACTGAAAGCCCGGTAGTCGTGTTGTTGAGTATCGAAGGCGTATATTTCAAAATGCCTGCCGATCACCTTGCCCGCGCGAGGTAAGTACAATGTTTGATTCTCCAATAGTATTGACAAGATAGACTGAGCGCTACTTGCTACCCATATGTTCTCTAGCCCAGCCTTCAAAGCGCTTATCAGTATCAGTTATCCCGGCGCGCAAGTTCTCCTCCCAGCATCGGTTCTCCATCTCATTATACAACTCATCCGCGGCATTCCCATGGCCCTCACTGCCGACATTATCGACTTCTTCGCGGAAGGGGAGCCCGCACACGCTAGCCCTTTGAACGCGCTCTGTCATCTTTACGAACTCGCCCAGGGATTCCAAATTCCAATACTAGCAGACGCTGTAAATCGCATCCTTCCTGAAAACGCTTGGGCTCATCCTGCATTAGCGTTGGCCACAGCTATGCAGCAAGTTCCCTATTATCAAAACTTGGCAGATGCCGCCCTTCGCTGCTTCGACGCCAGGTTGGCGGATATGTGTAGCTTTCACTTTTGGAGGAGAATCTGCTTCACTCAGTCGCTCAAGATTCACGAAGTGTTTTTTGAAGAATACGAATGGCAGCGGTCCACCCATCTGCGTTTCCTTCTTGCCATATACAGTGAGAAACACCTAGGTAAAATCGAGAACGAATCTCTTGCCGATGTGGGATGGGACAGGATCGCTTACCGTTTCCTCCGGAGTATGCTCTTCGAGGCATCGGAGATTCGGCAAAGCTCGGTCGGAAGACTATCCAGAACTGCGGCTCAACCTCCTCGGACTAGAGCCCAACCTTTCGGAACTACATCACGACTTTGAAGCCTTTACTCGATGCCCGACCGATTCACGTCGTTCGGTGTTTCACGCTAGCTAGACGAACAACCACCATACACGTAGCGGACTGCGTCTGAACTCCGACTTTGCGAAACCTTTGTCTTGCGATACCTGTGTATCGTGTGCTCGGATATTAGAGACGCACAGATAGATTACCTCGTGTGTGATTGACCTTTATTTGTGATAATTCTCGACATCATAATGTGGTACCCCGAGCGAGATATGTCGAAGTGCATATTATGAATATCTATCAGATTCTTATCCTCTGTGGTGAATGAGCGGAGAGAATAGCATTGAGCAACGCCTATTCCATGAACGTGATAGGAGGCCAGCCAGGCGTACTCCCAATACATTTGTCATCCAAACCGCTTCCCAACGCGACTGAGCTATTTGACCTGGATTATATTGTCTCTGCCGTCGCGTTGATCCGTTAGGCTTGACGTTGCAGCTGGTTCGGGAACTCTTGAACAGGTGATTAGGCACTCTGCATGACTGCGCGATTGCCACTCTGATCATCTGCGTGGATGTTGCATCTCGGTTACAAACCTTGAAACGCGTACTTTCGTTCTTTGTTCTCCTCGGGGTCGTCTTTCCCCTAGATTTCCGATCCGACAGCGGCCTCGGCATAAGATTTAGGGTAACAGACCAAGCGCACATGTAAGGTGGCTAGTTTGTTGCTCATGTTCCATTGGCAAACCCAACGCCAACACATCGAGACATATAAAGCTTCCTGTTTGCGCAGTCCGACAAGCGAATCGCTGTCAACAACTCTTTCAGTAACACCTTTTCCGCTCTCAAGCCTGATCGCTTCCTCCGCAATTCCGTAAATTTTTATCAACGTTGCTCCTGTGAATGTTCGACCTAGCACACTGATCGCTCTTTTACTTGAATAGATTGTCCTTTTGCCTTTTCAACTCCTCTCCATCTCGCGGTCTACGATGCAAACCGAAACTCCTCCTGTCACCCAAGAGGGCCCCGATTTTGACCTTTCCAAAATCGAATACGTTAAGGGCTTCAACGACCCCTCTGCCAATGTCGTTTTTATCTGTTCCGACAAGAAGGCCTTGCGGATCCACGATTATTATCTGAAAGCCTCTAGGTGAGCCCTTGCCTCCTGGCCGAGGTCAAAGAACGCAGAAGTCACTTACACGCCCCTTGGCAAATGAAGCCCTTTCTTCCGAGAAATGTTGGAGGCGGGTACCAAAGGCGGTCCCATAGGCTTGGAACTCAGTACTTCTTGATTTCGTCTTGACCAAAGTCGTCAACAGGAGGCCAGCATATTCGCTACTTTCTCAGATTGCGGCGCAGAACT
Organism: Naganishia friedmannii; assembly: GCA_030039255.1. NCBI lineage: Eukaryota > Fungi > Basidiomycota > Tremellomycetes > Filobasidiales > Filobasidiaceae > Naganishia > Naganishia friedmannii. Next base: position 995,354 of record JASBWT010000003.1, read on the forward strand.
CGAACGATCCTAGAAACGATATCAAAAGCCTTATTCGCCTTCACGCGGTCGCTGACAAATACATTTTCGGATCTGTCGGTACCTTTGTCAAGGGTCTGATAGTCCAGTATGCGAGTGACCATCCACCCCTCGCGCTCTCGTTTGCAGTCAACCTACAAATCCCGGACGAAGCGATCATCAGAGCAGCTTTGGATAATTTCAGTAGCGCGATGCCATCCTCGGTCGCAGACGCCCTCACTCGCGCTTTGCCACGACCCCACTACCGAGGGTCTCCGACTACTGGACCTTTATATTACTCGCCAGCAGCAGACAGCCTTTCGCGAAAGTACATACACGGCCTGGGCTTGGACGCATATCACGCTTATGTTGTTGCGCTCAAAGCAGGATATGCCGGTGACGAGCAGTGGAGTTGGAAGGTCGTAGCTGATTCCTTCGTCAAACATTTGAACATACCCAACGTGAAGGGAGGCATCGGTATGCTGGTCGTATAGGAGTCTAGTGACCACCGAATCAACTGTCGGGTTCGACAAAAGAGGCAGCTGGAAAGGGCTGTTCAATGTCGGTTGCGCCAGGATGTGGGGTAGCTTGCGAAGCCATTCAGATTTGGATCTTCGTTGATTTTAGCTCCTACTGTGGCGACCAGGGAGAAAACATCTGAGATTTATTTTCTTTCGAATGTCATATCCCATGCACATTTATTGTTCCATTGTCAAGCTCTTTTTGATGACTTCAGCCACCGCTTTCGCACTTCGGCAGCAAAACCTGAAACGTACTGTTTAATCTGTCTAATGTTGTTATGCATTCATCCCACAATCTTCTTTCGCAGTCAGGTATATAGGAGACTTTCCTTCAGATTCACCTCTTCGGATGAGTTTCGCTGCTAGCTCTACGAAAGAGAAGAGATCCCACCATCATCAAATCGCTTCTACATGACAGCACGGTACCTTGTTTCTGTGAGTAGTGACGATCATATCATCTTTCTGCATATCGTCCACCTCACCAGTCTATCGCTCATTCATCCAATCGACAGACTCGTTTTACACTCCTATTGAAACGTACACCGTCTTCACGATGCCAAAAGTGCCTTCTACCTACCAACTGGACCTCAAGGACGACTCTGAATATGTCGAAGGTTTCGACGATCCTTCAGCGAATGTCGTCCTCATCGGTTCTGACATGAAAGCTTTGCGGGTTCACGATTACTACTTGAAAGCTAGTAGGTGGGTGTCAGTATTTCAGTCCGAAGCCTAGACAGGAGAGCTTGCTGACAATATTCTCCCCGAATGCCATGTTCAAAGCGTGTTCTTCAGAGAAATGTTCGAGGCAGGAACTAAAGGTGGACCAATAGGCTTGGACGAGAACTCTATGCTTCTCGAATTTGTGTTGACTAAAGCAGTGGGAAGGAGACCGACATATTCCCTCATCTCGGACATTATTGGAGCTCAAGAATCCGGTAGCGTCGGTACAGTTATCAAAGTTCTCATTCGCCTTCACGCTGTTAGTCCAAAGTACATCTTCGAAGAGGTCAACAGATTTATTCTCGATTTGATGGCCGATTATGCGAGTGATCATCCCCCGCTCGCCCTCCGTTTCGCAGTCAATTTACAACCACCCAACGAAGCGATTATTAGAGCAGCCCTCGTCAACTTCAGCAACAGGATGCCGAAATCTTTTGCAGACGCATTCTCTCACGCCTACCCAAGCTCTTCACCGACAGAGACCCGTTACTCCCCAGCAGCGGAAAGTCTTTCTAAAAGCTACGTAAGAAGCCTCGGCTTAGACGCCTTCTGTGCCTACGTTCGTGCGCTCAAGGAAGGATCTACTGGTACGAATTCCTGGGACTGGAGGATCGTAGCAGATTCGTTCATGAAACAGCTGGATATAGCGACGCCAAAAGGAGGCAACGGAAAGCTAGCAATCTATCGCGAACTAGCCAACATCTGAATAGCTGGTCGCCTTGTTTTGACGGAAAAGGAGGTCATATGAGGTGATCAGGCGTAGAGGTCGACCCCAACCAGCAGACTAGGCTCGTACGTTGTTTGTAATATCAAAAGACCATCAATGGAACTCTCGGCTAGCACTATTCATCTCTCATTATGTTCACCCGTATCACAATCAATTCCGCGTTTCAGTGTACACAGGGCATCATCAGTTCAATGACATGTCAAATCATGAACGAACTCCTATTAATCGAGCGCTTTGGGTCCATATTGCTGCTTGGAAAGGTCCGCCTTCACTCGCCTGGACAAAACAGCTGGCAAGCTTCATTACCCCTATACCGTTGAGACGATATATAATCGACGTTTCTGTCCCTGTATACCCACTTCGCTTTGCAACTTGCATGCTCATCAGCAGATATCGCCTACCACAATATAGCCAAGAAACTGACAACATGCAACGTCAGTCGCAAACCAACGCTGACTACAAAGACAGCGAGGCAAACATCGTGCTGCGAAGCTCAGATGGCGTGGAATTCAGATTACATGATTTCGATCTGAACGCTGCAAGGTAAGCCCCTAGTCATCGATACCCAACCTTCCAGTACCTCTCACTAACGTTCTCTAAGCCGCGGTTGTGTAGTCCGATACTTCGCGAAAAGATCGAAAGTGGCGAAGTCCAGATTGCAATAGATGTCAAAGCCCCTATCGTCCGCTTTTTGCTTGACATCGTCACCCATAAGCGACCTCCACGCCTCGATAACACCATCATGAAAGCACTCAATTTCACCGAAGCAAATGTCAACGACTCTTTCCACGACCTGTTCAGTGGCTCATCCAGTGACCAGTCCAAGGATCGAAGGATGCGGGCCTACTTCTGCTTAGATGACATTGCGAATACCTGGAAAATCCATTCAGTGACACTCTTCATCCGCCAAGGCATCACGCCGTTCGCACGGAGCAACCCCGTCGATGTCTTCGAGTTTGCCTTGCTGTGTAGACCCATCGACGAAGGTCTAGTCTCGGCGTCGCTTCGTCATTTCTCCGATGCGTCGATAAACAAATGCGACCCTCAATTTTGGCAAAACATCGCTTTGAAGGCGCGGAACAATAGCAGGAAGAATATGTTGATTCGCGATACCGAAGTCCTAGACTATCAGATTGAATTGGAGACCGCATTCTTTCGTGCGATTAGAAAAGGACAAGTCGGAATCGGAAAAGAACGAGGGGATAGATCTAGGGACTGGGACGCGGTGGCGGTGTCTTTTTCGTTGTCAATGAAGGCGCTACGTCTTCCGGCGCAACTAGAACAGACCACAGATACGGAAGACTCGCCAACGCCATCTCCGATCCGATCGGCTCTTCGACGTGATTATTAGCGACCCCCGCAGGGACAACCCGGTGCAGATCACAGAGTGACGTTTGCAAAGACCAATCAGTATTTTTCCGAGAAGAAGGAGGAGAGCGCTGCACTTGCTGAAGCGCGTGTGAGACCTGGTCATTCCGAGGACAAGATCAGTGCAGCAGCACGCCTGCAACTTGCAATTGCCAAGGTAGGTTCGATGCGTCAGCTAGCTGCAAAAGTATCCAGCTAATCCTTCGCATTAACGTACAGTTTGACGAATGCTACGGAATTCGCACGTAGAAGAAGATGGTACACCGCACAGGGTCGGGGCATCAGAACGTCGGCTGTGCTCAAGCGTGAAAAGGACATCAGTTGCAGCAGTTTGTTGAAAGCGCTCTTGTATCCGAGAAGAAATTCGATGCGTGCGCAAACGATCGCCACGTTGCTGTATGTGTGTCCGGCTGAGGACCTTTATTGTTATCATGTTCATTGTGATGATTGATTCCTAATACAAAACGTTGTTGTCGTATCCCTTTACAAACTATACATTTTCGAATAATCGTTACGGTAGATAGTCTCCTGAGATCGCTATAGAATGTGAATAACTGATTTACGATCTCTCCTCCACATGCACAGGGAGATCCTTACTTTCTTCCATCGCGCGTGCGACGGCTTTATCGCTGAGCTCGCTATGGAACACGTCGACTTCAGTCGAGGCGAATTTGCGTGCAGAGATGCGGTTCTCGAACAGGTAATCGAGTTCAGCAAAGGAGCGGCCTCTGGGTTCTGGGATACGGAAGTAGGTGTAGATGATGCACAGGAAACATGCGCCGCTATAGGATATGAAGAAGTCAGCATAGGGGTCTGATCGATTGCCTAGGGATACCACTTACGCCCAGAAGAACGCCGTCTTCTTTGACCAATTCCAAGCTGTAGGGTTGACCATGTACGGTGTAAGGACACTGCATGCGATACCGACAACGTTGCTGGAAAATAGGCAACGATAAGTATGTCTCATTGGCGTATTGGTGGTACCAACTTACTATGCGTTTCGACCCAATGCGACACTTTTGATCAACAGCCTTCTCGAAGGAATTTCACCGACAAGCGAGTATGCAACGGTTCCAACAGTGCATTGGTAGATACACGCCCATCCCAGCATAAGACCACCAGTTGCATATGCCGTAGTTGTTGAAGCACTAGCAGGAGCCAAGCTCAAGAATCCGATAGCTAACAGCATGATGAAGAGACCGCAAAGACCGTAGAAGTAGAGAGTCCTGAGAGTCGCAAGGAAATCCGTCAATCTCCGTTAGACACCTAATGTGCCTTTGAATCTTGAAACTCACCTTCGACCGATTCCTCGACTCATCAAAAACCAAGCACCAAAGACACCGATCATGTTGATACCATATTGACCCAGGGCAAAGGAGTAACTGCTTTCGGTGGAGAGACCGGCTTGCTGGAAAAAGTATCTGTAAAAGCAGGACGCAGAAGGTTAGTGGCTGTACGAGGCGCTCATGTGAACGGGAAATACTCACGTAGAGTAGCCTGTGAACGAGTTACCGGACAAGTTTTGGATAGCCCAGACCATGCAGGTGATTTCGGTTCTTCGCAAGTTGGAGCCACGGAAACAGTCCAAGTAGCTGGCACCTTCGGTAATCTGTGTAGAATTGTCGGCGGGTTTAGGTATGCGACGAAAACTGCTAAAAAGTTTGTTTGCAACGTACCTGAGTCTCCATCTCGATCGTATGCTTCATCATGGCAATCGTCTGATCCGCATCAAAGTCGGTCTGCTTCTTCGTGTCTGTCAACCTATGCAGACTCTTCTTGGCCTCTTCGTACTTTCCATGTCGGACCAACCACCACGGTGATTCGGGCGCGAAAAGGATAAGTCCACCGAGGATGGGCGGCCACATGAGTTGCAGGTAGTAAGGCAGTTGCCAGGCCATGTTATCCGTTCGGCCTAGTTGAGATTTGACGACTCCGACTCCGATGACTTGGCCGAGACCCCAGCAAAAGTTGACGTAGGTGGTGAGATATTGACGGAGGGCGACAGGCATGACTTCAGAGGCGTAAGTGATCGTCACTGTACGAAGCATTTGGTTAGGATCGCGTGGCAGGAAGTTTTGCGATAATTGCAGGCCACTCACAAGTTTGGAAGATACCCCAAGGAATACCAGCGAGCAAGTAATAGACCAACAGCTGCTCTACCCTTGTTGCGGTAACGGAAACGGCGACAAGACAAGCAAGCATGACCAAAGAACCCAAAACGACCTTTTTGTAACCCAATCTCTCGGTGATGAGACCATTCAACGCAAGACCGAGGATCTCACCGCAGTTGGCAGCCTGGAGCGGAGCAGACAGAGGTCAGAATTTTCGTAGAACCTGCATGGTTGACACTGGACTCACGTTACTCAGGCCTGATTGCCATCTCGCCGGCACCTGATATGATCCGTCAGGTCCCATGACACCGAATCGTTTGTTGAATTGAGGGAAGGCGTCTAGTATTCCAAGGGTGAGTTACAAGGCACTTGAGCTCAGAAGCGCGGATAGAGGACTTACAAAAGTTTCCTAATAGAGAGAGATCGTATCCTTCCATGGCGATACACGTAGAGATGATGACACTCCACATGATGGCTCGAGGATACATTCGAATACCTTCTCGCAACGTCATCTTCTGCTCCTTGTCGGTAGCTTCCTGCGCATCTTGGGCTAGCGTGTTGACGGCATAGGTGTGTTTACCCTTTAACGACTCTGCGTCCGGGGAGAGTGAGTGATCAAGTGGTTGCGAGTGTGCGAGCGTCGACATGTTGGCGGGCTCGTCTATGCGGGAGGTGGAAGCTTGCGTCGATGAGTCGTCCAGAGATATTCTGGGATTGTTGGAGGAGGACATGGTGGTGTCTCGGGCAGTAGTTGGCCAAGAGGGAGTAGGGGTATATATGCCCAATCGATGGAGCGAATGGAATGACAAGCAGGAACGCAACGTTGGCCGGCAGACAGGTCAGATGATGGATGTTCCTGTCTCACCAATACGCTTCGTCGGTAGATTGCCTTACTTCTTCAAAGTCGATACGGATGAGGGGCTTCAAAGTTGTACTCAGTGAGTATGGGGAAGGGAATCCTTTGATCATTTTTCGCTGCGAGGTCGGTGGATTATGGGATGCGCCCAAACAGACACAGGTGCACCTTGAGCATTGTTGAGTAGGCTGCGAGGCAAGGTTTCGGGCAAAAGTGGGTATTTACGGCTCTCTCTTGTGCGATTTAGCCGGAGGCCGGCGAACTTCACAGGCCGTGATCACGGGAGCTCATCTGTTTCTGTTCCCTTTTTCTGGGTCTCGTTCCCAGCCCTCTTTCTCGACCGGCGATGGCGAGTTACTTTGGCTCGCTGTTTTGTCCACACCTCGGTAGATTTACAGCTTTGTATATGCGGGTGTGAGCTTGATTTGAATAGGGGTCTCCATTTCATCGCTGAATAAACGTGTCAACTGCCGCTTCTTCTGTGATATCGGAACAGCTGAACAGACTGGAGGACAAGGAAGACGGGGCAACATGTTCAATAAGATGGAAGGTGGTCAATACTAGTGGAGGAATGAAAGGCCCGGTCGGGCCGAAGAGCTGGTTGCAAGGGGGATATCAATCTGAATTCAGTATCCGTTCATTCTTTTAACTTTGGAAAATCTGCGACTTTCGCTATTCGTCCCCATCCTTTCTGCCTCGGCAGATACTACCTATCGCATAATGACGTCGTCTTGGACAGTGTCCATCTGTCATCGGATTAGAAGTGAGTCCTTCTTCTGCGTCCCACGCATCATAAATACACCATACCTTCCGTGCGCTGGAGGCAAACCGGACGGAGCGGTGCTGGTAGCAAGACAGGAACTTCTTGATGCGCGTCTTGTTATTGCCCCGAAGTATGACCCAGCTTACACTCATTTGACGTCTAATGCAGGAGGTACTAGACATCTATTCTCATACGAGCACGGAGAGCTGGATGCAGCGGGTCAGGTCCGAGGAAGCCGGTTGCCTCGCTCGCGGGAATAATATCCAATGTGATACTCTGGTAAGGTATTGTTTGAGAGACTTCGTCGAAATAGATAAAGCACACCTCCTTGTAATCGGATATCTACAACAGCAGAGTGTGTATTACAACTCAACAATAATGCATCGCAACCTACATCTCGGTGCGTCTCGAGCCCGTGTATCAGCTCACACCCTGCGGAAAAAGAAATCAAAGCAGAGATAAGAAAACCTTGGCGAAATCGAATCCTGCAGCAAACCTCCTAAACGAAATGACGAGAAGCCGACGTCGTCATCGGCGCCTGATGTCCAATCCGATCCTTCAGCAACTTCTTCGCCTCCCCTAGCCCATCCATGAGTCCCGAAAGCGTAGAAGCGCCTTTGAAAACGTGTTTTGGTTCCAAGCCATACAGCCCGATACAGATGGATCCCGTGTATGAAGAGGCATACACTGACGATTCCTTGACTGCTTCTATTACCGGGATTTCCGTGCCGGATCCTCTCCGCGACCTTGTGGCGTGCGGGATGAATGTCAAGGCTGATGAGTTATTGATTTTGTAGGCGCTGGGGAGGAGGAGGGGCGAATCGATCTCCATGGCTGACGGTGATTCTACTGTTGGCCTGTATGGGTTAGATTCGTGGGAGGGAGTTGCGTTGCCTTGCGACAATCTTCGTAGGCGGTTGGACAGCCTTCTTGGTGGTAAGATCGGGGGATGTGCGTTTCCATCCCTTGCATTTGCATTCGGTCTTTGGCCGAGGTAGCTGATCGTCGACACCAGGTAGCCGAATTCATCAGCATACGTGACCGGCATTCATATTAGGAAAATAAGCTACTTGCAAGAGGCTTTCCCCGCGATCGTCGTACAGTGTCTCCACTCTAGATTTGATACTTGGCAAAAGCAGAACGGATTGATTCGGCGCCGTTGAGCATTGAATGGGTCCCACAAAGTTCTCCGGACTGAGTTTCGCAAGGGAGTAAGTACCGCGTTTCACTGACGGGCGCGCGATGGACGTACAGAGATATGAAGAGATTGCCTTTGAAACGTGATTGCACGTCAGTTTCAGAGCGACTGTAGAATGAGAAAACGAGCCGCTACTCACCGTCGCGACTAGTAATCTGCAAGGCCGCCTGTCTTCCTCGCTGAATCTCGGGCTATCCGTGAAAGACCGCGATCAATCACTTGTAGACGCTGTCAAGGGAAAACATCACATCGGCACTGACCAGCTCGACTCGAACGTTTCCCTTCCTCGTCAGTATTTCCACCTTGGCACACGTTTCGCCCAACGCGTATTCGGTTCCATAGATACCAGCGTCGGGAGGTGCGTGTATGTCTTGAGTTTTCGCGTTCAAAAGACCCTTCTTCGCCGTTGCACCAGCGGTATTGGATCCCATATACTGCTCCATCACAGTATTCCCGCCGTATGTCACAACTTGCGCACGAGCACTGTCGTCCACAATCGACAGTCGGACATCAATGTTACCCTTGTCGGTCTCAAACACCGCTGCAGGAGCCGATGGCTCGTTCTTTCCCCCGTGCGCTACGTTTTGGGAGAATCGCTTTCGTTTTTTCCAGATGGACGAGTTCATTGGGTCGTCCTGCATCGCGAGCGTCGATCCGGAGTTGATGGAATGTAGTGAATGGCCCTGGTCGCTACTTCCTGGGAACAGGCTGTTCCGTGATCCCGTAGCAGAGGAAGCCGTACGTGCCGAGTATGCCATGGAGCCATTCGTGTCTAGTGAGGGTCGTCCAGCGTGGTGGCCGTTCGCAGACGAACCAAGACGTGCGAGGGATGGATCCAGTGCCCATTCTCCTGCAATGCCTGACAAGTCGGAAAGCATGCCTATCGCTTGATCCCGCATTTTGCCTTTACCTTTCCCCGACGTGTTGCCCACCATCGTCGATCCGCCTCTGTTGCTGTTTAGGTTGGCGCTCTTCTCGATTCGTATGAGGCCGTTTACGGCAGGTTGCCTCAACATTCCCAGCTTTTCCCTTTCATCCGACTCCGCGAGTACCGATCCTGAACCGAAACTCTGCAATCCTCTTCTTTCGCCGGCAGCACCCTTCATCTCCATCCGATCATGTTCTTTCAATTCCGCCGTCACACCTCGTTCCCTCGCCAAGATCTGGCTTCGAAGTTTCGGCGGAGGTTCAGAGAGGCGCGCATAGGATGCGATACGAGAGTCGAGAGTCGCTTCTTCCGGTATATGTTTCTTGACGTCGGGTTCCCAGGCCGGTACTAGTTCAGGCTATTGGGGAGAATGCAATGATTAGTGTGCGACGATCACGCGAGACAAGAAGACCGAAGACGTGCTTTAGGAGGACCAGGACGAGGGGGAAGTGGCCGAACTCTAGCAGGAGTCGCCTCTATGGTAGACGTGTGACCGGAGCTTGACGTTCTAGCAGAAGCAGACGAATGGGCCCCTGCAGATCGCGACAAGGCCATAGAATCGCGGACCGGTGGAAGCGGGAATTCTGTGATGGCGTTCGTGGAGATTGCGGGAGAAGGCGTAGGTGCCGGGTCAACTAACATTGGTGCGGCGTCGGATTGCATGTCTGGGATGCTGGGGACTGGTCGGGTCGGTTTTGCAGGCCTTCCTGGAAGTGCCGGAGGGTGCTGCACATCTGGTCCCTCGCCGATCATTTGTATGCCATTCACGGAAGGACCTGTCAGTCTATCCTCAATCGTCCTGCCTGGTATCGCATCATTGTCTACTGATGACCTTCCTCTTCCAGACCTAAGAGGAGGAGAATGCAGTCCTCCTAGTGAAGGATTGGTGTTGAACCTTGGTCGTTGCGGTGCTGCATATCGCGGCGCAGGCGATAATGGTGTTCTGAAAGCGGTGGCCATCCTTGTTAGTGGCTCGATTTGCGAAAATGTAGGAGGGTCATGATAGGGCGTTGAGCGTTTCACCAAGAATTCTGAATAGATATAGCAAACAGCTCAGACAGGCCAAGTTCTAGCTTGCTCCGCTCTTGCCCTCGGCCAAACCTCACTCCTTCACTCCCGTGTTTCCATGAGCGCGGCTCATGTCTTGCTTGCCCATACGTCATTTTGCGGATGCAAAACGAGGGATTCGAGGCGAAGTCGCCTGATATATATGATAACGATGATATGTTGGCTCCGATAACCGCGATACAGCTCTTATAGACATAGCCCAACAACATTGCCATGGTCAATCCCGCCTCTGAACCCCCTCACTAAGTACATGTATAATTACATCGCTTCCCCAAGCATGCAGAGCGGATCCGCGAGTCCAAAGTACGGGGGTTATGTACAACAGCGCACACCATTGCCGTCGCCTCGGAGCGGAAAGATGTTGCAAGCTATTCAGTGTTGATATGAACATCGAAAATGAAAGATTGTGGCCAACTCAAATTGAATCTGGTGCTAAATACGATGTCGCAGTATGGCTGGATTACTGGGTGGACTTCGTGTATGTAAACAAATGCATAAGCTTTTCTCTGCTGCTTTGACCGGCCCTGTTTGCAAGATTGATACCTACCGATCGTGATTGTCCTGAACAGGGCAAGCAGCTTAACCGGTCCAGCTACTTGACCCCGGGCGTCCTGCTATTCTGCTTCTGGTACACTAGCCGGTCCACCGCAGGCGAAAGACGAGCGTCCCTTGGACGGGGCAAGATTATAGAACATAGTCGCAAAACGGTTGGTCCTGGTTAAGAAATCTTTAACCTTCTTGCGCCTCACCTGTCGGCCCGGAGAAGCAACAGGAAGAATTCTCGGATGGCGATGTATGACATGTGCCGAGGGAAGGTACGAGGGCTTAAGAAGCTTGATGAGCTGCTTGATGATGTTGCCGGAGGGATGGAAAGTGCATGAACAGTCTACACGATGCCGAGTGGAGCAGGAGTGAAAAATTCAAAGTTCACCGGGCCGTTCATTAATCAACACAACACATAGCTCGTCACATGCGTGCACTAGTTGTCATGTGGTGGTGCTGAAGTTTATCCATGCCACACAAACCTTAGATTAGTATCAAAACAAAAGAACAATAAGAAATCAATGCGAACAATCCATTTAGGCGGTGTTGTCACCTCTATTAGGGGTTAGTACCACATGTCTTGAGACAAGCGCAGAATATTTTGGTGTTGGGATCCTGTTTTGATTTGGTGCTAAGGGGCGTGCCAAGCTGCTGGTCAGGTACGCCTCGAGATTTGTTTTGATCATACCGGTCACTGCATGCCGATTTAAGAGAGGGTCGCAACCAACGAGGCGCCACCGAAAAGTAGCCAGAGATGTATATAAGCAAGCATTGAACATGGACAAACTGAAGAGAGAGAGATACTTCCATTCATCAGCCTCCTTCAACCAGTTCCACTTTCTTCGACAATTACCCAACCTATAATACTTTCTTTATAATGCGTTTCTCCGCCGTCTTCTCCTTGACCGCTGTGTTGGCCGTCCTCGAATTCACCAGCGCCACCCCCACTCCCACTCGGATCCAACAAAACGGAAGCGACGACACTGCCGTCGTCGCCAAAAACAACTCGCAGAAGAGGTCGGCACCCTCCGCAAGACTTCGCCAGACCAGCTGGAAAGAAATCCAGGCTCGAAAGGAAACTCGAATGAACCCGCTCTACCGAAGGCAACAGGCAAGCGGGGTGGCTTACCCCACTTGCCCTCTGGAGGATATTCCCACTGCTGTAGCACGATACCAAGGCGTCGACATCTTCGGAGCAGATGTGCGTATCAGCGTTTCGCTCGCTATCCCTTTCGCAAAGAACTGACTTTTAATTTTCATGTGCGCTCTCAGATCCTCGTTGGAAATGGACCCGAGCAACCCGGGGAGCGTGACTGCTACTACTTTTGCCAATACCTTGAAGGGTAAGTGACTCTTGCATGCATCCGTCCAGAGAGATCAAACAAATTACTTACATCCGTTTTGTACTTCCCTTCTCAGCTGCCAAGCGTACTTGTACGTGCCCACAGTAGCCGAGGGTGAACAGGCTTGCTTCCCCAAGGTGAGCTGGGCAGCATCACTTTTGTAGGAATCCAAGACTCACCTTAATACTTTCCACGTAGGCTGGCTGGACCGACGACATGTGGACCAACGAGAGTCCCGCGGCAGTATCAGAAGGTACTGTCGTAGGTATTGTCGGAGGTGACTGCAACGCCTTCAGCTCAGCAGGTAAGCAACCATTCTCGATACATCACGCGCATCCGCGCCTTGACTCACTTTGCTCTTCACTAGTTCCATCTGCATTCCGAAATTCGTGCTGCAACGCACCGGCGACGGACATGCCTGAGGCTATTTATGTTAGGTGAACAGACTAGGCTCAACGGATTGGCGGGTTCGAAATGCTTCGAGCGATGATCTCGACGGCTCTAATCGGGTTTTATTATTTTCTCGGGCATCATTGCTGTCGCTTCTGTATTACCCTTAGCTATACCCTTTCCCTTTCAAGCGATTTATATACCCAATTTGTGGACTTTCACTGCATTAGCTTCTTAAAGAAATGTGGGACATACAGAAGACTTGTCGTTTCATCCATGGCAAGCTATCGTTCCAAGTTCCAGCTTCTAGGCCCGACTGCGAAGTGCCGCTGATGTTCGTTGCATGAACTGGCAGGAGAGGAAGATATCGCCTTTTAGTAGGCAGTTCACCTTCGGAGGAAGTGCTTGGCGAACGCTGATACGGAGCAGACCCAGTACATCCAACACACGGGGTTTGCGCATGTTCGGTCGAAAGGACGCAGTATGCCGTCGTTTATGCTCTATGATCAAGTGAAAATTCTTGTCATTCGAATTACGCGCGGTCAATGTTCCAGGTCGATGTGCCAATGTATGGCAAACAATATTGTGAAGGATGATGCGAAACGTCGCCCTGTCCCGTTCGACATCATATGCCATGTTTCATGGTGTCCGGAAAAAATACAATGTCTGCTTACAAAATTCAACGGGTCTTATACTCCTGTCGACCGCTACGCTGTCCCATCCTGCATCCGTGTGTCGAGAAGCAAAATTTCGGTGCGTGCCAAGGGACGTAGGAACTACGTGCAGTCCTTGCGAGTGAAGGTGATCAATCTTTCCCGACCGGTGGCACGAATCTCGTTCTCGTCGACCTTTGCTTAAAGCTCCTTGATCCCTTCATTGGCTCCCTTCCTCTCCCTTGAGTAAGGAAGCCTGCGGCAACGGCACATGAAGTGGATCAATCGCTCCCGAATCCCCCTCCTGCCGATACACTTCTCCTTTTCATAGACCTCCTCATGATGTTCCTTCATCTGTTCGGTCTCATCTGCTCGCGTCACCTCCTTATACAGCAACGCACCGCTTCACCTATTGCGCACCGCTCTCTGTTCTCCCAGATGACCCCATCTATCAAAGCTGCTACTCACCTGCGTCGTCCGACTTGACTCGCGCGGATAAGCCCAACCTCTTGTTGATCTCTGTTATAAACCCTGTCAAAGATGCATCCTTACCGAGTAACCGGAAACGTGCCGCCTTCGGGAGCGAGACCTTGAGAGGTGGGTGTTCGAGAGGGGTTGTAGAGCAATGGCGCGAATTGCTGGCGATCGAAGCGAGTACCCTACGCTGGAGTGCGCAATGCGTTGATACGGTTCCTCGAGACATGGGCCTACCGCTTCGACCGGAAGTGGCGTCCGCCTTGAATCCATTCATAGATCTCCTCCCCTTGCTGACCGTACCCTTCGTGTTGTTTGGCGTCGGCAATCTTAGAAATTGTAGCATCTTTCTCCGGCTCAAAATTCAAGGTCACCCTTTGTCTGAATATCTGGTAATCCGTATGGCTCGCAGTCAGCCAGAGTTCGGGCAGTGTGAGCTCATATCTTGAACAGACCTGACAACGACGTCTGGTGCATTCGGGACGATAACGAGGACGACGGTCAACTCCGGCGGCCGCGAATAAACGCCGCGCCGCTGTTCGATCGACGGCCAAAGCGGTGGAACCACCTGGGAGTTCCAGTTTGCAGTTTCTTGTATCTTTCACATTGGCGGGCTCACATTCCGATTCGGTCAAGGCGAACAGAGCAAACCGGAAAGACCCATCACTAACCTTCTACAACTCATACACGTGTCCTACCGGAAAGCGCCGCCAATATGTCCAGTGACCACCGGCAAGAAGACGCCGAAAGGGCGCTCAACGTCGCTCGTCAAAGACTACAAGACGGAAAGTTTGAAGTCGCACGACGACTAGCCAACAAGTCGAAATCCATGTTTCCTACCTCAGGGGCGGACGCTCTGCTTGCCGAGATTGACAGGAGAGAAACGTCCGATGCTAGCGGCGCAGGGTCATCCAACGCAAAGGCAACTGGCGCAGAAGCTCATCCAAGTGCCTCAGGAACACATCAGAGACCAGGACATCACACTGCCAGTAACGGAACGGCAGGATCGTCGGCCTCGGCTTCCACGTCAAAGGTGCGGGATTCTACACCAGAGCAGCGTGCGGTGGTGAAACGGGTGCAAGCATGTAAAGTGACGGAATACTATGCGATTCTTGATCGTGAGTCTATCCGCCTGTTCTGGCCGAGAGAGCGAATGACAAGCGTCACTTTCTGCAGTGCAAAAGTCATGTACGGATAATGATATCCGGAAAGCGTATCGTAAAGTGAGTCTGAAGCTCGCGATAAACTTTAATCACCACGAGAACTTATAGATTCTGTTTTCAACAGCTCGCATTAGCATTGCATCCCGATAAAAACGGTGCACCAGGCGCAGATGAGGCATTCAAAAGTGAGCCGAACTCTGTCCCTGTTCTAGGCCCTCCCGCTAACGAACCGTCCCGTCGTTGTCCAGTGGTATCAAAGGCTTTCCAAGTCCTTTCCGACGACAACATGCGAGCGGCATACGATTCCAACCCGACCCATGACCCAGAGTCACGATTCGGCGGTGGTGGTGGCGGCGGTGGACCGAGTATGTCTCGAGGGTTTGGTGGTGGAGGAATGCGGCAGGGGTTCGCGACGGAACAGGATATCACGCCGGAAGATTTGTTCAACATGTTCTTTGGCGGTGGTGGTGGAGGAGGCTTTGGTGGTGGTGGTGGATTTGGTGGACCCGGGGGTAAGCCGCGAATACTGTTTACCGCATTGCATAGCTCGCGTACCTGACCTTGTTCTGCTCGAACAGTATACAGCACAAGTTTTGGGAATGGCGGTTTCCAAAACTTTGGTGGCGCTGGAATGCGTGCTCGAGCACGTGCACAACAACCACGAGCGCAAACCCCGCCACCAAGCTGGGTCCAACTCCTGCCTCTCCTTCTCCTCTTTGGTTTCGCGGCTCTCTCCTACCTCCCCTCATTATTCGGGTTTGGTCCTGCGGCGGACCCCGAGTTCCAGTACTCGCCGTCCCCGCCTTATACTTCGGAACGGGTGACGAGCGGCCTTGGGATTCCCTACTTTGTTGACAAGACAGAGTGGGAGCGACATCCTATTTACGAATCGATACCAGAAAAGGCACGCAGTCAGCCGAAAGCGGGCAGACAGAGTACCAAGTTGAGACAGTTTGAGAATGGCGTGGAGCAATACTATGTTCGAACATTGCAGACACAGGTAAGTTTGGCATTGCTGACACCCACAAACCCCGGATATAAGACTGATGCGAGCCGTGTATTTACAGTGCGAGCAGGGCAAACAACGTAAACGCGACAGAATCGACGCCCAGCGTGGATTCTTCGGTATCGGAGCCGACTACGAAGCTATTCGGCAGATACAGGCTGAACCTATTGAGAGTTGTACAAGGTTGCAGAGTCTCGGACAGCCGCAGCATCGGCCTCAGGAGCAGCAGTTTTACTATATCTAGCGCGTTTGTAGTTGTCGACCAGGGATATGCATACATTGATCAAGTAGAGGCGAGTTGCACAGGTTTCCGTGGTATTTTTGAGGTTTGGCGATTGTAGAGCGGAGTCTCGAGCTGATGGCCAATTTCATCAACTTTTCGTACAACATGTGGCGGCGAGAGATGCAAACGCCTTTCAACTACACCCTCTCTTCCAGTTCCTTCTCCATCGCCTCCGCCTTGCGGCTCAACGCCTCTACCTCCCCCTGCAGCGCTACATTCGCCATCTCCAACTGCACCGTATTCGTCACCAAGTCCTGCCACCTCGTCTCCAAACTGTGTAAATGCTTGCCCGTCGCCTCTTGGAAAACCCTCCTCGACCGATTCACCTCGGTCACCCGTTCCTTCCACTGCTCCACCTCTGCCTCCATCTCTTTCGCTTCCCCGTCCATCTGGTAATTCCGGATCAACCACGCGTTCGGAGCATACGACGCGAGGAGCGAGGTGTTCGTGTTTCGCACGTCCATGTGGGCGAGGCCGATCCGCGTTTTCCGCTCGGCGTCACGCCAGTCCGAGTCGGATGCGCCGGCGTTGGTTTGTAGTTGCGGGACTTGCCATTTTGATGGGTCGATGGCTTTTTGTGTGACGAGTGTTTGGGATGGGTAGCCGTCTAGGAGGGTAGCGAGTGTTTCTGATTTCTGTTGACGGGGGGTAGAAAGGGTTAGTGACGACTGATTGGTTTGAGCGACCATCAGATCTACATCCTACATACCGAGAAGATCTCTGCCTTTGGCGGTAATCTCGAATCATCCAGCCCGACTTTCGGCGTGTTCTTCATCTCCTTTTGAATCTCTTTCAGCACCGCTTCCTTCAAGCCTGTTTGACGATACACACGAGCTGAGTCGGGATGCAAGATATGGGCGTGAAGAGTGTAGACGTACCTGGCAGCCGCTCAATCTCCTTGTCCACATATGGCAAAGCATCGATCATGACGTCCATGTTGCAGGGATAGGTATCTGGGAACGATCCACGGGCTGTGTAACCTAATACCCGTGCATGCCAGTCATCTATCCTTCCTGACCACTATAGTATCCTGGACGAGGACAAGAGACGGTATATGGCGAACGATCGAGCGGACAACAAAGGCATATCTCCGCGTGCGTAACGATAGCCATGACTCATGGGCATTTAACGTCGACCACCTTACATCCACTTCTGTCCTCAGCCTCGTCACAAGCTCCACTCCAGCGCCATCCCATCTCAGGAACAAACCCACATCATGTCGTCGGCACAGAATGCAAAAGATAGGACGTTGATCGCCGTGATCGGTGACGAGGTGAGCTCCATTCCGCGAACCCACTGTGGAAGAGGACTTTGGCGTCGACCTTCACTCCCTTTACAACAGGACTCGATCACGGGTCTACTTCTAGCTGGTATCGGACACATCAACCCACAGAACAAGAAGAATTTTTTGATAGTAGATGCTAGTACGTTCCGAGTTGAGCCTCTAGACACTCGACATTCCCTCCTGGTCCGTGAAAAGGGCTGATAGGCTCCTCGTGTACCGACTCTTTTGTTTTTTCAAGAGACACCGACAACTGTCATTGATGCGGCATTTCAGGAGTTTACCGAACGTCCGGATATCGCGATCCTCCTCATCAATCAACACGTGAGTGCCTTGTTACCACCCCAGATTCTCATGATGTAGAGGAGACCTACCGCCTAATGCCGCACGTCTCTGGTATTTGGTATGATGATAGATAGCAGACAAGATCCGTGGGACCGTAGATCGGTATCAGGCAGCGTTCCCTGCGTTGCTTGAAATCCCAAGCAAAGATTTCCCATACGGTGCGTTGCACTACATCGGCCTGCTTTGGCAAATAGGTACTGACGGCCTTGCAACGCCTTTTGTGTGGGTATTATAGACCCGGAGAAGGACTCGGTGCTGAAGCGAGTACAGAAGCTTCGTGGAGATTAGGGGAGGGGAAGGGTCGGTTGGCTGTATCACACTTATTTTCTTATGCGATAGTTGGTAGCTGTTAAAGGCATCGTTGTATCTTATCCATATATCTGCTTCGTACGCAAAGGTCCGTATAACGGGCGCAAAATGCGTCGGTACATGCTGCAGGGCATCTCTTCAAGTTACAACATCCGACAACTGGGGTGAAAGCCGTATAACCAGCATCAAAAGGTTGCGTTGCACCGCCTAGGCATCAATCCTTGCTGCTGCTGCAGCAGCAGCAGCAGTACCAGCGTGCGCAGCATCCGGTTTCCCATCCCCTCCACCTCCGCCTCTACCCCTTGCACCTCGATTCCTGGGCGGTCGTCGAGCCTTCTCCACCCCTGCTGCACGGTCTGCTGCACCGCTCTCACTCCCAGCCGGATTGTTGGCCCCTCCAGCAGCGGTATCTTTCGCCGGCGGCGCGGCTGCGGCTGGTCCGGCAGCTGGTGAGGCACCTCCAGCTTTAGCACCACGATCTCGGTTTCTGCCCCCTTTTGCACCTGGTCCATTGATGTCGGGATTGCCCGTGGGAGTGGCCGAGGTATCCCGTGTTGATGATTTCAGCGCTGCTGTCAGTAGGTTTCTGCCGCCGAGAAGGTTGGCCGCGGGTCGAGCACGTCGTCCTTGACCGGTTACGGCAGGCTCCGTTTCCTTCTTTGGTTGCTGTCCGGTCTGGCCTTGACGGTCATTGGTGTCTCGCTTTTTGTCGGTTGAGGACTTTTCATTCTTTGAACCGTCTGTCCTGGTCGGTTTCTGGCTGTTATGGTTGGTATTGTTCCCTCTTCCTCCTCGGGCATCCTTTACGAAGTTCCCTTTAGCCGCATCAAGCCCACTGGCGTTCAAGTTCTGGCCACCGAGTTTATTCGATTCGTTTGCGCCGCCTTGCTTGATCTGTATCGTCACTTCAGAGCGCTTGCCCAAATCCGGCAACGGGACACCGCCTTTGTTGTGGGACTTGGCGTCGGGTCCTGTATCAGCCGCCGGGCGCTTGGCGATCTTGATTTGACCAGCAACTGCAGCATGTAGAGTCGATGATGGACCCGTCGTAGCCTTGTCGTTTCTGTTCCCGCCACCTTGCTTTCCGCCGACGGCGCCGCCCTTCTTCTTATCACTTCTTTCCTTTTCTCGATCTTTTCTGTTTCGCGCTGTGTCCTTGTCGATGGCCTTGCCGCCATGCAGGGTCTTGGTTATGACATCGTTCAAGCCAGACGCGCGCTTGCCCATGCGTTGCTCCTTGAGGTATTCCAAGAGCGGTGTAGACTTGACCCTTTCGGCCGGTTCCGTGGCGCCTTTAAAAGTGTATGCAAAGTGACGAACGCATGAGCAATGTGATTTGAATTTCAAAAATAGTAAACCACTTACCAGCGGCGGGCAATTCAGGTTTCACTAGGGGTGCCGCAAGACTTTCGCAGAATGACAGAAAGTCGGGATCTATGGTGATGTAACGCTCAGTGTCTCGGATGAGCTAAACGCACAGCTATGACCTGAACATACCTTTGTCGATCTGACCTTGCCTTGCATCGACTCTGGATTTACTCTTCTGCGCAGGAACCTTTTGTGAAGGGGCATACTCCACCACCGCTTGATATTCCGAGCCTATTGTCGTGCACGAAAGTAGTCGGAAGAGAGTCCTTTGTTCTCGCTATGGAGGGCGACGGTCAACTCACCATCTTTGCCACGATATACATGGCCGTCAAACGCTCCTGCGAATGCCTGCAGCTTCTCAAAGTCGGCCATCAACACATAGGCTCGAGAAAAAACACGATGTTGCCTGATAGAACTGATAGCGAGGAGATGAGGGGCTTTCAGCTACTGCTACAGTCCCCGTACTAGCTAAATCGAACGTACTCGTCAAACTTCTTTCCCTGATACCACTTTTTCCATGTACTCTTTCCATCATCAATCCATGGCGAGATACTCTTCCAAAAGATGTCTTCTGGGATCGTAGGCGGTAGTCGCCTAATGACGAGTTTGAGACGAGGAGCGGCGGTAGATTTGGTTTCTGGCATGTTGGACGAGGTGAATGGGTACAGTACGGAGAGCGGTTGCTCCGTAGGGCGCCTCTGGAACGATTTTCAGTGAAGGTGAATTGTAAAGCAATGAATGGAAGGATCGACCGGTCGGTCAACTACTCTACATACTGGAAGTAACTACGAACATGATGTTCCGAGTTATCGAGTTACAGGCAGGCTGTACATGGACAAGGTACTTTGCATCCGCATCTCACGTGTATTATTATCCATCATCCTCATAGCGCTACCATACCTCGTCGAACAGCCAGGTGCTCCTGAGCATTTGGCTCACCGATTCGATTTGTCGCTCAGCTCTCTATACACTCTTCTTACACACAGTCGATGTGTAATGATAGTTCGTCTGTGATGTATCGTCCATATTTGGGTATAAAGTAACAACTAGCAACACTATTTCAGTACATCTCCTGTGGTCGTTATATGTCCGCAAGGTTCGTCAAGTCCTCCAGGAAAACAGTATAGCCTACCCATCACGCCGTCATTCTAATCTAGGATTCCCTCTAAGATAAATTCTACAACAGAAGACCGGTGCCACCCACCAACAATCCAAAAGTCGTCAACAAGGAAGCGCCCGCCACCCAGCTGGAAAATTTGACGGGACTCAAGTTCGTCGCACCGCTCTTGGCACTATTCGCTCCAGCCGATCCGGACGCAGCAGCGGTGTTGCTTGTTGATCGAGTGCTTGTTCCTGTGGCCGCACCGGTGGAAGACGCTGTTCCCGTGGGCGTGAATACTCCACCAGATGGGTCCTGCGCCAGACACGCGTTGGCTGCCACGGATGCATCTTCGGCGGTGTTGGGAGCTATAAGAGGAAATACATGAGCATCAAAGGCAGGTAGAACCGCAAACAGAAAATGCGCAGCCAGACTCACGGTTTCTAACTGCCGTGGCGTTTCCGCTGAAATCACAAGCATCTGGTCGTCGGTTCTGGGCTTCGTAGTAGGCGGAAAAGATGTAGGACAGCTTGACTGAAGGGGAACAGAAAGAGAGAGGTCCGTATACCCCGCTTGTTCCGTTACCTGCGATAGGTGTGCAACTTGCAGAGGCGTTTGTAGATCCGAGGAGGGAGCAGGCGTAACTAGGGCAGACAAGCGCAGACATGAGTGTCTTGCTTGAAAGGACAAGCCAAGAGTTGCAGAACCGCTAGACTCACTCGGTAAGGGCTCCTACTTTAGCAGGATCATTCGCCGTGGCAGCTGCAACGACACACGAAAAACTCTTCTCGTACAGGCAATTGCAGACGTCCTTGTCGGGAGTAGGAGGCAAGACGGTGGCCGCTTCAAACGTCGAGTTTTCAGCTGACGGGCAAGTACCTTCTGTGACTTGCACAGAAGATTGGGAAGGACTGTTTGGTGGAGCAGTCACGTTTGACAGTCGAGCGACGAGTCGAGTGAAATCGGCACTCGTTGCAACCCTGTAGCGTAGCGGAAATCATGTCAGTTTTCAACGAGACGATGAAATGGAGGGTCCCATACTGTTGTCCATCGGAACCTCCGAAAGTAACCATCCCGTAGCCGTCGCTCGTAGGGAAGTAGCTGAACGCGATACCACCACTGAACACATTCGTTGTTGGCGCGGAATACAGCGATGCGACTTCCTGCCACAGACGAGGGGGACTGGTGATACACCTATCAAAAGGAATCACAGAACGATCAGTAATCCGCCGGATTTGGGTGATGACCAAGGGCACGAACCCGTATTCCGACATGTATGCCGCCACACCCAAGTTTGCAAAGTCGTTGACAATCGTCTCCCACCCAGAAGCCTGATACGACGAATTACCGCACCATTCATAGTTGTCTACACATATGCAGTACCAGCCATCAGCTGTCACTCTACGCGTACGCAAGCGAAATGAAGCAAAAATAACGTACTGAGACCGTAGATGTCGAGTGCGACGGTATCGTTTCCGCATGTGAGGTAATTTGCAAGCGGGTCACGGAAATCACGAGCCCCGTCTACACTGCTGTACCCGACTAGTGCTTGGCTATTACGGCTCCGGAGGTAGGCCTTGACATCTCTTGCAGCGGCTTTTACGAATGCTGTACGGGGTAAGACGCGAGATGTATTAGGTTATTCGTTCACAAGGCGAGTGCTGCAGGACTTACGAGCGGCGTCCGTGTTTGTTGGCAGATTGATGACTTCGTTTCCAATGTTGAAAGCCAAGACATTCTCGTAACCGAGGAATTTGTCGATGGTCGTCATGTACGCGTCCAAGAGATTCGTCGACCAAGTCGGGGATGCACGGTCGATACTTCCATTGAGCGGAAGACTGACGTCGAGCAAGACGTAGATTCCATTATCGTTGAACGTCTTCATACAGGCGTCATGGTTCAATTGCGGATTGATACTGTATACTCGAAGCGCGTTCACTCCCAGCTGCTGCAAGTAGGGCAAGTCCCGGGTACAGTTTGTTCCGGATGACAAAGGGTCGATATAACTGGATGGTTCAGGGAAATTCCCGTTTGCCGAGTTGGCGTCAGAGGCTTGGGAGAGGGCTCCTTGTGGTTGGTAGGCGACACCTTTGATGTAAAATCGAGCGCCTGAGGGATCGTATAGGTATTTGCCTTTACGAGTGATTTGCGGCAATGCGAGGGTTGTTGTGGTCAGCGTCGACAGAAGGAGGGTGAGTGCCGTCAGGCGAGGTAGGGAGCCGAGCATTGTGAGTGAAATTGATGCTCGGAAACGAGGAGATATCGAGGATTGTTGCTGGGGCCGTTTGGTATATATGGCTTTGGCCTTTACTCTACTTGGCTTCTGCTCTCAAAGGAATAGGAAATAGGGAATAGGGTAAGGCGGTGAAACACGACCTGACCTGACCTCACCGTCCGGAAACAACTCGTTCGAGCCGAGCGAACATGCCGATCGCCGGATCGGACAGTAATAAAGCTGACAGTAATCATTCAATACGCCCGACTTAGCGCGCGAATGCTTACGTTGGTAATATACCCGTACACAGCCGGGCAAAGAGAAGGTCGTTCAACATGAGAGGTATCGGAGTAGGGGTCCAAGTCTTGGCTCCTATGAGCTCTCATATTGCTTGAAGCAGGGAGTTTCAATGCCGGGACTTTGGAGAGTGGTGGAACAACTGGCTTGATCCCGGGTCCTGGTCATTATTCTCTGAAGCCGGTACTCATCAAGCTAGCTTCGGCTCATTGGTTGTAGCTGCCTGTCGCGTGCTGCTTCCCAACCACTACTAGCCGGACAAGCGTAATCGATGGTTTCGACAGCTGCCTCGACTGCTCTACCCACTATCCAACATGGTTTATTTACGCCGCAATGCAGTACGCAGACCTTGTACTAGCTTTACCAAATACCAGCAGCTCTACCAGCTACCCTTACAGCTGCCCTTTCTGTTACTGAACACACCAGTACTGTATACATAGATACATAGAAGAAGTACTTGCTTCCGCTCAGAGACGCGACGCGCCTATAATTGTTAGTCCAATTGTTTCAGCTGCACACCCGATCAGACACGGACAGATCCATAATATAGGCTGTGTCTTCAACGCCACCTGTCCATTATAAAGGAGTCTGCAAGGATCAGGAATCTGGTGTAGCTGTTCAGGAACACATACCCTGACATTTCATCATGTCGACACAGGGAAGAACGGCGTCACCCACTGTCGCCGCCGGCGGAGGCACTGCTCCGTCCCCGAGCCAGACAACGCATTTGACGGCGCTCATCAAGCAATCCGGTTCATCCACCATGTACCCGACAGAGGACGACATCCTTTCCGTCTTATCCTCACGAACCCGAGCCGACTTGCCATACACGTATCTCGATGGTGCTCAGACGCTTGAAACGGCAATTGCTAGTGGTGGTCGAACGTTGATCGTTGTCAACCCGTTGAAAAGTTTGGGAAACCTATCAGACCTAAACGCAAAAGATTACGTGGACAAGTTTGTTGATCCGTCGTATGCGTCGACTTCTTCGGGTCTGGCAGGGTATGGAAAGAAAAAGGGAAAGGGAAATGCTGGGAAGGGAGAAGGTGATGCGTCCCGAACGGCTCATTTGGTTGGGACCGATCAGCCGCATTTGTACGATTTGGCGGGAAAGGTCTGGTTGCTGATGCAACGCAGACGGGAGGATCAGGCTGTTGTTTTCAGGTGAGTGCATGCAATAGTATAATTGGCAAACGTAAACTTGTACTGAAGGACTCCTTGGCAAACAGCGGCGTAACAAACTCCGGGAAATCCTACTCCTCAAAACTCGTTGTCCAACAGCTACTCCGTCTATCTGCCTCGACTCATGCGCCATCACCTTCGGCCTCGACAAGGGACACACGGCTCGCAAACCAGGTCACTTCATTGCTGACCCTACTCGAGTCGTTCGGGTCGTGCAAGACGATTGCAAACTCATCAGCATCGCAGCATGGACGTTACCTGGAACTGTTCTTTTCGTCGTCTCAGGATCCCTTGAGGAGCAATGGTCGTTTGACGGGTGCCAAAGTCTTGACGTTTGGTCTGAACAAAACTCGCGCCGTCAAGCTGGAAAGGGATGAACGATCGTTCCATGTCTTTTACCAGCTCCTTGCTGGCGCGAGTCCGGATGAAAGAGACAGACTCGACCTGGAAGACCCAACAGCCTACCACGTCCTCGCACGATCCGGGTGCTATCGTCTCCCCGGTGGACCATTCTCCGACGACTCGACCCAGTTCGATGAGCTTCGAATCGCCATGGCCAACCTCGGCTTCAAAGCGAAACATCTGCAATCCATCTTTTCCATGCTGGTCACCATCCTGTTGCTGGGGAACATCGAGTTTACGGATCCTCCGAGTGCTGGTACGGTCACCTACGACTCGGCCCAAGTCCATCACCATTCTCGGCCGTTACTTGAACAGGTGTCACATCGGTTGGGTCTGGAGCCTGATCAGTTGGAGCAAGCGTTGACGAATGAAACGAGGTGGATCAGGCGGGAATTGGTTTCGTCATTCTTGGATGCCAGAGCAGCGCGGAAACAGGCAGATACATTGATGAAAGACTTGTACGCAATCTTGTTCGCCTTTGTCGTCGAGACGGCCAATCGAAAACTCGCACCTCCAGTGTACGAACACGACGTAGGAGATGACGCATTGGACAGGGATACCAGGATTGTCATTTTCGATCTGCCCGGATACCAGAACAAACAGGTCTCCGCCTCGAGTGACGCTCGAGCTAGTTATGCACAGCCGTTGATCAATACTACAGGAACGAACAACCTCGATGAATTCGCCATCAATTTTGCCAATGAGATGCTTCATTCCTACACGACCAGGAGGGTATTCGACGACACAGCGGATATGGAAAGGATGAGGGCGGCGCAGGATGGTGTGCGGTTCCCGGAGATCATGACGATGGATAATGCAGCGTGCATGGAATTGCTTCGAGGTGGACCGTTGGAACCGCGGACAAGGACATTGGCGGGCCGACCTGCCGGTTTCCTAGATCTATTGAACCGCGCTTCAGAACACTCTCAACGAACAGACCACCATACGGATGAAGTCAGCCCGCAGGACCAGATGCTGGTGGATGAAATGAGCAGGCTTTTTAGCTCGCACTCGTCCTTTGTTGCGAATCCGGCAACCACCAACGCGACCCGGCAGCATTCGTTTGCGATCAATCATTATGCTGGACCATGCGCGTACGATGTCACCCACTTTATCGAGCGGAACACGGATGTTATCGATGCTCAACTTATCAATCTGCTGAGGTCTTCCCAAGACTCGTTTGTCGCCAAGCTGGTATCGGGTCCGTCGATTGCTGCTCAGGGACATCCTCTTGACGAGCATACGATTGTTCAAGCGCAGGTGTCCATTATGCCTTTACGACAACCTTCAGCTCACACGGAACGTATGGAGTCCACGTTGAACCCTGGCTTGTCGCATCCTGTGACGACGCAAATCAACGCAACACTCTCTGATCTACTGGAATCTCTTGACGCATACAAGCTTTGGAACGTGATCTGTATCCGGCCGAACGAATCCGGTCACCCGAATTCCATCGACAAGAGGCGAGTCAAGATGCAGATCAGGTCATTGCTCCTACCGGACAGAATAGCACGACAACAAGTCGACTACGTCGCGGACGTACCGCTTTTTAAATTTGCTCAACATCATCGACTCGCGTTCTCGGGTGGGGAAGATGTAGCACACGCTATCCACGCCTTTGCGCAGGACTCCGGATGGATCGAGGGTCCGCATTTCGCAGTCGGTAGACAATCCGTCTGGCTATCGTTCGATGCATGGAAACAAACAGAGGATATGATCAGGGCTGCAGAACATGTCGAGGAAGATGAAGATGATGACGAGGCGTCACCCTTTTCAGATAGCCCCGAAGTGAAGGGACTCAATACGCCATACGGAAGTTCGACGGGTCACCAAGGTCAAGCTTATGGCTCTTATGTGGACAGTGCAGAAGATTTGCTTATCGGCAAGGGACAGCACGATGAGCGTGCCGCATCCTCGATTTGGAACTCGGAATACGACAAGGGGACAGATCGGGACATGCATAGTGTGCCTGTCCTTACCACCGGCAGCGGATACCCAAACGAGAAACCATTCAACCATGGTAGCCATCAACAAGGCGACATGATCGTGAATGAAAAGAAAAGAATCTTGGCCGTCGAAGTCGCCCCTCCGACACGTGCACGTGTTTGGTGGCTCCGTCTTACGTGGGCCTTGACGTTCTGGATCCCATCATTCCTGCTCAGCAGTGTGGGCAGGATGAAGCGAGCAGATGTCCGCATTGCTTGGAGAGAGAAGACAGCGATTTGCATGTTGATCTTCGGTCTCTGCGGTGTCATCTTGTTCTACATTATCGTTTTCGGTAGACTTATCTGTCCGGACAAGGACAAGGCGTGGAGCGAGGCTGATCTTGGCACTCATACGGGTACCAACGATTACTATGCTGCTATTCAGGGACAAGTGTACGATGTAAGTGAACTCCGGACCTGATCACAATATCCTGATGGCTGACCTGTCATCTGCAGTTCACCAAATTTTATAAAGGTCAACATAGCGATCTCAAGGGCTACGACACAAGTTCGGCTATCATGCTTCAATTCGCAGGTCTGGATCTTACCAACTACTTCCCTCCGCCGCTGAACAAGGCCTGCCCCGGCTTGGTCAATTCGTCGACGTTGGTGACGCAGTATGCCAACTTCACGCCCACCCTAAACTATGCTATCCACTACTCTGGAGCTGCTCAGTCCGACAACGATACCAAGCTCGATAGCGAAGATTGGTACTATAGTCGTTTGCAACCTTTCCTAAAAGAGTATCGTAAAGGCTGGCTAGTCTACAAATCTAGCACAGTCCAGCAGCAAGCGGAAGATTCCACACGGTGCGTAGTTGACGATCGTCATATACGGTTTATCGCTAAATTTACTTCGGTATCCTCAGATATTGGGCCATCTACAAGGGCAACGTCTACGATCTCAGCAATTACTTGTACACAGCCGACTACTATTCCTCGTCCAGTGGTACCGATCTACCCAACTACTCCTATCTGAACAGTGACCTGACGGATCTTATCAAGGGACAACCGGGCAGTGACCTAACTGATGGGATTAACAAAGTTCTGGATGGGCTGTCGGAAAGTGATAAACAGGCTCAGTTGACCTGCTTAAATAATGCATTCTACCAAGGGCGCGTCGACTTTAGGGACGACGCCAAATGTCTTTTCCCGGATTACTTGCTTTTAGCATTCGCTGTCGTCATCATGAGTACCGTCTTGGCTAAATGTGAGTGATGGTGTTTTGCGCTGAATGCACCAAGCATAAACTAATGCTTTGGTTTGCAATGTTTCTAGTCATCGCCGCTCTGCAACTAGGATCCAAACGCTCTCCAGAGTTGCAAGACAAGTTTGTTCTTTGTCAAGTACCGTGTTATTCGGAGGGCGAGGATTCAATGCGGAAAACCATTGACTCGCTTGCCAGCTTGAAATACGACGACAAGCGTAAATTGATTTTCATCATTTGCGACGGCAATATTGTGGGCAGCGGTAATGACAGACCGACGCCTCGAATTGTTTTGGATATTCTTGGTGTGGACCCAAACCTGGACCCGGAGCCTCTTATGTTCAAATCGGTCGGAGAAGGTGGAGCTCAACTCAACTACGCAAAGGTCTATTCTGGACTTTACGAATTCGAGGGGCATGTAGTTCCGTAAGTTAGAAATCAATGGATGGCCTTTGAAGGAAGAGGGAATTCACGTCCGCTTGTGCTCTACAGGTACATGGTCGTTGTCAAAGTGGGCCGTCCTTCAGAAACTTCCAAGCCTGGTAACCGTGGTAAACGTGATTCGCAGTGTCTTTTGCTGCACTACCTCAATCGAGTGCATTTCGATGCCCCCATGAGCCCATTGGAGCTCGAAATTTATCATCAGATGCGCAATGTCATTGGTATCGATCCCGCCTTTTACGAATACATCTTCCAGGTAGATGCCGATACGGTAAGAGTGCTTCTCATTCTAGCGTAGAAGAGTAAGCACTTACACGCTTGGCGTTGTTCAGACCGCTTCGCCAGAATCGTTGAACAGAATGATTGCCAGTTGTGCTGATGATTCCAGTATCATTGGTATCTGTGGGGAGACCAAACTTGAGAACCCCAAGGAGTCGTTCACGACCATGATTCAGGTAGGCTATTCCGTACCGACATATGACTGTTCCAAAGCTAATCGTTGTCCCTCATGAGGTTTACGAATACTACATCTCGCATCACCTGACTAAAGCCTTCGAGAGCCTATTCGGTTCCGTCACTTGTCTTCCCGGTTGTTTCAGTGTGTATCGAATTCGTACGGCCGACAAGGGCAGACCCGTCATCATTTCAACCCGGGTCATCGACGAGTACTCTGAGATCGACATCAACACGCTTCACAAGAAGAACTTGTTCTCTCTTGGTGAAGATCGGTATCTGACGACTCTGATGATGAAGCATTTCCCCACCTTCAAGATGAAGTTCACCCCCGATGCCGTCGCCCACACAATCGCGCCTTCGAGTTGGACAGTTTTGTTGTCTCAACGACGAAGATGGATCAACTCAACTATTCACAACCTGGTCGAGCTTCTCCGAATCGACGACATGTGTGGCTGGTGTTGTTTCTCGATGCGTTTCATCGTATTCTTGGATTTGTTGGGCACCCTTATCCTACCGGCTACCTGTGTTTATCTGACATACTTGATCATCACCGTTTCGACTGGCAAAGCTGCTGTTCCCATCATCTCTCTTGCAATGATTGCCGCAGTGTATGGTCTTCAAGCTCTCATCTTCATTCTTAAGCGAGAATTCATGTTGATTGGCTGGATGGTCGTGTACATCTTGGCGTGAGTAGCGATGTAACTTTGCATCCCTCTGCGAACTATACTAATGGCTCTTTATACCCAAAGATACCCTATTTTCAACTTTGCTCTTCCTGTATATTCCTTCTGGTAAGTCCAGTAATAGTATGCATGATTGGTCCATTTGGCTTATATTCCACTCAACATCCAGGCGAATGGATTCCTACTCGTGGGGGCAAACTCGAACGGTTGAGGGGGAAGGCAAAAACAAAAAGATGCTTGTCGAGGCTGATGACTACTTTGAGGAATCGATGATCCCTCTCAAGCGGTTCCAAGGTAAGTCATATGTGCACAGTTTGACCCAAACACCCAAACTCCGAGAGCTCATTCTTATAACCCACAGAATACGAAAGGGAAACTTGGGAAGCTGGATCGGCAACTGGAAAACCAGAGGATGATCAAGCCGACCAAAGCAGCGTCACCGGAAGTGTGGTATCTCATGGCGGTCGCAGTCGTCTTAGTCGTCGTCCTCCTCCAGGCGGAGAGCATTCGTACGATAATCAATACTGGCAAGACGCCAATCCGTTGCGGCCCGAGTCTATGATGGGTTCCAACCGAATCAAGCCAGCCGAATCCGCGGCATCTCTTCGCTCTTCTTTCGCTCACGAACAGCCTCGCAGCGCGAGCATGGCGGGAATGAGTCAGTTCGGCGGCGGCGGAAGCGCATACGGTGGATATCCTGCATCTATGCCTTTTGGCACCAACCCATTCATGCCTGGTGCAGCTCCATCGTCCGAGTACGGTGGTCACATGGCGCCGATGCAAGCGCCAAACATGCTTGGAATGAATCCCTTCGCACCAGCAGGAAGCCCGATGATGTCGCCATACAACCCATTCGGGCCAGGCTCGATCATGAACGGTTCCGCACAATCTGTCAATCCATTCGCGAATCCGCAACAGCATGTCGCTTCTCCGCTCGCTCAAGCTCCTGCACAACAGCCGATACCCAACGAGCCACCAACTTCGTACGCGGCGGACCCAACAGATGACGAACTGTTCCGAGTTGTGGACTGGTACGTGCGAAGCAACTGGCAGGACGACTCGATCACGCGGAAAAAGGTCAGACTTGCAGTGTTTGCAAAGTTCCCTGAAGCGGACCTCGTACCGCGAACGCAGTACATCAACGATCTGATTGACCGAGCGACGTAATTGTCCCGGCCACAAATTCTTACGGACGATTTTCTTCTCATGCAATGACGTTTTTGATGTATCTACAACACTTTATGTATAATTCCACATTTATCTTTTTGAGCATCTACCTGCCTGTCTATAACACGACTGGTCCATGCGAAGCGCTGTAGTGGCGTATGACCGATCAGATACCGTTCTACTCTTGAGCATCAGCTATCGGATTGGCGTGTATCGTCACCTGGAAATCCAGAGGGTTAATATGGAAGCGACCACGTGAACAGGGCAGAAATGGCAGTGCGCTCACGTTGAGGAGCTTGATCTCACGCAACGGCTTATGTTTTGGGTTCACAGGTACCTTCTCCATGCTATCTAGTGTGGTATCAGCGCCATCTATCACTCTATGAACGGCGGATAGACGACGATCAGCATCTCTGTGACTGCCGTAAAGAAGTGCTGAAGATTACTGACTTTCCGAAAATGGTGTATTTGCCGTCTAGCGATGGCTGCTTGCCATATGTAATAAAGAACTGCAACACGGAGATGCGGAGTTGAGCGGGAATGTCAATCATGTTACATGATGTGTACGTGCCTGTGATTTATTGGTGTTTGGTCCAGCATTTGCGCAAGCTACAATCCCTCTTGCGTTGAACTATAACACCGCCGAGGAATTCACGACTCAGTCAATGAAGGGAATCAGTGTTATCGGGGTGGCAGAGCCGTATTTACCTTGAGCGTTGGCCTTATCTCATCCTCGAACGGTTTGCCATAGATCGACTGTCCACCCTTTCCGGTTCCTGCGCAGCAAAAACAAACGATGAGTCGACGCGATTGAAAACAATTTGTACAATAGACGCATCGCATACCCGTTGGGTCTCCCGTCTGGATCATGAACGTTTTGATGTTTCTAAGGGCATGGCGAAGGGAAATCAGAAACGTAAGACGCATGTTTTATCAAGTAGAAACATACCGATGGAAGATATTTCCATCATATACTCCTGCAGCACAAAGCGCCAGGAAGTTCTAAGAGCATGGCATCAACAAGTTACTGAGATTAGGCCTGTTCCCGAACACACGGTGGCCAGCTAAACAAA
The DNA here is from genome assembly GCA_030039255.1 of Naganishia friedmannii. Lineage (NCBI taxonomy): Eukaryota > Fungi > Basidiomycota > Tremellomycetes > Filobasidiales > Filobasidiaceae > Naganishia > Naganishia friedmannii. The sequence goes on from JASBWT010000003.1 coordinate 1,026,976, forward strand.
CATACCTTTGCGGCCTTGGGTGTTGACTCGCAAAATACTTCGATCTGTTCGAGGCAACTTTTGGCTTGAGTGATTGTCGTGAAGATAGGGGCCACGGGAAGCTTACTTTGAGATCTCCTAGAGAGGTATGTAACGTGACAGACTAGAGTAGTAGGTCGTGAGCGGAATAAGTGCATTGTGTCTGTATTCGGGACCTTGCTGACCCTGACTCACCATGACTGTTTTTTGTTGAAACCTACAGCTATCGACGTTTTGGTATTTCCGCTTCTGCGTTTTCGGTAGGGCCTGTGGAGATGTCGTGCTCTCAGTATATAGACTAGCTATCGGGCTGTCGGTATGAGTTCGTAGTGACACGACGCAGCCCCAGGTTCGAGTTGGCAACTATTCACTTGGATGCAGTCTTTCATTCAACTGTGAGGCAGTTCGGTGTTGCCGATTGCTTGTTTCACATTATTTGATTCCGTAAAAGTAGTGTTCATTGCAAACCTCCTAGAACCTCCTCCTCCCTCCCCTCTTCCGTCCTAAACAATATGTAAGTTTCGAGAGTCTGTTGCGTGGCATACCCCAGCGTCATTGGCACAGTACTCTCCACACCGCCACATTCGAGTATCCGGTTTGTACTCAGGGTAGTAACTGAGCCAATGGACATCTATATGAAGGGACGCAGCAATGAAGATGCGACTTAATAGCGCAAGGAAACAACCCTGCCTCCCGAATATCGAGTAAAGCACAGTGTCTGCGCACGGTCCAGCTGATAGTCGACGCCATCCCATCAGTTTTGTTCGATATATTCATTGGTATACGTCCCACAAACCACCATTTACACAAACACGATCTACGTCAACAAACGTTTATGCCTAAATCTCCTGCCATCCATACTCGACTGACCGTCCACCGAGACCTGCACTGACCAAACCGAGTGCGAACACTGTTAAATGAGCACCTGCGGCCATGCCGAACTATTGACGGAACAAGCTATAGTTAGTGCAATGTTGAGGGTGAGAGTGGAAGGGAAAGGTACTCACGCCACGGTACAGCTGTCGAACACCATCAAATCTTCCGCCTTGAGCACCTTCCTTGACAGCAACACTCTCCGCGCCTCGACTCTTTCTTCTCCTCTTCCTCGGTACTGCCGTGGTTTCCTCGGTAATAATTCTCCAGATGGCTTCTACCACACCATGGTACGGCTTCGTCCTCAACCTCACGATCGACTTGCGCTGATGCTTTCTCGCCAACACATCCTCATCCTCATCTTCATCGACAAACGAACGGTCTTGCAGCTGTAATCGCTTTCTGACGGTCTCCACCGGTAGGATCACCAGGAGGGAAGCGAGGCCGAGGCCGAGATCGAGCATGGAGTAAGTGACAGGTGATACGTCCGGTGTGATGTTTAGCTGTCTTTCGATAAGCAAGGGGATCGAGAGCGTCAATACGGGCCTCAGTGTGTGTTCCAGGATGGCGGGGATGATGAGGTGTGAATGGAGGTAGAGACCCGTGAAACCGCCTTCCCTGTTTACTGCATCCCGCAGCAACGATAATGACGATTTGGATTCCGGCAGGGAGGAGGGTTGGACGATTAACCGAGTTTTCAGCAGTTCGAGCGGGGAGAGGAAAACGTGGGTGAGGAGGTGGGCGGCGACGTGTAGTCCGAGGGGAAGTGCCGGGTGAGGGTGACTCGTCAACGGGAGTTCCAGCTCTGCGTTCAACTCGACTCGCGCGACAGCTGGCGGGAGGCTGATGAGTAGGAAAGTGTGGACGATGGGTTGGATGTTGTTGGACAAGACCGAGTGTATGGTCGTTATTAGTTGACCCTTCCATAGTGCTGGAAGGCCCTCAGAGGGTGTGCGACGGATTCGACGCATCATTCCCCAGACGCCGGTGGTTCCGGAGGGTGATACATCGGTCTTTAACACGTATTTAGGAGACGCTATGAAGGGTAATGGATTAGCAGAACATCCGTATGAGCTATAAGGGCATGCTTACCTTCCGGTAGATAACCAGCTTGATCCACTGGTTCCGCATCGTCTTCCGCTGTCGAAGCGGCAAATGGCCTCGATCCACCTTGAATGACATCCTGGAAGTACGCTTCGGCTTCCTCTGGATTGGTGATCTGTCGGATTTACTATCTTAAGCGGGACTGCGGGTCGAGCGACGTACGGCGTGCGCGTCCGTGTACTTACAGAAGCTTCAGTATTCCGGAATATTCTCTGCGAACCCTGTTCACCATCATCCAACACACTCTCATCATCCGTCATCTCCGCGATCGTCGCATTCCCAGGATCATGTTCAGGTACCACACTCCCATCCGGCACTACACCCTCCTTTGGCTTGTATTCAACCTGCAACAACGTCTTGCCAACCTCGAACGGCATTCCCATCGCCGTTGTTAAAAACTCCGAGGCAAACAGTTGAGCAATGTCTGAGAATGTGAGCGAGTCTTCTGGGTCTGTTGGGTCGATTTCGACGCCCGCGAGGGTGGAGGAGAGGCCGCTACCGAGGCCAGAGGAGGATGACGCATTGGCGGTGCTGGTGAATGGGGTTGAGCTGGTGGTCGGCTGTTTGGTGTTGCCTGTAGGAGGTAAGAAGACCCAATCTTCCTGGGGTGGAGCTACCCAGGTGTCCGGAGAGAGTGGTAAGCTGAGAAGGTAAAATGTGCTAACAAGAGAATACTCACTGTAGAGGTTCCTAACCGAGGTAGGCGCGGGTGGGACAGCCATCTTGCAGACTCTTCGATCGTTGTATTCTATCAGAGGGACTAGCTGGAGGAGGTTCTGTCGTGGTGTCGTCGATAGACCGTTCTAGTAAACGGAGACCGGGTCAAGTAATCGACTTCAACGCCAACAACGACGAGTGCTTTCCCCAATGATGAAGCGGTGGCAGCTGTCAATATCTCAGGCAATATCCCCCCAGTCCGGCGTGGCAATTAGCGACCCCCCGCGCGAGCGTGGCAGGCCTTACACACCCCCTCCGTCCGATGGCAGTACGCTAAGGCTCCTCCACGTTCTTTTTGACTTTAGCCGAAAACCCCTCGCTTCAGCGCTTCAGTCGCGTATTCAGCGCGTACCATCCCGTCCACGTCCCGAATGGGTTTCTGCTCCACCTATACCGAGTTCAAAATGCACCTTATTAGAATCAATTAGGGGGGCTACTTGGAATCTGAATGACGCCTCCATCTAGAGCAAATCAATCTCGAGACGCGTCTTGAGAAACGGGCTGCTCCGGACCTTTGTCGAGAGTTGGTTGAACGAAATCACAGGCCGGCCTGACTTGAATTCTCGTGCGAGCAGCTGGTGAGCATTCATAGCAACGTCTTTGACTACCTTCAGCGAATGACCGCCTCCAAGATGCTCTACGATGGATCAGGAAAATGTGAGGCGTCACAGTAAGCGATATAATACAATATTGAGATAGGACTAGTTCAGCTTTCAAACAACAGAAGTGATGAATCAGTGCCGTATGGTCTTCAGCTCTTAGTGCACAAGTCAGACCTGTATACAGTAGTATTGAGCGCAAGGAATAGATTTGTACAGCTAACTGTATAGGCGCTGGAAGTGATTTGGACTTGTGACTCGGCAGTGTAGCGGAATGAGCCGAACAGAAGCGTAGCAAAACCAAACGTGACTGGAGCATACAGAGCAGTAGGAAACCTCTTCCGCAATGCATGAAGTGGAACGCCTGAGGTCGACAGGAGTCATGACTCACAGGAGGATTTTGGGTTGTCAAGCAATATATCAGATGAGAGGGACTCACAAGCTCCCCACAAAAAGGCGTGGACCCAGCTGGGTAATCAATATCGTAGAAAGTTCCAACAGAACTACTTCAAATATGGGGGAGACTCGGTGCTTCAGTGCGCTGTCTCGTATACAAACGATTCGGACGGGGGCACACTGTGCTCCATGGCCCGAGTCTCCGACCCGAATCTCCTATCTCCTGTAGTGACTCTAAAATGGGATGGGTATGCGTGCATAATCGTTGATTCATAACCAAAGTGGAATCGACTGTTGTAAATGCCTCAGTTCAATTGCGTCTCTTCGCCATTTGAGTCATATGCTACATCTGACATGTCACATGACTGTTGATCTATCGTAGCGTGTCTGATAGATAATGTGTAAGATCAATGAATATGTCCACCATTGGCCAAGATTCAAGGCCCAGACCGTCGGCATCAGGACCCTATAGATGATGCAGAATGTAGAAATGTCAAGATGAGCGCAAACCCTGACGGCCACCTCCTCTCATAGTTCCGGCGAGGTCGACGCAAAGGGTCGCCGACGTGCGACTGATGGCGGAACCGCTCAGGAAAGTGTTCATGGAAAGCTCTCTCACAGTCTTCGTGAGGCCAAAGATGAGAAGATGCTGATGGACAGAGTGATTTGGATCAGAGGGCGAGATAAGCGCATTATGCGTCGGACCTCCTTGGTCTATATATTTTGCTATATTGTAGCGAGATTCGCGGTTGTCAACTATCTAGTCAGTCCTTTTTGAGGTACCTAACTTTACCCAAGATCTGGGATGTTATGATCAGAAAGTATGGTCGTAGTGATGGATCGGGTGAATCAGAGGGCGAGATAAGCGCATTGTGTGTCGAACCTCCTCGACCCCTTTATTTTGTCGTATGATGTTGTGAATTACGTTTGTTCAATTTCTGGTCGGATCCAGTGGGTATCTCTTCTTCTCAAAGGGTCAGGCGTTCCTAATCCATGATATATTGAGTAACGAGGAAGGTTGTGGAGCTCAAGAGGGACTCGATGATAAGAGTTGAATCCTGAATATATAGCGAAAACTAAGGGGCTACAGAGACTGATATCTACGTATCAGCGTTGCAGAGTCTTTGATACTCTTCTGTTCGCGTACTATCCCACAAGATCCAGCACTCAGACTCGCTCCTACCTCCGGCCTTCCGCCATATGCTTTGTGCCGATGCACAAGCTTTCAGCCTTCTCAGCAGGTCGTCATGATGTACCTCAACCCCCTCCCCATCCCGTTCCACCTCTCCGGCTATGAGCGGGTAAATCGCAAAGTCCCCTCCGGGAAGAAAGGCCTTTTTGTTGTCGCGAAACTGAGAGATAAGGCGATCAGCATCGGGGTTACAAGCTTTTAACGGAAAACGGCGTACTATACCACCGGTTCTCCCACGAAAACTACGCCATCGAAATTCGACTGGCATAGGTCGGTAAGCTATCTTGTACTTTGCACATGTCGCATATATTCCCTCCCAGTCAAAGGTGCTTCCGCTGAACTGCTCTTCCGGTACCCCGGCTGCGACTGTGATCAATCCCCCAGAAGGCCAGAACCCGAGTGAAGAAGTAGTATCTGGAAACAGAATGAATATAGGTGCTTATACATACCCATAGCAGCCTCAATCGTCTGAGCACAGTCCTGTAGCACATCACCAGCCTTTTGCTTTTTGGCACGCCGCTCTCCCTCCTTCAACAACTCCTCTATATGGCACGTAAAGCGTCAGTCCAGGTCTGGATGCATGTACTGAAGTTCGAGGCAAAAGAGACTAAACTCTTACCTCTGCCATGATCCACAGCCGCGTGTAATTTGAAGCCATCATGAATCTCCTCAATTAAGTCCTGGAGGTCGCTCTTCTTTCGCCTCACAATCTTTTGTTGGAGGAATGCAGCTAAGGGCGGACAGGTACTGAAGAAGTAAGGTACCTGGCCTCTTGACAAATAGTCCGGTACCAGAATGACAGATCCCTGCATCCCATAATAGCCCAAACTGTCCATCTGCAAGCAGGTGGGAGTGTCAGTATCAAGGACCTAAATTGATAAACGAAGGATTTTTGCAAAGCGCCTGCTCACAGTGTTGGCAATTGCTTGGTAAACCTTCTTCACGTGCTGCGCCTTCTGAGCCCATGTCAGTCCCTCTCGTTTTTTTTGTCCGATCCTCGGCTCCAACTCCTTCACCCAGAGAGTCTTCCAAGTATCCTTTTCTACAGGCGTTTTGATTCTCCAGGCATCTTCAAAACGGTCTATCCTGACCTCATAACCTTCCTCTTTATCCGGAGCGATCAACACATCTAGACCGGCAACCAGATTAGGATCTGGGATTCGGGGAATTTGGCCTGCAGTAAGTAGGAGGTTTATATTACACAAACGGAAATAAGCTTACCCATTCCCTCGAACGTAACGACGGCTCCCTCTACACCTCGATTGTGCATGTAGCTTTGGAACTCGATCCATGCGTTTCGTCCGTTGGTGGCTCTTTTCTTCGCCAGTAATGTAGAAGCCGATATCCTATGCATGAGATCCGCCGCTGACCAGTTTGTTTTCTGTGCCTTCTTGTAGCAAAGCAGGGCGATGAAGTCCTGTAACCGCTCTACAAATTTCGTTTCTGTACAGTCATGACAACCCAGAAACGGTGCGTCGTGGTTCTCCAGATTTTCCTCGATATTCTCTTGTATGTTCTCCTCCCTCTTCTTCGCCTCTGCTAATTTGCTCTGCAGCTTTTTCACCTGGTCATGCAGCGCATCTCTTTCCGAAGTGAGTGCGGAGATTTGCGCGCGATAAGCACTGGCGCTGGCGACGATAGTGTCGGATATCGCTCGACCACGGTTGACTTCTTCTTGCCAGAAATTCACCTGGCTTTGAAGGAAGGCCAGCGGTGACGGATCAGTAGCCTGTCGTGTTTGCATGGATGACGCTGGTGCTTTGTGTATGAGCGCGATAGGCTTGGTGAGTAGGGTGCGTTAGTATCAGGCACCTCACACAAACCATAACCCACAACTTGATTGGCTTCTTGTTGGTTGAAGTCTGTAGCGCCTCACAGCGCTTTTGGAAAGTCAGGCGATCGCTGAAGCGTTTTACCTGTGGAAACGCGTCAAGAAGAGCATCACATTCGTTACAGAGAGACAACAAACCTTTTTACCCCGACATCCTCGGCACGCACTTTTGCTCACCATGAATGTCCGCTCACAGGTTCGCACGGCCCGAAAACTACGGCCCATCACAAACTTTCTCGGCAATCAGCAATTCAAAAGGACGCTGCAACGTAAACTAGAGCAACAAACCAGCAAGACGTGTAAGACGAACAAGAAATCAGGAATTGACGGTCTCTATGTGGTGGGTCCTGACTACGAGCTTGCCAGGTATGAACGGTTAGTAAAAGCGGAGGCGAAGGAAAAAGGATGGAAGGTACCCAACAAGAAGGAGCTGCAGAGGAAGGCAGCCAAGATGCGAGATACAGAAGGTCAGTCAGAAATTGATAGGAGTCAGCACGCATCAGGACTCTTATATCCTAGTTGCTCAAGCTTGCAAGCAGTATAGATGGATAGGTGATCGAGTGCAGGGTAATCTTGTGCGTAACGCTATGGACCGGCTCGACGCAGCGGTGGCCGATTTCGAAGTGGCGATCGCAAATGACAACTTCGCCGACAACCAAGATGACCCGATGAATTGGGCAGATGAAGCTCGAATACTAGGTTTCATGCAAGGCTTTATGCCATCGCATGACAACGTTGAACTGCTGTCGGAAATGTACCCGTGAGTTTACAGTTTATGGCTTGCTTAGCCTGCAGCACACGGATAATGGGCACCTAACCGAAACGCAATTCTTTTTGTTACGTAGAGGATGCTTCAAAGAAATACCGACCAATTATAGTCTTCATCGCATTGGTATCTGGAAGAGGTTTGCGCAAGAAGAACGAATGCTTGCGGAAGAGCTGCTAAATTATGCTGCTCAACCGAGACAAAAGCATCTGTAAAGAGCCTGTGTAGCGTTGTATGTAGAATAGTATAATATGGAATAATATACTAACTAAATACAGTACAAGGTCTAAAGTGGGAACAGTCAGAAAGGATTATTCTTCGCAACTACTGATGTCTATCAGGTAAACGGCTAACTCACAAGATAATATGTAGAATGCTAGTATGAGCTAATCTAAAGGTATTATCTAAAGTGGTAGTTAGTACAATCAAGAAGGCGCTTCTTGGAGAGTTAGGGAGAAAAAGCGTGTTTCATAATTCATGGTGGCAAAACTTACTACAATTTGGCCTGTCTTATATAGACGTCAGAAATGGGTGGCGAGGCCAACCCTGCGCAAGGGCTCCTAAGGAGACCTTGGCGTACAACCTAACCTTTGTCACTTTGTTCCGAAAATGGCACAAAGTGACAAAGTGACAAAAAGCGACAAAGTGACAAAGTGACATAGAAAACTATGTCACTTTACTATTTTCAGTACAAAGTGACAAAAGCATAAAAAGACTTGCCAGGCTCGAACCTAATTCCATAACTAAACTAAACTTCCAAATTCTACTACAACAAAGGTGGCGAACTATAGAAAGAACTGCACAAGTACGAAGCAATAAGCAAGAGGACAAAAAGGGTAAAGTGTAAGTACTTACAATACCCGCCACTCCAATTAAGCGGAGTCCTCTACCGCTTTGTACTGGGCGTACGTCATGCCCGACTTCCACTCGTGCAGCTTCCTCTTGTTGTGCAGGTAGTGCAGGGAGAGGGATTCATCCCAGGGAAGTTTGTTCCACAGGGCCGAGTTGACGAAAGGCGTAAGGCGAGTAAGGACGGATCGGATGAAAGGCGTGTTGACGTGGTGAGGTTTGGCTCCGTACCAATAGTTGTTGATTTCTCGCAAGGCATGATAATAAGCTCGAAGGCGAACTTCCGACAATCGAGTAGGAGGGGAAAGACGAGGGCTGTTGCCGATCGAGTAAATGATTATATATGTCATACGGGGTTTTCGCTTTGCGGATCCGGCTCGGGCCTCGTGACCGAGAACAGAATGTACCGTTCTTGCTTCGCGAATTGCAGGCGGATGCAAATCGTCAAACATGGGGTGTCTACAGGAATTGATCGAAGCGGCAAATTGGGAAAAGCCACTAAGTGTACTGGCGATGGAAGACTTGGCTGTCCTCTCGGCGGAGATGCGGTTAAGCTTGAGAACATCCCAGCTCGTGATGGCTCGGTTATAGCATTCTCGGCAAATAGCGATAGGCTCGAGGAGCTTACTGAAGTGTGTAAAGGGTACAAGCTGCATCGGAGAAACAGGGTCGAACTGATAGCCGATGGGCAGCTGCGGAAGCGCTGTTACGAAGCACGTGTGGTGGATACCCTCGACATTGTGGGCCATTGTAGTGTTTGGGGATGCGGATGGTAAACTTGTTTGTGGGGTAAATCAGATGGGAGAGGAAATGGGATTCGTCGGGGTCTGGACGAGGATTTTATAGACGATTGCCACCCCCTTCTCGATAGCTGTTGGCTGAGCAATCTGCTGCGAACTGTGCTCTGCTACCAAAGAGAGAGAACTGCTATCAGCACTAGCTGTGCTACAACAGTCAAGGCGGCATGATGACAAAGTGACAAGGTTTCTTCTGTCACTTCACTGTATCTGAATGTGGTTCCTTCGGTTTGTCTATCTCGGAAACCGAAGGATTTTTCGTGCTGTCGTTGTTGAGCCGTCTAGCTGTTACATGGTTTTCTGTACATATATTTGCCTTTCTTCCAGGAAGATTCTACTGGAGCCCTGCTCGTTGTTTGTATGCGTTCAGCATCTCTTGGGAGTTTTCTAGATTTTCCTCAGGCTCATATGTATCGTCGAAATCTTCGTATCCGCGCCAGTGACAAAGCAAACGTAATCTTCCATTCTTGTCAGTCTTGTGGCCACGGATTTCTTCTAGCTCGTACTCAGGCTCTAGTTCCGCATTGAGTACAGGCTCGGGTCTCGGTTCAGCTCTTCCTGCGAATTCTCGCGGACTATCATGGTACATTTTTAGATATTGTACATTAATGATCGGATGTATCTTGATGTGGGTCGGAAGGTCTAGCTCATAAGCCGTAGGGCTTATCTTACGCAAAATGCGGAAGGGACCTATGTACTTGGAGCGAAGTTTCTTGCTCCCTTGTGTACGCGAAAAGGGTGGGTTCGTATGTTTGGTGGATAATAGGACGAGATCTTCTTCGTTGAATTCTTTAGAATTTCTGGTTTTATTATATTGCTCAGCTTGGCTGCTCTGTGCTTTTTGAATTCGCTCATATGCTTGGTTCATCAAAGCTTGTTGGTGATCAATGAAGTTCTCGGCAGCGGCGACATCTAAGTCAGAGTCGACCGTATGAGGAGTTACTGGATGATATCCAAGGTCTAACTCGAAAGGAGTAAGACCTGTACTGGCGTTAATTGAGTTGTTATAGGCGAACTCAAGAGTAGGAAGCAACTCAGACCAGTCTTTCTGGGTGTGAGAGATATAATGCCTTAGCATTTCTTTGACAGTTCTAACCATCACTTCTGACTGTCCGTCAGTTTGCGGATGGTAAGCGGTTGACATCGCTAGCTTAGTTCCGAAGCGAGACATGAGCGCTTTCCAGAACAGGGAAGTAAATTTGGTGTCCCGATCAGACACTATGACACGAGGCATTCCGTGAAGCTTTACGATCGAATCGAAAAACCTGGTAGCGGTATCTGGTGCCTTGTCTGTGTTCTTGGAGGGGATAAAATGTACACGTTTCGTCATCTTGTCAACTACGATGAAAATCATGTTCCATTCTCCTTCACCGGAAGGCATGAATGGACCAGCAAAGTCCATAGAGACAGTGTGCCATCGCTGAGGAGGTACCTCAAGTGGTTGTAGAAGCCCAATTGGTCCGGAATCGGCTCTGGCTTTGTTACGTTGACAAGTGGTACAGCTTCGACAATATGCTTTGACATCCTTGCTCATATTGTTCCAAAAGTATTTTCGACACAGGTTGTTGAAGGTTTTGGAGTAACCTAGATGAGCTGACGACACAGCATCGTGGTGATCATGGAGCAGATCAAGTCGAAGGGTTTCATAGTCGGGCACGTATATGCGTGGAAGGCGATCTTGTGTCGCTTGAAATAGGACAAGTCCATCGTCAGTCAGACGAAAGGGCTTTAGGTGAGGCGGAGGGTTTTCTGTGGAGAGTTGTTCTACAAGTTTCTTGCAGTGTTCGTCGTGACTATATCCAGTTTTGATCTTCTCTAGAAAAGAGGGATCGATGACCACATGAGTCATGCTATTCACCACATGAAGGGGTGCACGTGAAAGGGCATCGGCGTTATGGTGGACACGTCCAGGTCTGTACTTGATAGTCATGAACTCCTTATAGGGTTGGAGATCCATGGACCATCGAAGAAGTCTTTTGTTGGTACCGGAGAAACTCAGAATCCATTGTAGAGCAGAATGATCCGTGACAATCTCAAACTTTGAGCCATCCAGATAAGGATGTAGTTTCTTGAGACCCCAGATGATTGCGAGGCATTCCATCTCGGTAGACGAGTAATTCTTCTCGGCAGGTGATAAGGTACGGGAGAGAAACACTATAGGGTGGTCTCTCTTTTCAGAGTCTTTTTGGGAGAGAACAACTCCAAGACCATCAGTGGATGCGTCGGTATCCATGATGAATGGTTCCTGGTAGTCGGGATGGGCTAAAACAGGAGCTGTGATCAGCTTTTCCTGAAGCTCTTCCATGGACTTTTGTTGTCGTTCTCCCCATTTCCATTCGGTTTCGTTCTTGAGGAGTTCGTAAAGCGGGGAAGCAATTCGAGCAAAGTTCTTTACGAACTTGCGATAATAGACGGCGAGTCCCAGGAATCGTTGCAGAGACTTGACATTGTGTGGGCGTGGATATTCCTTTACCGCTCGTACAGTCTCTTCTAGAGTTCCGATTCCCAGATTACTAACGCGGTGACCGAGAGCTTTTATGGAGTGATGAGCTACGTAGCTTTTCTTGGCGGATAACGTGATACCCGATTTGGTTACAAGCTTGAGAATAGTGTCGACATCGTTGGCGTGTTGATCGAAGGTCTTACTATAGATAATAATATCATCGATGTATACAAGAGAGATCTGCCACTTGTATCGACCCAAAATACGATCGGTGAGTCGTTGGAATACACTTGGTCCAGTCTTGAGACCGAAGGGCATTCGTTTGAATTGGTGAAGTCCGGCATGGGTACGGAAGGCGGTCTTTTCTCTGTCTTTCTCGTCGACTTCGACTTGATGAAAACCTTTGTTTGCATCGAAGGTAGTGTAATAAGCCATACCGGAGAATTGTGTCAATATATCGTCGACTCTAGGAATCGGATATTGATCGCCTTTTAGTACGGTGTTGATTTTCCGGTAGTCTATGCAGAAACGATCTTTTCCTTTTTGATGTACAAGGATAGCTGGGGAGGCCCAAGGCGAGTCAGACATTTCAATGACATCGTCTGTTAGGAGTTCCGCAATCGTTTCTTCGATGATCTTTCTTCCGTGTGGAGAAGCGTGGTAAGGAGGGGAGGATATAGGAGCGGCGTCTCCGGTATCTAACGTCATCTTGACTAAGTCCGTTTGGCCAAGCTTGTGAGAACCATAGGCAAAGGCGCGCCGGTTTTGATAAAGGATCTCAAGCATTTGTTTTCGTTCTTCAGCATTGAGCTCAGGGTTGATATTGAATTCTTCCATAATGGAGAGGAATTGTCTTTCGTCATCGTCGTTCCGACTGATGAAGTTTATGAAGGCGGAAGCGGTGGTCTGAGGTTTAGCTCTTTCGATGGTTGGATAGAGAGCAGCGATAGGTTGTCCACATAACAACTCTACCGGTTTATTGGAGGTGTTCATGACTTGCACGCGATGGTCCAAGGAGTTGGTCCATCCTACTGAGCGAGCTACCATTAGTGGAACTTCGTACTCAAAGTCAGGTTCTAGTAGGTAGGACTCGGTGGTGATGTTTCCTTCTATTTCGATTGGAAGTTCCACCATGTGGCCGGGAGTGATGGTGCATGTGGCTTTGACTCGGGCGATCGGAGATTGCATCATTTCTTGAGGGATTCTACAGGTTAGACGAATCTTACCTGGATTGCCCTTGAACATCAATATTCCTTGGTGCAAGTCAATATTGGCTTTCTTCGTTACGAGAACATCATTTCCCATAATAACGGGAGTGTTGTTGGAAGCGATGAAAAACTTCATTGGCATCGAAATGAAATCAGGTTTATTGATATTCTTGAAGTTGAGAGTAGTGTAGAGGATCTCGGTGACAATAGCGTTGCCTAAGCCTTTCAACTCAAAGCTACTGCATTTCTCCCTTCTACAATTCGGCAGGTATTCGTTCGCGAAATTTCCGTCGATGATGGAGATGGAAGAACCGGAGTCAATACATATGGGGAAAGAGAATCCTCCAACTCGCTCGAAAGCGCAAGTTGCGTAAGCAGGAGTTTTGTCTTTCCACGAGTCCTCATCTTTATATTCTGAGGGTAATTCGTTTGTGGTGGAAACTATTGGAGCACCTGAGACTGTTGGAAAGTCTTGTGGGATATACGGAAAGGTAGATAACGGTTTCGGCTGCGTCGGCTTCGGAAGTGGTGCAGGGACAGGCTCCGGATTTGGAGAAGGCGCAGGAGTTCTGGGTTCTTTGAGCTGAGCTCGAGCCCTAGTCGTAATAGCGTTTGTCGTTTTAGAGAATGACTTCCATTTGTTACCATTCATCGGAGTGCGATTGCTGTCACTAACCGAGTGGCTTGCAGAAGGTCTGGAAGAACCAGAATTCCGGAAATCGTCACGAGGCTTCGAAGGATGAGGGCAATCTTTTCTCCAGTGGTTGCCTCCACAGTTGAAGCAATTCGTTCGAGGAGCGGAGGAAATATTTGCGCTGCTGGACGTGTCGGAGGGGTTTCCATAAGTAGGACGGATCATCCTAGTTTGGGAAACGGTAGTAGATCCGTCTTTGCGGTCGGTACGTTCGTAGTTGGAGACGGACACGTTTCTAGGATTAGAATATGTTTTCCTGCCTCTAAGGCCAGGTTCTAAGTCAATAAGAATTCTTCGGAATTCTTCCATAGTGGTAAAGCGAGAAATACTAGCTTTGACAAGGGGTTGCATAGTTAAAGGTATTCCTTCTATCATGTCCTCTATCAACTCGTGCTGGGGAGTCGATTCGGGGAAAACGTATGATTGCAACCTTTTCTTGTCAGCGAAGTAATCGCCAAAGGACTCGTTCACTCGAAGCGATCGGTAGAGACATTGTCTCCTAAGATTTGCACGATGGTTAGGCATATAGAAGGCATTGCGAATAGCAAGTTGCCAATCATGCCATGTTCTTAAAGCAAGTCGAAATTTTCCGAGTTGAGTGAACCAGGTGAGAGCGTTACCTTGAAGAACCAAAGGTAATTGTTGAAGGAGGTCCGAGTCATGCACGCCCGAATACTCAAAGATAGCAGATACCTTTTCGATCCATTGATCGACGTCTTCGTTGTCTTTGCCGGAGAACTTGGGTAAGTCTGAAGCTTTGAGCTTGGGGTGATGCGGAGCGGAGGAATAATTGGTCGGTGCGTAAGAAGTTTCTCGACGAGGAGTGTCCATCTCGAAAATGGCATGTCGTTCTCGTTGTTCGGAAGCGCGAGTGTTCAGTCCTGCGACCTGACGTTGTAATCCAGCGATAATTTCGTTCAAGTGTTCAATCTCAGCGGCGGTAGCAAGTCGAGGTTCCGGAAGACGAAGGTCTTCGGGCTCGGTTGATGCTTCCAAGATATCATGAACGGGTGTCGAAGGTACAGGTGTCGATGGTACAGGTGTCAAAGAGTCGTTGCTGCGAATGGAGGGAGTTGTCGAGGAAGATCGGGAAGAGGGAGTAACAAGAGGAGTATCTCTTACTGGGTTACTGGAGGCAGCTTGGGTACTGCGGACAGCTCGAGGAGGCATACTGTATGTTTTACAGGTATGTGGATGGAAGTGGTGAAGATGGAGTAGTACTAGTACGGGTACTGCTGTATAGTAGTATCAACTATCCTATGTCCTAATAGGCTATAGTGATGGATCACCTCAGGTACACTGAGCTGTGATAGAGCGCTTTAGATTCCTGAGCAATGCAAAGGAAGAATCGACTAACTTGTCGATAACCGGTTGTTGGAGGTAAAGATCTTTAGTCGCGTCCGAATAAAGAGGTTGGCGGAGAGTGGTGAATTTCTTGAAGGTGTTTACGTTAAAACAGAGTTACAATAGTCGTGAACTGACTAGTATCCCCACATAGGATTCCAATTGTAAAGAGCCTGTGTAGCGTTGTATGTAGAATAGTATAATATGGAATAATATACTAACTAAATACAGTACAAGGTCTAAAGTGGGAACAGTCAGAAAGGATTATTCTTCGCAACTACTGATGTCTATCAGGTAAACGGCTAACTCACAAGATAATATGTAGAATGCTAGTATGAGCTAATCTAAAGGTATTATCTAAAGTGGTAGTTAGTACAATCAAGAAGGCGCTTCTTGGAGAGTTAGGGAGAAAAAGCGTGTTTCATAATTCATGGTGGCAAAACTTACTACAATTTGGCCTGTCTTATATAGACGTCAGAAATGGGTGGCGAGGCCAACCCTGCGCAAGGGCTCCTAAGGAGACCTTGGCGTACAACCTAACCTTTGTCACTTTGTTCCGAAAATGGCACAAAGTGACAAAGTGACAAAAAGCGACAAAGTGACAAAGTGACATAGAAAACTATGTCACTTTACTATTTTCAGTACAAAGTGACAAAAGCATAAAAAGACTTGCCAGGCTCGAACCTAATTCCATAACTAAACTAAACTTCCAAATTCTACTACAACAAAGGTGGCGAACTATAGAAAGAACTGCACAAGTACGAAGCAATAAGCAAGAGGACAAAAAGGGTAAAGTGTAAGTACTTACAGCATCGCTCGGAGATGGAATGGCCGAGGGGAAAAAATCACGTCACTCTCGTGACACTCGAAGGTGTGTGATTAATCTGTCTCCTCTGAAGACACTGCAGGAACGCTGATCTATGGCAGACACATAGGGTTGATCCATGCCAATGACGTAGGCACTGCACGCGTCTGCTCGGAGCACGGCGTATGCGATGAGCACTCCTTTCGGCTGGAGCTTGTTTCGCGGGGATTTATACCCGGAGCAATGGGCATACACGCTATCGCCTTTTCCGCAAGTCTCCTCTCCTTTTACATGAAAGTCCTCGTGTATAGTGCTGCAGCTCGTCTTGCCTGGATTCAGGCTCTCTGCGATCACCTCAAGGTAACGAGTGATCATTTCCAGGCATCGATGAATTCTCTAATCCATGCTGTCTGTTCCCTGTTTGAGCTTCTAGGTGTCTTGGACTCAGCATTCTTCGCAGGTGTTTAGTGATGCCGTAGAGGTATATACACGACTGAAGGATATCAATCGGGCCAAAGTAAGTCTGAGATCTATGTTATCAGTCTGCGTCAACAGATCGCTCAACCGAGCGCTGTAGATCAACGATCTCATTCGACCGACACCGGCGGACCCAGGTGAAGAGGATCTAAAGCATCCCTCGCAAGATAATGGTCTACATCAGCAGATGATAGTGGAGGGGGAGGGCGAACCCGACGACGTGAGCGCGAGCTTGAAAGACAGCTTACGAGGTGATGTGGGTGCTGAAAAGTGTCCCTCATGCTTCTACAAGGTTAGTACAGCGTATTGAATAGTCTAGTGAGGTGACGATGCGAGACTGAGCACAGCTTCTGGTGCATCTATCTAAATAGTTGACGAATGAACCGTTCCAAAAGTGAGATTTGATGATGACGATCGACGGGAATTTTTCCTGGAAGCGCCTCGCAAGGGTCGATCAGGATTACGGCCGGCAATACGATGATAGCGCGCTCCGAATCCCTACACCTATCGTCGACCAACATGACGAAAAGGTTGTGCAAAACGGCAAGAAGAAGGCGCAACACACCGATGAGCAAGGCGAGGACAGTCAAGAGCGCTGCTCGGAAACTAAGCGAGAGGTGACGAAGACCATTTCCAAACACATCGAGGAAACGGGAATCGTGACTCTTGTGTGTAGACATGGTGTAGTCTGGAAGTACGTGGATATGGTGCGTAGTGGAGAAGGGTAAGCAAGTTGGCGAAGCGATGATATGCGAACGCTTGCTGAAACCAAAAGGTCATGCCAACACGCTCCCTCATAGGTCAAAGCACAGCAAGACTTTAGTCCATTGGCTTATTGTGAACGATTTGGCGAAAGGAACAGTGATCGGTTACGATACCGGATGCACCCTCAAGCAGACCTTGAGCTCAAGCAAGATGCTCAGTGCAGACGTGAAAGAGAACGATATTAGTTGTGGTAAGTTACAAACAGCGATGTTTCAGGTACTACAAATCCATCCGCGGATCCTTTGCTTACCCCTTGGTTTGGCTAGTGGTAGGGTCGTTCCATGGCTACGCCCATGTTAGAAAGTGTCAAGTTTTTAATCATGCGCGTTTCGTGGACGGAATGGGTCTTGAAGACTTTGAAGGCTGCGAAAGGCTCTTTTCGTACACCAACAAGTTCGCAGGAATGTGCAGGTAAGTTTTTATATTGTGAGTTGTCGCCGCCGTCTGTTGAAGCGGCCCGTCATTTGCGTCATTTGCCAGGAATTCCAGTCGCTATCTGCGCAGATGGATGCTATCCCATGCTATCCGGCATTGGAACTGGCAAAAATATCGCAATCAAGGTGAGTACTGAGTATAGCAAGGTCGGTTCACAGTTGCTTTTCTGACTCTACCTGAACGCGAAGGTCATTTGATTCGATCCAACGTGAAACACGCTCAGACGTTGCTACAGACGGCAACTAATCTACTTAGCAGAGAGCGACAGAAGGAATCCGAACACGGTTTCGCAATGTCTGATGATGATTTGAAGAAGTACCAGGAAGAGGAGAAAGCTTTCCTACTGTCTGGGAATGCACCCCGCCAGAAGGCTGACGAAAAGCTGGAAAACCAATTATCCTACATGAAAGCGGTCACCGCCCTCAAGGCTTTGGAGTAAGACCCATTTACAACCCATATGCCGTGAAACTAGTTCTAATCAGAACTTCTCTATTGCAGAGAAAAGCTTGAGAAAGTAGAAACTCGAATAGCCGAGAAGCAGCCTGGAGCCAGTCTCAGTGCGACGGAAGATCAAAGACCGATATCAACGCCCCAGCTACTTCGAGCTCAAGAAGATGGGCGGGTCAAAATCCTCCGAGAGCAGCGGGTACTCGACGGCATGGCTCACCTAGCTGGGATCGACACTACCAAGGATTGGCAGCCGGGAAGTGACAATTGGCAAGCGATACTCAAAGAACAGAAACAGCTTGATTATCGGAAGGCGTTGCGCGCAGTGGAGTCAGAGTGTATCAAAAGGATGCTGGAAATGGATAAGCTGGGGTTTGCAGGTACAGGTAGGGAGGCTTTCGCAAACGGCTTCGGCCGTAGTATGAATGTATGATTGCTGATTCTCCGTTGACCTGTCTCGTGGGAAAAGCCTACCGACACCGGAAGGCTATCATGACAGCGGTCAACAAGCGGAGCAAGAAGCTTCACGACCTTGTCAAAGAATGCAACGCGATAGGCAAGATAGCGGGGAAGCGAGAGGAGTTGAAATGGGACGATGTAGTGGGAGTCTTGATGGAGGACCGGTTGATGGCAACCCTGTGCGGAATGAACGATTCCGAGTTTGAATCGGTCGCATGGGCTCATCCTGGAGTCCGACAGGCGGTCCGAGCTCGACTTCAGACTGAACGCGCTCAGGAGGAGCTTGTCCGGTTGTCCGTAGAGTGGAGGAGGCTGCGGACTTGGGTGGGGGATCGCGAAGCGGTTCTGCAGCAACTCATTACGAGGAAGCAAGAAGAAGCCGATGAAAGGGAAGAGAACGTTATTTGTGGAGTGGTATCAGCGCTGGAAAGAAGGCTGGAAGATTTAGTTCTCGATCACAGACGTATCCTGGTAGCTTTGGAAGACTGCAAAGACCTTCTGACAGGGTGTCCGAGGAGTCTGATGACTCTAGAAGTCGCAGTGCCTCTGGCCAACGCGACACACCTTCCCGAGATGGATTGTGTCGACGAGAACTCACTCCCCTCCACACCAAACTCAACGCCATTCACTCCTCCATCACCACCCAAGACATTCCCAGATTTAAGTCTGCCACGCTTACGCAGTTTCAACCGTCGTGGATCAACCTCGTCGAAGAACCACCGCCAAGTCTTTGTTCAAGGTGGAACCAGTCTGCTTCAGGATGACATGGAGGCAGAGGCAGCCACGGAGCAGGAGGATGACACGGAGCAGCAGCCGGTTGATGGTGAAGAAGACCCTAGCAATGACGTGCTCGAAAATTATCTGGAAGATGATGTGTAACGGTATATAGTGTGTAACGGTGTATAGTGAGTAACGGTGTATAGTGTGTGACGGTATATACTGGTGCACGATAGAATAGTTGATGAACGGGCTAAGTGGTTTGGGCATTCAGTAAAGCTACGTCATGAACGATTGTCACTTCCGGCTACTGTATGGTTTTATATGCGAGAGGAGATGAAAGACTTGTCTGGCCCTTTATATGTGATATGCGACATATTCAGGGTCGATCGTACATGGACGATGCGCAGTTTATAGTCGTCGCGCCCTCCAGACAAATTGTACTTGGCAAAGCCTATTGTCTTTGTCTGGTCATTCACTGACTGCTCAGTCCAGTGGACCTGACTTAGACTCTAGCTGTAAAGCTGAAATGTACGAGATATCGGAGCCGACGCTGACATGGGTTGAAAGGAAAGGATTCAATGGAAGGAGAGGAGGAAAAGGGAGAAGGATGAAGACGCAGACAGAATGGGAAATGCACAGACATGCTTACGACTAAAGAGTGATCATAGAATGCACAAAGATTTGTCTTTCACTGTTCCGCTGCCTTGTCTTGACTAATCACTGTACACTTGCAAAATTACCAGCCTCCAGCCGTCGAACCACAGAGGCGAGAAGACAGTGGACCTGATGGCCGGACGAACGAGGGATCATAAGGTGCACAGCTAGTCATCGAGTCGACCAGAGGCGGAATCATGTGGCGTCATCATGTGATATTCATAGTGGATAGAGGTTACAAGGTTGCAAATCGATGGATCTGAGAAGAGCAGATCGATAGACTGAGATTAGCATGATGGGCAACGACAAGAGGAATGACGGCGACGTCATATTGGTTGCATGACAGATGATGATTGAAGGGAATGAAGAGGGGCAGCCACGAGAGCTTACAAAAGCGATACCATTGCTGAAAAGCACAATCTACCTCATACCCCTCATGCCCCTAATACCCCTCATGCCCCTAATACCCTTCATACCCCTCATACGCGATAGCCAAACGTATTATTCCATAGTCTCCTGCATCGATAATGACGGCCATAAAACGGATATCACTTGATGAATGATTTCGAGGCGAGGCTGGAGCACTGATTGATATAACGACACTGCATTGCGCTGATAGAATGTACAAAGATCTATAAATTACACTGCAGGCATTTATCAGCAATCAAGTAGCCGAACTGTGACAAATAGTGATACTTACTGTTACACGCTTGAGCTATTGCCGTCCGTCAACGAGCAATAGCCAGAAAGGAAAAAGATCTGATGCATCTGTCCCGTCGATGGTCACGCAGAGTTTGATGTTCAGGCAACGGCTGGACGAGATATAGCAATAATGAATGGCACACATTCAATAGCGAAACGAGAGTTCGGACGGTTAGGATACGGTGATGCGGAGTGCTCGATCGAAAATGCGGCTGTCCGGTAGCTAGCTCCGCTCCATGAGCTGTGCCAGACTAGCCAGACTCCATGCAGGCCGATGATAATCTCGAGACGAAAAAGGCCTGAGCCAGAGCATCTGAGAGCCGGCAAAACGCGCGCCAAACAGCCGTCTAATTAGCCCAGAATGGGTCATGCCCACAGTGTTCTGCTCTTTCTCTGGCTGGTACCTATCGCGTCGTTTTGTTTACATTCTGGTACCCTCTGTTTTATATAGCGAATCTATCCCACTTCACTTGCCCTATTCTCTTATCCATCTCATCGCGCTTATATCTGCAATACTTCTGTGCCTCTTGTAGCCAACGACTTTCGCTTCACCGCCGCAGCATGCCCGAATACGACGAGAACGGAGACATACGGGAGATTATGCCCTGGGATGAGGGGTATGTGGCACCGGTCCCCGATAGACAGTGCAAGCGCTGCCTCAAGTTTCGTCCGCCACACCAGTTCAACACACGCAGTGATGGGTCTAGGACGGTCAACTGCACCAGCTGCTGTGAGGCTAAGCGGCTGCAGGAGCGTTTACGGCGGGAGGAAAAAAGAGAGTCGAGGAGGATTGCATTTGACGAAGACATGCAGGGAGAGGAGGGAGTTGAAGAGGAAGAGGGGGATGGGTGTTTGGAAATTGGGTGGGATAAGTTATACGATCTACTGAGTCGCTTAGATTCACCTGGGCCCGGCGAATTGTGCAAATGGGTCATTGTCTTTGGGGAGGCGGATGAATTTACCGATATTGAGCACCCGGATGTACTCGCCAGGGTCATCGCGATAGAGATGTGGGAAGCAACAGGATATAGATGGAGGTAAGTGCTCAATCACGTGAAGTTTACCGCCGTACTATGACTAAGAGACACTAATTCTTTAGTCTGCGAGATCGCACAGAGTGGACAGGCCTTCCCGATGTGCTTTCCTTCCGTTATCATTGCGCCCAGGATGTTGTGCACAAAAAATCCCGAATCGATGAAGAGCAACGAAAACGGAAGCGCAACTTTATGCCTCGGTGGGATTGCCATGGTCAAATAACAATTCGCATCGATAGACGAGACATGTCACGCGTCTTTCTTAAGTACGTCCATTCGCAAGATCATACCACTTATACGGATATAGTTCTCCCAAAAGACGCGGTCGACTACATTTCTGCCAACACCGATAGAACACCCAGTGAGATCCACGCAGAACTGCGAAGGAAATACGCCGCGGCGGACAAGCCGGTACACTTCACACAGAAGCAAGTCCATGCTCGATGGACGCGCGAAAACGAGCGAGTTTGGAAACTCGACCCCGATGAACTGACGTCAGCCTCACTGGTCATGCAGAGACACCGCGAGTCGGATAGGATCGACTTGATAACGTTGCCAACGATTACCGGCGTGCAAGCCTTCGCATTCGCTGTCAGAGATGTACTGGAACAAAGAGGACCCTTTATACACGAAGTTGGAATGGATTCTACTTGTGAGTGAGCGAGGTGTACGGTTTGAGTTGTGTTTGATGGAGTGCCATTATGTGATTGCATAGGGAAAACCAATGGTATGGGTTTTGAGCTCTACGCTTTTGTTGCGGAAGCGAATGGGGTGGCCCTGCCCCTTCTTTTCATGTTTGTGAAGACTGGACCAAAAGCCCCCAAGGACTCTAAAACCGCAATCATCGGCGCCTGCCTTTTACACATCAAGGAGCGTTGCGTTAATATCAAGTTCGCTTTGAGTGACAAAGACGCCTCCGAAATCAACGCAATCCGAAAAGCCCTACCCAGCTCCCGGCATCAGCTTTGTTATTGGCATGTCATCAAGTACCTCAAGGATCGCCTGGCCGAAAACAAGAAACCACGGAAATACAGGCCACGAAAGGCACATAGTATCTGTCCCGACGTCCGCGCAAATTGGGGACCGATCGTCCTCGGAGACGATGAACAGAGTGACGAGGAGGATGACTCGAGTGATGACGAGGAGGATGCAAGGCCAGCATCTGGCGTGTGGGATGAGGCGGAAGAAGTTACGTTGCACTCGGTTTACAGCCGCGTACAAGAGCGAGAACGACTTAAACGAGCCAACCGCGCCACCGACTTCTGCCCTTTGGTTCATCGGGGCCACATCGTCGCAATGCACCGGACAATAATGTGTATGCATCCTTCGATACCATCCGGCCTGCACAACAATCGTCACTTATCCGCGGCCGAAATCTATTCATGGGCGGTGCGAGAGATGCACGAGTACTGCTTCAACAACGATCTGGTTTTCGCTTGGGCTTACTTATGGAATCAGTGGTACCAGCCCAAGCAATGGAAGTTATGGGCTCGATCCGCATCACCGCTAATCCCGCGAATCCGGACGACAATGATGGTCGAAAGTTTGTGGCGGGTAATCAAGAGAAAATATCTTATCGACTTTCAGAGACCGCGCCTCGATCTAGCCATTCATCTCATCTTGACCAATGCATTACCGAACATCGATATCACGTTACGCCAGTTGGATGGAACGTTCCGAGTGGGGAGAGAGGACCTACTGGCTAACTGGCAAATGGACCTCAAGGCAGAATGGGAGGACATGTCCCTCACGGACGTTCAGCGACAACAAGCTCGGCAATCGCGATCTCAAGCATCAGCCGAGAGTGATGTGCAGATTCATTGGGATCGACAAGAGGTTCCGGAAGCCTGGGCTCAGGATATGCAAAAGTGGACTTGCAGCTGTCCCGCTTATACATACAGTCGATTTCTTCTCTGCAAGCACCTTGTGAGGAAAGCGAATGTGTTGATCGGAGTGACGGAAGCCGGACATCCCCTTCCTTTCTTCACGGCACTTCAACGTTACCACTCCTCACCTTTTTGGCGCATTCCCGGCGTCCACGACGTTTTGCCGGACCCGGCAAGGACCGTACGTCAGCTAGCCCCTCAGCGTAGCGGGATGCGGCTTTCTACTCGCACCAGATCTGGATACAAGGGGACGACACAGACACCTACGGTTACGGCATCCTCAATCGAGGTCATCGAAATATCCGACGACGAGAACGACGAGGACGATGACCGGATCGTTCGCCATCATGCCAGGCAGCCGATAAACCTGGACGATAACATCAAGCCCTATACGCAACAGCTCGCTGGAAATCTGGACGGCCCTGCTTCAGCAATGGATTTCCAGGTGGATGAGGAAGATTCGGATTTGGAGGCGGACAGACCGTTTGTAAGTCCCAGCCTGGCGCAGTGTTGTGTTCTCGGAAACTCATTCCACGACACGGATGTTAGAGATGTTTCACGACGGAACGCGTGGCCGAAGTCAAAGAGTTCTTCGATCTGATCTTGGCAGAGATGGATCCGGAGGAAATGCACCATCCCAGACATGCGGACCAGATTGAGGCAGCTTTGGAAGGTGTGGAAATATTGGGAAGAGCGCTGAAGAGGGCTGGTGGTGAAAGGAGGCGGCGAACGACGTTCGGAGATTGGGACCCGCAGACTTCTTTCAGATCGCGATGAGAGTACAGTGCTGCCATGCATTGATGCCGCGCAAAGGGGGACGATGAGGAACTTTGATGTCTGATGTGGGACTAGGATAATAGGTTGGGATGGATGTCCAAGATGACAGACTGCATCGGTTCGATGAGGTAGCGGAGAATGCTTTCGATGAGGATGATGGTGGGATATAACATGGTGGAAATGATGTACAATAGAGTACATGGTGATACAACTGGTGATCCATCGGGAGTGAAGTAACACGGTAGATGGTGAGCCGTCTTATAGTCTGTAACTGTGTCGGAGGTCTCTGATGTAAGCCTGGTGGTGAAAGGATTGTGCGTCTGGCAATCGCAAACGGTGTTAAACGGGTGAGTAAGGTTTGAGACGTGTATGTACGCAAGAGGGTAAAGATGCATTGCGATCCATATGTTACGGTGTGATGGTATTCATCGGGAGGGTTACAACCGTGGTCGCTGCGCAATACGTAATGCCAGAGGATTAGGTAGTTGACTAGGTAGTCGAAGATACAGATATCTCGTATCTGAAGAGAAACAGTAGGGGTGGTAAGTGATTAGCCACCTCGCTATGATAGCCGCTATCATACGGCCAAAGAAAGGCAACTCGTAGTCAAGACTTACCAAGTCTGACCAACAAAGCAATCATTCCGTGTTGGCAACCATTACCACCATTCGATCATCACCATCTACCAAGCGAACCGTCCCACAAACTCCTACTCTCTTCAGTATCCGTCAGCTTGCGGTGCTCGTTGTATCTTTGACAGAGGGTGCGAAACGCGAGTCGACAATCGACATAAGCCTTGAAGAGCGAAAGAATGCTGAAGCGGAAATACAAGTTGGAAGGAGGAGAGGAAGAGCGAGCGCGATCCGGACATGTTATGAGAGGAATAGTGCGGTCGTGGAAGAGCAGGTGCTGACCACAAGGAAGGATCGCACACCAAGAATGGTCAGTTGACGAAGTTAGATGCGGCGTGGCCCTTCATCAGTCTCCACATTTGCTTACTCATACATTCGTGTAACCCTCTATACCGTCCCATCAACCCCTTTCCCTGTATATCCTACGTAACACCTATAATCTCATAGATGCGCGCTCTTTGTCGCCCTCGAAGTAATCCTCAAGAGCTTGTTTGTCCGGCATGGTGAGCACCTGCTGATGTTCCTGGGGAACAGAAAACACGAAAGAGTTGTGGCAGAGAGGAACGAGATGATTGCTGGGCCGGTTACGTTGCGTTTGATGATTTAATGCTATTCGGTATGTTGCCATGTTCCAAACGAAAGAGAACAGAAGATAGACTGGACCAGTCTCGCTGAAGTAGCTGAAGTACGCGCTCTGTTCAGGGGGCTTGATTTTGTGCATAGGAAAAAGCCCTGCACACCGGGGAGACGCGTCAGCTCTGCCACGGGACGGAGGGAGTACATAGGCTCTGCCACGTTAGGGCAGGGGGTAGCTAATTGCCACGCCGGACTGGGGGGATATTGGCGGAGCTCCTGTCAATCGATTGCCTGGGTGAATCGAGCGCACCTGCCGGGCCGACCTGCTTGTTGATCTGAGATCTGAGCATTGATGAAGAGTGGAAGAGCTGATTGAAACTGCTTTCAAGGTGAGGTTTCCATATAATGCAAGCTCTTGCAAGCTGGCGGAATATGCCTCATCCTCCCGGTTCTTACGCCCTCTCAACGGAAGTATAAACTAACCCGAAAGCGGACACCTTCATTCGGCTATAAAGTTCGGGTAAATGCTGCCCAGGACCATACATAGACCACTGTGGAGCCCGTCTGAGAGAACCGGAGGAAGACGCTGCATCTCAATCTGCAGCAAGTCTACCAAAGTAAGCAGCGGACCAGCGACGCTATGCCCCTCCATCGTCTGCTGTGCACGCTTCTCCTTTGTAACGAAAACAACACCGGTTCGCTAATTATGCCTTTCGATCTGTCGGTTTTATCAGGAATTGTGCGTCTGGTATAACCTCAAAGGATACTTTCAAGCGTCTGATTGATGGACAGCGTCATAATGCGATGCTCGGCAAGGCTGCTCGCTGTATCAGCAGGGAAAGGCAGTGCTATTTTACCCCGAGTACTGGACAACGTGGCAGATTGATTCGGCCGTTCGTTTGCCTTTGAAGCCGTGGTTCGCTCTCGTGCACCAGTTGCCTATATTTGTACGCCCACTCGCTGCTATTGCATCGAGCGATTTATCTAAGAGCTTATACTACTCTTTATTGCCAGAATAACGATTACGAATAGCGAGCAGGACGTTTTTGTGAGATAGCAGTATTAGCGATCCAATAATACAGCTTCCAGGTATCGAACGATCAAGGACGGTATAGTCTTTTAGCTGGATGTCGGTTGCAACTCTCACCGACGAGCAGTATCTCGATGCGGAAGAGCTTGGCGATCTAGTTGAAGAGGAAATAGCGTGGCTCGTACCGCCAGCGGAGATTGTGCTCCGAGGCAACGACGATCCGAATGGCTTCCTCTATCTTCTTCGAAGATCGGCTATCGATCATGGAAGGTCTATGTGCCTAAACCTCCAGGGAGGCTCCCTCGTTTCAGTATTAGCAGAGCCACTACCCGGGGATAAACCCTTCCTCCTCACACATGGTCCCACGGCTGTACGTTTGGGAAACTGGTGCAGGAAAGACACAGACGGTACGATGGCCAAAACGCGGCATTATCTCGAAAAAATGTGGAAAAAGGTATTGCGGGAGCGTGAGAAGCACAAATCCCTCCGAATGACAGCACGCTCCTTGCAGGGGTCCTCCAGCAACGGCAGCCTCCAGCGCCGCGATGGAACAGATGATGTCTCTCCCAGTAATGGCGAGTCCATGCCATCCGATCATGGATATTTCTCGGATGGCAGCACGATACCGACAGTCCTGGGACTTCAGGAGTGGCTCAAAGAACATCGAAGAAACCCGGGACAATTAGAGAATCGTTCCTCTACTTCGAGCCGGGGGGTGTCGACAACGCAAGAGGACCCCTTGACAATTCGATCAAATACCTTGCATTCGACCTCGTATATGAAACCATAGCATCAGTTGGCTCATTTTCCAAAGATATAGTCTGTTGTAGCTCGATGTCATGATGTCGCTATCTATCGCCATGGTTGTACTCTTCCTCTGTCCAGCAAAAGCTCGGTCCAGAGAATTCCAAACAAACACTTGATGACTCCGTGTCAGAGGGCGGTCATTGTTTTTGACTGTTCAAGGCGGTGCAATCTACTTGCCCGTACGGCTGGGAGATTCGGCAGTCGACTCCCCCACCTTCCTTTGTCCCGTAAGTTTGGCCGTTCGGCTTATCAGTTAAAGGCGGCTGTCGCCCCTCTGTTACACTATAGAGATTGGCCTCTTCCTCGCAATCAAGCACGAGGATACAAGGATCACTGCCATCTACCAGTCTGTGACCTTGCTCTTACCTGTCTTGCGCTCTTCATCAGCTTAAACATTTGCTCAGACTCAACTTTAGGTCGATTCGTTTTGGAAAGAAATATATGGCTCTCAGTCCTTCCTTCATTGCCACAGCTACTATCTTGCGGTCTACCCAATCAGGTTCGCGCGGGTCAGTCATGGATCCCGTAGACATGACTGCTCCTGGTTCAATCCGCCCATCGATTTTCAGCCAAGCTACCACCTCGGATGAGACAGTTGCTTCGCAACCCTCTACAAATGTGCAAGCAGCAGCAGATCCTGCGTTTACCGCTTTAGGTATTGCGCACGCGACGCAGAACTTTCCTTCCCATTTGTCTCGAACGGATTCTGTAAGCGGCAAAGAGGAGGCAACTGAACATGCGCAATGTCTAGCGTCTACGCTGAATAATGGTTTCGCCAGTCGCCGGTTGCCCAAGCAGAGCCCGTCACAGGTCCCACCAGCTTCAAACAGCTCTGGGAACGCCATCGTATTTCACTTGCCAAAGTATCGCGAGACACATGGTGGCACACCTGCATCTCGGGACAAGGACAGGTCCAAAGTCAACCAACGGGAGCAATCCCCCAAGTCTTTACGAAGCACAAGATGCGACGAAGAGGATGCCGACACAACTGCCCTGGCCTGCACCATAGTCTGTCGGGTGATTGTCGTGCCGGAAGCGAAGAATGAGAACTGAGCGTCCGACATGACACCAACACCCCCCCCCACTTTGATGTTGCTGGTCTGAATCGAAACCTCGGTTTGTAAAACTACGCCTCCTCGGAAAGACGATTGTTCACAAGTACTTGTAAGAGGTTCAGATTGGCGTGTTAGCGCTGTTTCGTATCATGTTAGTATTATTGTTGTTGGCGCTTGTTGCTGCCTGTTGCCACAAGATAACGACAGTAGCTACAACAGTCTGAGTGATGTTGAGGCTAGCAACCAGAAGTGGCAAGTTTGCCAGCTTGTGGCGTTACGACGGACGGAGATTGTCCTTCCATCTTCCGCGCGTGTGAGGATCCGAGACCTCTGACCTCAGACCTCCTCAGACTTGAGCTTCCTGCTGTTCATGTTCAGTTCCCGTGTTCCTCGTCGTGTCCCATGGACGACAGACCTTCACTCTAAGATTCAGCGATATTACCCGGTCTGAGTCCCGAAATCAACGACTCTAGGTGGAAGAGACCAGAGAGAGCAAGAACCTATAGTTCGACAGCTAAGTTGGATATGACTCAAGCTACCGTACTGCTTCCTGAGAGCTTGCCTGATAAGACCTCCATTGCAGATATCCAACGCTCGGAATAAATATGTCATGTCAGTACAGGTATCAGGCTGCTTCAAAATTCACGAAAGAGCTCAAGCTCGCGTGTGGAATAGGGGCGATCAGCTGGGTGATCGTGTTACGTGTGGGCATAGAGTTGGCCGCCATCATTCAACTATCATTATCAAGTCGTCGCCCGCCGACCTCAGCTTCATCCCGATGGACGACTCAAACAACAGTTGCTAATTCAGTAACGCATCGACATAGAGTTTAATCACCAACGTTGTCTTATCGGCTTGCGTTCTCACCATCCTACAACGGTCAGTCAAGATGGACTATTACTCCCTCATTATACCACCGACACGAACAGCAAAACGATCATTTACTTCATCTAGCAACGATGGCGATATCGACACTTCCCAAGCTGCATCAAGTTCCTCCCCTATCCGGACCTTCAAGAAACGAAAGCTGGCAAAGTACGAGAAAACAGAAACCGAAAAGGATGTCGATGAGGACGTCCAGTTGATGGGTTCGGAGATCGAAGAAGCCAGTACACCTGATGAAGATGGACAGAGTATCACGAACGAAATACCGGACAGTGCTAGGATAGATCGACTGGTATCTTCGGTGAGTAGAGGACGATTGTTACATCACCAGGAGTAGCGGAGCGGAACATTGCTCTGAATGTGCGACTCATGACATTTCCTCCTTTCGACTCGCTTTCTCGCAGATGGACACGGACCACGCTCAGATGCTATCTGTTTCTTCTCCTCTTCGCTTGCCTGTACACCTATCGAAAATTGAAGCAGAGACGCAAACGTTCAACTTGCGCGGTCGAACAGCGGCGGCAGTTGCACTTTCCTTGACCTTTGACTCCTTTTCACTCGTTCGTTCCGGTATTCCTATGATGGCCTCACATCCAGGTCAAGAGGAAGCGAGTCTGCAAAGCTTGGAAAGTAGTGATGATACGCTAGTTGGTGGAACATTCGATGACGGAAACAGCACGATCTCTGGTGCAGCTCCTATCGAGTGTCTTGAAGTACCTGGAACCACATTTGCCTCAAGACCCTACATCTATCAGACTCCAACTAGACAAGGAGTAGTCGCGACAACTGCAAATCTACAAGCTCTTTCCGGTATCTCTCCGCCTTCACCCTCTCAGTTTCCCGTCGCCGGCCAGGGAGGCTCTTTCCATCAAGTCGTGCCTCAAGTCCGAAATGTCGGTAGCACGATGCTCCTTGGCTTGGGCAGTCCTAGCTTCGACAATCCTACTTCTTCTGTTGGAATTGCGATAGATGTCTCGCCTACCGCTCAAAGACAAAGACCATTGCTACATAGAAATCATCGAGTGAACCGACCTGAATCGCTCAACAGCTGGACGACCAGAAGACAGCTTGAGAATGATGAAAATCAGCCAATTGCATCGGATGCGGAACTGTCCTGGGACTTCGAAAGAGTGGCGGTAGACGTAGCGAGTCCGTTGGCTATGCGTCACGAGCTTCAGTATGCGGAGAGTATTGCGCACTTGCAAAGGTGGGTAAAGAAATTCTCTGTTGAATCGCTCTCAACAACTGATCGTTGGGTCCATTTGACAGGTCGCCTCGAAATCTGACCACTGGTCGCTCGCTCCATCACGAGTTACCCTTCTCATCCTCCTCATCACTTGACGCATCTCCGACTCGTGCCCACTCTCTCCGAGCCGACTTTTCGAACTACAACATGCGAAACGTTTCCCAGAGTCGTGGCAACTCGAATGTTGAACGATATGAAAGACCGCGCTCAATTCGGACCGAAGGACCTAGCATGGCAAATCGCATTTTCGGAGCATGGCCGACGTTGCAAGATATCACTGTTCGAGGTGGCTCCTACCGCTCGCCTGTCTCTCGTACAAACTCTATGGAAACTCCGTTCTCAGCTTCCTACAGGAACAATTCGGGTTCTGAATCACACGCTTATGGGTATACAACGTCAACAGGTTGCGGAGTCAAAGATGAGGACAGGCCCGATATCATCATGGAGTCGTCTTCACCCGTTGGCTCACCTTCGGTTCTGCCATGCGGGGATACGTTGATTCAAAATATGACCGGTTGCCAACTTGATGACGAAATGGATCCGAGTGAAGTTTTACACGAGGTCGAGGATGTGCGCTCAGAGGAGTATCGAGGGTTTGTCTCCCGTTCAGAGGAGGGACGGCCAGGAACTTCGTTCATGTTCCAGCCTTATGCGACACCCCTTCGGCACGATGCGGACTGTGCGTCGATCTAGTACTAGTGGCTCCATCAGGAAGCAATCAGCACCAGATTCAGTTTGAAGGCAACAAAGGCAGCGCTATCGAGAACGCATAAGCAGACGACAAAAGCAGTGCCAAGCACCTATCATGGATTCATCAACGAGCAGTCATCGTAGGCACACGCAGTACTTAGATTGATATCAAACACGCCCACGAAAAGAATTCTGCATTCATATGTATCTGCTGGTCATAATGACGGGACAACGTCCGAAAAACAGGTGTATTCAGCATCAATATGTCCTAAATGACAGATGGACAATAGTAAAGTCATGCATTCACTGTTGAGCAATTTGAGATAGGTCTCGATATTGGGCAGCGATCCCGAATCTCCATACAGTGAGCATATCGAGTTCGTGGCAACCGTGTCGAGAAATGGCACTGCCAGACGAAGAGCTAGAATCCAGTTCTGTCCTTTGATCGCACATGTCCGTCGACCGTCGTCGAATAGACAGGCGAAGTGCAGATTTATGGATTGGACGGCTGGATGGCGGGCCTTGGTAACGAATTTGGAATAGAATAAGCAGGTGTACTATTATGTAAACCAAATGTCTATTTATTCATTCTGGTCGTAACCACCAAGCCGTACACAAGTTCACTCCATCTACACGTCGTAAACAGGCTTGACCTTGTACATGTTGACGTTGTCACAGGCGGGCTTGACGTCATCCTTGCCGCTGAGCGTGCAGAACAACAGCATTAGCGCCACACAGAGGTTGAACAGGGAAAACCAACTTACTATAACCTGTCGACCGAGTACATGTTATCCGTCGATGGAATCTGGAAACCGGACGTAACGTCGGACAAGTAGACTTTGCCCTCGGTCTTTTGGGCGTGCGCATCCGGAGCCTTGGAAGCGGTGGCGTTCGTGCCTTTACCCCAGCCCTTTTCACCGGGAGCGCCAACGTCGGCTGTAGAAGCCTCCTTGAAGGGTTGTCCTTTGAGCGCAACGGTGGACATTCGGCCGCTAAATGCACGTGATCAGTGCAAGAAAATGAAGAGGATGCATACCAGGACCTACTCGGGAATGAAACCAAACTCCATTCGACCTTCAGCGTCCTTGGTACCTTGGCAGATGTAAAATCCCTTTCGCTCGAACTGAATAATGTCGAATCGCTTCAAGTTCTCTACGTTGGCATCCGCCAACGCATTGACCCGGTATTCGGTGACGGGGTTCAAGCACGCTGTAAAGTCGTCACCATCCTCAATCTTCTTCTTGTTGATCAAGTAGTCGTAGTCGATCAATACCACAGGGACAAGAGGGTGCGCATCGGTGGGGGCGGACAGCCAGTGGACCTTTTTCGAGGTCTTTTTGTAATCGCCTTCAAGGTGAAGTTCAAGATCGAGTGATTCGACTTTACTGGTAGCCGAGTTGGTCTTCTTGTTTCGCACAAATGCATTTCCCCAATCCATGGCGGTGATCTGCGCAGCGAGAGTTAGCGGGACGCCAGTCGGACTTGCCTGCCGCCAGAAGCTCACCTCTTCGTTGTCTCCGAATGACTCGGCATCGGCCTGTTCCATCAACAAGTGGGAAGAGAATACAGTCTTCTTGTCTCCAACTTCGGGGTTCTTCTTGTGTGCGGGCAGAGTTCGGACTTCCTCGGCCGGGCCACCTTGGACGGTTACCTTGACGCTGTGAGGACGTCAGTACGTGCCGTCAGACTCCAATGGAACCTGACTTACGCATCTTCCTCCACGATGGACCAGTATCGAGGCGCAATCGGGTCAATGACCTTTTTGTTCCACGACCAAATCTGATCCCATTCCATCAACATGGTAGATGACGATGCGCCCTGAGACGCAATGAATCCCTTGAGAGCCTCGATGGTGAGTCCTCGAGCTCGCATACCTGCCCGGGGATTGCGTCAGCCACGGTCCTTGAGATTGTTGCCACTCGTGCTCACCTCGAATGGTAGGGAATCGAGGATCCTCCCAGCTCTTGACGAGACCCTGCTCGACGAGGTACTTGAGCTTCCGCTTGGACAAGAGAGTGTACACAAAGTCGAGTCGACTGCGCCGGCGCGGAATCAGTTCCGGTCCTCACGCCCGTCCCACAACGTCACTCACCTGAAATCGAAAATCTCAATCTTCTTCATGCCCAGCTTTTCCAAGAACCACTCGTACTGGGGTTTCCTATCCGCATACTCGTTGGCCCTCAGGGCGTGTGTTACGCCATCGAGCGAGTCCACAACGGGACACGCCAAGTCGTACATTGGGTACGCCTTGTACTTTTCTCCCGTAACATGATGGGCCTTGTTAATACATCGGTAGATCGCAGGGTCGCGCATGGCGCCGTTCGGGGACGTATAGTCGATCTTTGCACGGAGGAACCATTTCTGTCCTTCCTCTGAGCCGGAACACATCTCGGCAAATTGCGTGAGGTTGGTCTCGACGGGCGCATCACGGTTCTTGGAGGGCACCAGCGCCATTCGCTGTTCACGCATCGTCAACTGGTCGGTATCATCCATGAACGCATCCCCTTGCTCGATCAACTGCTTGGCGCACTGCTGAATCCGCTCGAAATGATCACTCGTGTGAACGACGCCGTCCCATTTCACGCCGAGCATGCTCAAATCACTCTGGAACGAGCCTTCAAACTCGTCGTCTTCCTTTTCCGGGTTGGTATCGTCGAATCGGAGCAACATTTTACCATTGTACTTGTCCGCAAGCGCACGGTTCAGGATACACGCCTTGATGTGTCCGATATGGAGGTATCCGGATGGCTCGGGTGCGAATCGGAGGACGACTTGGCCTGGGATGGCGTTGGGCAGGGAAGCCTCGACGGTTCCCGCCTTGTTCTTTTCCGCCTTGGAGGCTTTGTTCTGTAAAGGGAGCGGTCAGAACAGATATTATTCGCAGGAGCGACTGGTAGCGACTCACGTTGCTACTCTTGGCATTGAACAAACCCTGTACGACTTCCTGTGTCTTGTCCAATCCCTCGACAAAGGCATACCACCTTCCCAAGTGCGCGTGTTTACCCTGCTTCAACACGCCAATCACCTTCAAGTTGGCTCGGATCGTGCCCCAAACTTTCAAATCCGTGGCACCAGGTTGTGCGGAACGAGGCGCGGAAAAGGTGGTACGGAGGGCGAGGTGATCGTCCAGCTTGTTGAGGATAGCTGGGATCGAGGGGAACGGGGTCGAGGCGTTGAATTCGGCGGGAAGGGTGGGGAGGGGTGCCTGCGGCGGAAAAGGGATTAGCATGTCGGAGGGCGGAGAGTGGATGGCCGACGTGCATGCGACGAAGACATTGGCGATAGGCCAGGAAAGAACAATTCCTCGAAAACGGCAGAGCGGAAATATCCCCCTGGAACGCGGCGCAAGCGGTTGCCCGACGCTACGCCAGACTGTCAATCGCCGCTCTGTGGCAACTTGAGACACGGAGAGCCTGAAGCTCGAGTGGCCTGTGCCGCTCTCCGGGTGACCACCGCCACAGAGTCCTGGCTATCAAGTACGGCTTCCGAACAAGGATCTCGACCCCGTGTAAGACAGCCGTTCAATAGAGGCCTCGGCGGCTGGTCCATGCTATTAACCAGCTCGACCACCTTGTAGGGTTTCCGCAAGATGGCGAATACTGCATCCTTGAAACCACACGATACGACAGGACGGACGAAAGGATCCCGGATGGCACTCGCTGGATTATCTCGAGCTGTTCATCATCGGGCGTAGTGCACGATAGACAATGTCGCAACGCGGAGAATGTCTTGCGGCGTTTCGGGAGACAGAGCTTCCAAAGTCATGCTTTATAGCGTCCCGCAGGAGTGATCTTGTAGGAGCAACCACCTGACGGAGTGAACAGTGATAGCAAAGCGATCCATCCGCAATCGTTTTCTTCTTGGGTTCAAGACTTGGCCTCTGCCCATGCTCAACGCAAGGTCAACTGACTGGAACCGCCCTACGACAACCACGACGGAAGATTGTTTGTTTAGGCAACACGCTCGTTCGTGCTAGGCTTACGGTGAAAGCCAAAGGCCACGGGTCTCGAGCGCGACCGCGGCGAGAGATCACCGAAGAGCACTAGTACTTGCGCTCGCACCGCGCGAAGAGCGATAAGATAACGAGGCTCGACCGCCATACTGCGGTCTCGAAGAGGTAAAAAAGACTGAGCCTCGGCCATGCGGCC
Source organism: Naganishia friedmannii (assembly GCA_030039255.1). Taxonomy (NCBI): domain Eukaryota; kingdom Fungi; phylum Basidiomycota; class Tremellomycetes; order Filobasidiales; family Filobasidiaceae; genus Naganishia; species Naganishia friedmannii. The sequence goes on from JASBWT010000003.1 coordinate 1,062,037, forward strand.
TCGAGAGAGAGTCCATCCGGACTCGTAGCCTGCGTGCGCAAGACGCTTCCTCTCGCTCGACCACACGAGTCTCGAGCGGCCTACGCCGCTCTCCGGGAAAAACAAAGTCACTGGCGCTCGCTGTCACTCGACGAAAGCGACGACGGCCTCGGAATAGAAGACGAAAGACGCTCGCCGCGCTCGACGAAGGCGAGTATGCTCGGGCGGCCTACGCCGCCCCCGAAGAGGTCTCGCTCGACTGAGTCTCGGCCGCGCGGCGGCGGCCTCGGATGAAGCCAGGAGCAAGACGCTCAGCCGCCACACGGCGGCTTCGGGAAGAGAATCCTTCGGACTCGTTGCCTGCGGCGCAAGACGCTCGCTTCGCTCGAGAAGATACTGATTCTCGCTCCGTTCGGGAAGACACTGATTCTCGCTCCGCTCGGGAAGACACTGAGTCTCGCTTCGCTCGTGAGAGTCTCGCTCCGCCCTCAGGTCTCGCTCACTCGAGCGTCCCACTCACCTCCTTTCCCTTGAACAACCCCTCCAAACCCTCCACCACCTCCTCTACGCCCTTCCTACCCTCCCACTCCACCCCTCCCTCTGCACCCTCATACGTCCAATCAATCGGCACACCTTTATGCGCCGCCAAGGCCGCGGCGGTCCAGGGGAACGGGTTGGCAGCGATGTTTATTCTGAGTGGTGATGCCATGGTTGCTATGTCCTAGGGTGGTTTTCAATAAGGATAATAGTCAGAGTTTGTGTTTGGTCCAGAAGTGTGTATGATGGGTTGACTTTTTATTTCTCGCTCGTTGGCTGGTGGCTGGAAGAACGCGGAATCAAATGTTGCAGGGCGGACATTATAACCCAATTCATCATCCTCCTTCCTCTTTCTCCCTTTCTCCCTCCCGCTACCTTCATTCCGCCCTTTTCCCTAGGTAGATGGACCACCATGCACTCCACCCCACCATCCGAATCAACATCATTAGACCCACCAGGCGAAGACTCGGCATTCGTGTTTCCCGAAGCGCGAGAGAACACGCCGTACCAACGCCCACCACCTACAGCAGCAGCCGTAGCGGCCGAGATGGAAAAGGACGAGGAAACGGAAGAAGAAAGCGACAAGAAGAAGCATCATCATCGTCTCAGTGTTCATCGAATGCATCGTCCGCACCTTCATATCCCCTCTTCTTCACGGAAAGAACAACAGCGTACAACAGGAGCAGGAGCGTCGCCTACCGCATTACAAGCGCTGTACACTCCTCCTTCGGCTCGGAATCCTGGAAGCAACGTCAACGACAACGGTGATGGACGAATAGGAGGTGGCGGCGGGAATAAGGGAGGGACGTTCTTGACCGTCCCCAAGACGTATTCACCACACGCGCGAAGCCTCGATTCGCAATCCCACACACCTACAACTGCACCTTCAACCAACACAAACGGGAACGAACAACGCCAAGAAGAACAAGAGGATGTCCATTCCACGTCGTCTCCTACCTCGTATTCCGCCTCTGGCGGCGGTGAACTGTCAGACACGACAACAACGACAAGTACTATCAACGCCGTCGTGAAGGATGGTTCCGAGGACCGTTGGTCACGAGTGTATAGTGTTCCTACGATATCCGGTCCAGCGCCTGCGTCGGTCGTTCCTTTCCACGATCCCGTCAAGCAGGCGATCGGGGAGGAAATAGACGATGTAGGGCGTACGACGTCGAAGCAACTCGGTGCTGATCAACCTGGTAACTGGGATGAGGCCGTGATTGGCGGGAAAGGGAAGAAAGCATCATCCATCGTCGTTGCGTCCCTGTCAGTATGGGACCAAATACGCGCCGAGCGGGATACCAAACCAGGTATTGAGCCTTCGTGAGCACCGCTTCCTCGTGCCAAATACATTTCCCTCAAACACGAGTACTAATCCTTCCCCCCCTCACCACTCGCACAGCGCAATCCACACCCGCCTCTCCCACCTCGTCACCGCAACCCGCGCACACACTCTCAAATTATCAACACTACAACGCACAATCGAGCACCGGATCGCGGAATGGCAGGTCCTGGGCGATCGGATGGATGAAATTGCGCGTGCGGCCGAGGTGGTTGGGAGGGAACTTGTGGGTTCGGGTGAGTGGGATGAACGGAGGAGGGGAAAGGTTGCGCGAGCGGGAGGAATAGGAGATCGAGAGGAGGACTCGCCGCCGCCGCGCGAATCAGTTGCTCCGCGAGGCACATCCACGACGAACCCCTTGGCGACCCTGCAGCACCTAACCCATCGTACAACACTCGCCCACGAATCCCTGCAAACGCTCTCTTCGACAATCGCTCAACGGGAAACCGATTTGCAGAGGTATAGGGAAAAAGTGCAAGGGGATGCGGTAGAGTTGGAGGGGAGGATGGTCGGGAGTTTGGGGAGGAAGATGAGGGGGATTGAGGATGCGCAGAGGGAGGCGAGGCGGAGGGATCGTAAGTTCTTGTTGAACCTCTGTTCTCTGTGACTCGTACAATGAGCCCGCAGCTGACCGTCTTTTGCTTTGTTTTTGGAAACCCGCGACAGTGATCATCAACATCATCACCTTCACCGTCCTCCTCATTACCGGCATCTTTCTGTCCCGGATGGTAGTCAAGATCTCTACCTGCGACTCGTGCCGCCGCGGACTGGCGCATCTGGGAGGATTATTGCGCAGCGTGGTTTGGGGAGGGCGGTAATCGCCGAGTGCGGGAGATGAAAGGCTATTCCGGTATGGGATTCGCTGCGGTCTGTCTAGAGGAGCTGCCGTGGAGGACGCAAGGACGCATCACGCTATACTGCACCCATTATCATATGGGACGACTTCCGCGTCTATCGGCGACCCTTGTCCGTTTCCTCTGCAGGTCAGCACATGTACCACCATCTTGCGCCGCACCGTTCGTTCTGCCACCCGTTCGCGCCAACGTATTTTCCGACTTTGAGTCGTCCACGGTCATCCCCGGGACCAACTCGTCGACTGGCGATTTTGGCGTCTACCCACGGGCGTGATATGATCACGTATTGTATCGATCTCGCCGCCATCGGCGACCGCATCTACCACCACGCCGCCATATGGGACTCGAGCCCGATTTCGGGGTTTCTTCACACGATGATTCGGTATTCTCAAACGTTTGTCCGTTCGTCGAATTTCTGGACATGGGACGAGGATGATGACGACCTCTCCTTCCTCGTCCGGGTGATGCTTCGAGCAGCGCGGCAAACGAAACTTTCCTGCGTTTCCGCCGGTGAGACGAGTTGTATGTTCGTTGTCCGCGCGCCTAGCGACGTGTTGGGACCGTAGGATGCTCGCCGTTTTGCGTACGTTACGGGGTTTATGAACGGAACGCTACACGTCTGCTTTTCAGGCATCAGGTTTTTTGTACCCGGAAGCGCGAACGACTGGGTGGCGTTAGACCGAGCCGCACAAGATCATCAATATGGGCTCGCTCCATTCATCGGTGCACAGGCTCCGGGTGGCATGTCGAATCGAGAGAAACTAGAGCTCACATTGGTTGTTATCCTTATTCTGTACACTCGGGATGGATTCATGAATATGCATTACAACGTTGATACACCGCATTCCCGACTCAGCTAGCTATACAACGGACACACTCCCAACTGCGCTCGTCTCTATTCACCCAAGCGCAACCCGGACATAGTCCTCAGCTCCCGTCGGCCGATGTCCCAACAACCATTCCAAGATATTCGTGCTGCCCGTCAATCCCCACGAATCATAATACACAAACATCCTGATGGCACGCTCGTACGCATCCTTGTCCCCTTTACTCATCACCCTGGCCACCTGTGCTGCTTCGCCACGTTGTACCGTGACTTGTTTGCCCGAGACGGAGGAGATGGTTTCGGTGATCGTGCGGTATGGTTGATTGTCACCGACGAGTTCGTACCGTGCGCGGTAGTGTCTAGGTCCTTCAGAGATTACTTTGAACGCGGCTTGGGAGACGTCTCGGAGGTCGACAAAGCCCATTTCGTTGTCTGGGTTGTAAGGGACGCTCAGGGATCCATCCGTGATTGCTGCTTTGACGTTGATGTTTTGGAAAAAGTGCGTGGGTTGGAGGACGGTGTAGTTTAGTGTGGATTCCGCGAGGTATTCTTCGACGTTTAGTTTGGCGTGGTGATGTACCATTTTCATCCTGAATGGGTGCAGGACGCTCGAGTAGATGAAATGACGGACACCGGCCGTTTGTGCTGCCTTTATAAAGTTGATACCGTTGTGCTCCTCGTCGACGGAAAAGGGTGGACTGATGTGGTAGACGACATCAACGTGTTCGTTCTGGAACACCTTGGCGACTTCTCGAGGATTGTTCTGATCGCCGACAACGATGGACAAGTTGTGTGGCTGGCCGTATTCGTGCAAGAGCTTTGTGCCGGATGTGAGTGAATGGCAGAATGCTTTGATGTGGTAGCTTTCGTTTGGTTGGGCGAGGAGGATCGGGATCAGGTGTTTGGCCTGCTTGGAGCTGCCGAGGGTGATGAGGACGGTGACGGGCATGATTGTGGCTGTGGAATGCGAGGTAGTTAGAGTGGTATCAGAGGGAGGGACACGAAATACTGACAATATATAGCACTGATGTGTAGTTACTACCCTAGAGGAGAGCGCGGTAGACAGTAGCGCTCCTCTCCTCTCCTATCCTAGTTCAATCATCATCATTCACTTCACATCGCCGCTCACTCATTCGTCACGCAGCCAACGGACATCTGGTTTTTGATGACCATCATCTGCCTGCGAATGTATCAATGGATCAAGTCAAACAGCTATCTAAACTCCAAAGATTAATGATGAATGATCGGTATAACTATCGATACTGAGTGGCGAGTGATAGATGATGGCCTTGATAGCCCGGGCTAGCCTGGCCGCAGCGCGTTGATTGACGGATGGGCAAGAAAGCTCCTGAACGGGTCTCTTGTAGAGTGATCGAGTTCAAGTTATTATCATTGCTCTTCTACCCGCCAAAAGGCGTTGCAATATAGGTTCAACTGGATACGCGTCTACGTATTCACATCCTGCATGAATAAACGCCGGATTGGTCTTCCTGTTTGCACGAATCGTCTAAACCTGACATCCGGATCAGAACCTTTGTTGAAATAACAACTGTGAGCTGTCTGCGGATCAAGAAACCTCTCAAGAAACGTCTGGCTAGCTGAGTCTTATCAGTTCACCCGAGCTGTTCACCGACTTGATCGGCAAAATCGGCAAAGTGGACTCAATGCGATCCGTAGCACGGAGTTGAAGCATCCACCAATGAACGAACGGTCTCCTACTGCTGAACGAGGCTGAACGCCGACAGGCGAATCGGGCCCGAAGACACGTAAGAGCCTACTTTCACGTGGCTTGAAGCCGCCGGCATGCCCGGGCCGAGGCGGGATGGAAGGATGGATGTTGATATTCCGTCATTTCGAAGAGGTATTTTCAGCATATGATGGAAAAAAGTCTTGGGAAGCAAGGGCAGGAAACCTTTCACTCCATTTCGGATTGCGAGAAGGCGGATGGGGCTGTGGAGTGGGTGGTGGGCAAGGACGGGTGGCGGCTCACGTGCCATGTAGTTGGTGCGCAAAAGAGAGGTAGAAGTGAGAGGTAACTGAGTATGACGGTCGTACGAGCTGTCGTACGGCAGAGAGCAGAGAGCAGAGAGCAGAGAGAATGAGCACCACTATCACGCGCTAGAACTGTGATGACTCGCTTGTAAACCGGTTAGCGAATCTGCGCATTTTTGCCCGAATGAACAGCCAGCAGCTCAGCCAGCTGATCAGCCCAGGAACGAAGCGAGGGGGGATAGCAGTACACCTCTATCCAGTTTTTTCGGGTCGGATATGGGGAGGATGCCTGTCATACATACAGCCATACAGTAGGTTTCCCGGAAAATCTGTCGAGTTTCCGGCGGGGTATATAGAGTGCAGCGCGAGGTGAGGCGTCTACGTATTCGACTCTGCCCCTTTGTCGACATTCTACCTTTTGCGACTCGTAGTGTTCGTAGCGACATCGACTCGGTCGCTTTACCAACCGACAACTACAATGTCCACCGAAAAAACATCAAACATCGATTCGTCGCCCTCCTCCTCGATCCTTGTCCCGTCCAACGGCACCACAACGAACCATAACCCAACACCACTGCCAGACAACCAGGATGCCGAGGCGATCAAGGAGCAGTTGAGGAACATGAGTCCTGAAGAGTATGCGAGGCGGGAAAAGGCGTTGCTCTGGAAGTTGGACAAGAAGTTGGTTCCGTGGATGACGTGAGTCGCATCCACTTAGGGCCTTGCTTTGCTGTAACATCACTAACCTTCTACCCCTGTGCCGTTATAAAGCATTCTCTTCACCCTCTCCTTCCTCGACCGTACAAATGTCGGTACAGCAAAACTCGCGGGGATGATCAAGGACCTGCACATGACGCAAACGCAATTCAACATTGCCAGCACAGTCTTCTTTGTAACGTGAGTTTGCCCATCCATTTCCTCCAAATACCACGTTCGCGCGACTGACAACGCTCCTTCCCCTCGCAGTTATGTCGCCTTTGAAATCCCGTCCAACCTCGTGCTCAAGAAATTCCGTCCGTCGCGCTGGATACCGGCGATTGTCATCCTGTGGGCGATCATCCAGATCTGTATGGGTTTGGTAAAGACGTATGGGCAGTTGTTGGCGTTGCGCTTGTTGCTGGGGCTGTTTGAATGCGGATTGTTCCCGGGTGCGTTTCTTTTGCCCTCGCATAGGCGAACTCCTCGTTTACGGCACTAATCTCCTTTCCCGTCCGCAGGCATCTCGTTCTTCTTGTCCGGCTGGTACAAGCGAAAAGAAGCATCCAAACGAATCTCCCTCTTCTTCGCCGGCGCGGTAATGGCTGGTGCGTTCGGGTAAGTCTGATTTCGCCGTCTTGAGCTCCATCCTGGTACTGAAGGACCTCTCCCTTCGACCACGCAGAGGGATCCTCGGGTACGGCCTTTCCCGGATGAACGGCGTAGGCGGGAAATCCGGCTGGTCCTGGATCTTCATCATCGAAGGGCTTCTCACCCTGGTCGCGGGTCTTGCGTCTCCCTGGTTGGTACAAGATTGGCCGGATCAGGAGACCAAATTCCTCACGCCGCTGGAGAAACAAATGGTGCTTGAGCGGTTAAAGGCGGATACCGGGTTGGCGAGCCAGGGCACGTTTAATATGCGTGTGGTCGGGCGTGCAGCGCGGGATTGGAAGAGTTGGCTGTTCATGTTTTCCTACATTGGGGTGGCGATGCCGATCTACAGTCAGAGTATATTCACGCCGACGATTATCGCTTCGTTGGGGAAATGGACGACGCCGCAGTCGTTGTTGCTTTCGACGCCGCCGTACGTGTTTGCGTTTGTGACGACCATGGTCACGGCCTACTTTTCCGACAAGACGGGGAAACGAGCGGTTTTCTTGATCTTTTGGAGTTTCATGGCCGTCGTGGGGTACATCTTGCTCATCACCATCCCGCTGTCTCGCCCGGGGGGCCTGTACTTTGCCGTGTTCCTCACCATTGGATCGATTGCGCCTTGTATCGCCACCACGATCGTGTTTGCCGCGGGAAACTTTGGAAACCATTATAAAAAGGCGGTCTCGATGGGCATGGTCTTCTCGTTGGGTAACGCGGGCGGGATCGTCGCTTCTCAGTGAGTCTTGGCTGGGCTTTGCGATGTTTGCGCGTTTGAGCGGGGTTGGTTGGCTGATTGTGTGTCTGTTTGCAGGGTGTATCAGAGTAAATACGCGCCGAGGTATATCACCGCACACGCCGTCACTCTCGGCTTTTGCTCTGTAAGTCACACGTTTACCCAACCCTGTGCGGAACATCACTCATCGTACGTCTCTTCTCTACAGTTAACATTCATCTGCGCCATCATCCTCTTCTTTGGCCTACGTCGCGAAAACGCACGCCGAGACGCACAATACGGGCATGTACACGACCCGGACGCACGACCTTCATTGTCCAGTTCACCGGAGAACGCTGGGGAGGGCAAGCACGACGGCGGTGTGGTTGTACGGGAAAGGGCGACGACGTGGCAGCAGGATCTGGAGGATAGGGAGTACCTTGAACGGTGGGGGCTGCAGGGGATGAGTAAGGAGGAGATTATTGACCTGGGGGATGATCATCCTGCTTTCAGGTTCATGTATTAGTGGTGGACCATGGTTGGTTTGTAAAGTGTAGTAGTGAATAAATGTAAGGTCAATACTGTGAATAAATGTACAGGTCAATACTACAATAGTGGGCAAGAATTGTTGCATCCGAACTTCAATTGAAGAAGAAGAAGCCTATCACCGGAAGCTAAAGTGTACATTACATATCGTATACAGTCAGTCTCCCGTTGTCGTGGGGCAATTCTAGTAAAAATGGGAAAAGAACGGAGAGCTCGTCTCGTTTGTGAAAAGAGAAGACGGTTGAAGCGAAAAGGAAAGAAAAGGAAGGCCCACCTGCGATACTTGAGCCTGGGAACGACACTCGCCATCCATCCATCCACCAACCAACCATGTCACCATACACCTTCCTCCCGGGCCTAGGAAGCACAACTACTATCCACCTCCCGCCCGCCTCATTCCTCCCACCACACACAAACGATGCAAGTGTTCTTTTGACGTTTACCGCCTTGTCGACTCCCGATGCGGACAATGCAGGCCGTGTAGAAGTATGGACAGACGCGGGAACGGCGGGTGAATGGCGAGCCGTTCCCTTTTCCTCTGCCGAAGACTCGAACTCGGACAAGTCGTCACCCCTCGTTGCGTACATCTCCTTGCCGATCAAGGAAACCTCGTCGTCGTCGTCGTCGTCCTCCTCGCCGTCGTTCGGGTACACGTACCGAATCCAGCATGATTCGGGTGATATCACCTGGCTGGGTGATATGGGCTGTAATGGCCGGGTCGAGCTATTGCCTTCTTCTTCCACCACGCAGGGCGGTGAGGCCGTGCAGGGGTTGTGGAACGGTGATGAATGGTTGGATCTCACGTTGGATAACTGGGCTGGTTTCGGAGTACATCTGGATCATAGGTCAGTTCCTTGATACTAACAGCGATATACACTTCTTCCCGCTGATCCGCTGACCCAACTCGCTCTCCGAGTCAGTGATATCCCGCACGGCGTGTTCTTATCCGAATCAACAAAAGACCTCGCATTCGCATATATCCACCCATCGACCAGTGCTGCCGCCTCGGCAGCAGCAGCACCATTCGCCACCTTTCACCCAACAAAAACCACCTCTTTATCATCCACCGGAATCGCGTTCCTCCCTCCCTCACCCGACATCTACCTATCCACCTCCAGCGGCTCTTTGAAGCCGGTCATACGAGGTGAAGGAGCAGCAGCGGGAGCGGGGCACGCGCAGCCAGCGGCATACGCTTCGTACTGCGGTCTTGGGTTTGCCGGTGGGGAAGGGGATAGGTGGAAGGCTTTTAGGTCGTTGTTCGCTCGGCATCAGCAGCACGGTTCGGCCACGACCACGACGACGTGGGAGTACCTTGCTCGATTCCGCAGCGCGGGGGATGAAGGGAAGAAGGGGCAGCAGGAGCAAGAGGAACAAGGTCATGCGGTTGCGCTGGTTTGTGCTGCACCTGGCACTGGTGCGGTCCCGAAATGGGTCGTTGCGTACTTTTCCGGTGGGCCGAGGGAAGCGCAGGAGGCAGAGGCTGTGCGATGGGATTGTTCGGCGCTTCGTGAAGGCAAGGGGGAGGGAAAGATTGCGCTCTGGGACGCGGAAGAACGGTGTGCTATTCTGCCCGGGATCGAAGGAGAGGAGAAGAACGTTGTTTCCTTTTCCACCACCGGCAAATCTCCTTTCCTGAAGACACTACAAATCATTCAGCTGTTCGAGATGACGCATGCCGGTTCTTCGGTCGTTTTTGGTGTCTTGTCGGCCTCTGGTGATGGAACGTTGAAGGAAGCCAAAGGATGGGCGTACGAGCCAGAAAAGGTCAAAGTGGAGGAATACTATGTCGATGAACAAGTCATGGCTCCCGCGCCAACGACGACGAAGAAGGCCATCCCGGACGTCGCACCTCGATCAGCGGATAGCGGCGTCACGGGATCCACCACTTCGCCTGGCTCTTCGGAACACGGGGACGAGACGTCGGCTACCTCGATCGAGGAAGTACTTGAAGATGCTGATGATAATTCGCTGCCGACTTTGAAGAAGCAGGGAAAGACGGACGACGAGCGGGATGGGTATGTTTTTGTTGCGCCAGCCGCAGCAAGGGAGGAGGGGGAGGCACCGATGACGGGTGATTTGCACGAAGCGGAGAGAGGCAGTCAGGCCGAGGCCGAGGCCGCGGAAGGGACGAATGGCAAAGAGCCTATGCCAAACGACGCCGATACGACAACCGAACGAGAAACTTCCCCCGCCGCGCCTACGGAGCCAACCGTCGTAGCAGCGCCAAGGAAATCATTCTTCCGGTTCCTCTGGATCACACTTGGGTTGTTCCAGTCGCTGTATTTCAGGGCGATTTCGTGGTTTAGGGGGTGCTGGGGTGGGTCTGATGCGGCGCCGGTTGTGGGAGCTGCCGAGACGACGGAGGAGGAGGATGAGGATGAGAATGAGGAAACGCCGTTGCTCAACAAGGTACGTGGCTGTACACACGGATTCGAGGTATCCAGTGCTGACTCGTTTCATGCGTTATAGGACTCTGCTGCGGATTCGGATTACGCTTCTACTTCACAACGTACCCTTCCTGGGGGATACGCCAAATCCGTGACAACGGAAATCCCGCAAGAAATACAAGAACCAGCACCACGACAAGCTGAAGAGGCGCCAGAGCCTGCTCCCCCGGCGCCGATGGAAACGATACGGGTACTGGAGCAACGCAAGATCGTACTTCCAGCCTACATCCACACGAGGAAGGCTACCGCCGGGGATGTGTTCCTGCTTACGAGCTTGCACGACGTTGGCGGTCTGGTTGCAGAGATCGAAAGCAAGCACGGCGACGATGACGCCAACTCGTACCCGTCATGGATGACCCTGGACGTTGTGCAGGAAACCGTAGCATCCGACTCTGACATGCGGTTAGTCAAAGTGTCCGGCATGGAGTCCGACTCGCACATTCGTATTCGACTTGTTTGATTGATTTTCGCCAACGCAAGGAAGTATGCGGTACTGGCTTTATTACGATCTTTCTGTGGCGACGACGATAACGTTTCTTTTCGATATAACACACGACTTTTTCTCGACTCGTTGATGATGGACTTTCCCTCCTTGTTGTTTCCCTCTGTTCCTTGTATGGTTTTCTTGCTCTCTAGTTGTTCCGCTCGTTTGTAAAGTCTTAATGTCGGTAATGTGATGACAGACTGTGAGTTGTGAACGTGATTTTGTAGAAAGTGCTCATACATGATTTATCTGATTAGAATGGTTGTTACCTCTCCGAGCTGGGGAGAGCGAAGAGGATTCGCCCGGGTCAGTAATCAGAGGCGCTTCTGACAATTCTCTAGCTACCAAGCTATTGATCGACCCAGTATCCCTAAAACGTTATCGTCCTACAACATGCAAGTACCCTTTCCTAGCCTTCAAATTCAGCACAAGCCCTACACCGCGCCCACCTGCTTTGCAAACGCCAATCCTAAAACCCAACCTCCTTTATAATCTAATGCCTTCTCGTGGTCAGTCGCAACGTCATCATTGCTGCTTCGACCTTCAAGCCTAGCCAGCGTCTCTAGCCGCGCGGTTTCGCGCCCGCCTTGGTCATCCTCCGCAATCAATAAAGCTTTTTTCCCGACACTCAGGGTTGGTGTCGCAACGCGTTCATGATAGGACATGGACATTGAGGAAGAAGGATGCGAAGCGGTCGTTCCCGTGGTGGTTGATTGATCCGAGAGGCGGGATGTTTCGCATAGCGACGGGACCAGCTGGTGGTGGTGGAAAGGGTACGGACGGCTGATGATTCTTGCCTGCGCGCTGGTGGAGGTAGAAGTGGTGGTGCGTTTCATCGCGCCCCAAGCGAGACCGTGTTTGAGAAGCCGCAAGGGATGATCGTAGCGTGATGATGGCGATGTTCCAGATCGTTCGAGGTGAGTAGTAGCTGCATTGCCGACGACTTTGGGCGATCCCTTTCCGACATCGCACGTTCCCCTTGTTGACTTTTCCCCGTTCATAGAATCGTCTCTCCCCAACATCGCCATCGGAGAATCACCCCACGAGGCCTCGCTAAACTTTCTTCTCCGCGGCGACATTGCAGCTGCAGGCGTCCACCCTTCCGCATCTTTAATGCTATCTTCTCGCTCAACTCGCTTGGCTCCTCCTCCCCCGAATCGAGAAGAAAACGCATGTCCAAGCGTCGACGATGATGTCGTCGCCATCATCAACAAACGGCTCTTCCGGCGTGGAATCGTTTGCGTTTGTTTCACGTCTGACGACGAACGTTGGTTTCCGGTCGTCGTCGTTGTTGCACTCCTCCGTCCCAACGACGTGCGATCGGCAGTCAACGTCGCAGGCACCCTCCTCTCGTCATCCCCGTGCCCCATTTCATCACTCTGCAGAAACGCCGCCCAACCAATCTCCTCGTCGTCTCCCATCTCCATCTCCTTCTCCATCCCCTTCCCCTCCTCCTTGGGTTCTCGCATCACACCGGACCTGCTGCTATCAGCCTCGACACCACCACCAACACCAGCACCGTTGCGGCTGAACGCGGACATCCCTTTGGCAACGCCTGCGACCAACGCTCGAGAGAGCCTATCGAATGATTTCCTCGAACGGAGGACGGCAGTCCCTTCATCTTCTCCCTCCGCTGCTGTTCCGGAAACTCTGTCGGTTCGATTTCGGGTTGATCTCATGGCGGCGGCGGCGGTGTCCGTTTTCTTCGCCTTTTTTGTTGTCGTAGAGTACAACGACGAGGTGGAAGAGAAAGAAAAGGTCCGTCTATGCGTCTTGCTATCACCTGCATCGTCGGCGTCGGCGTCGTCCGATTCTTGTTTGACAGGAACCATGGCGACCGGGATTGGCAGCTCACGTCTTTTGAGCGCCTTCGAGGCAGGTGGTGACGGAGTAGATGATACGGAACGAGCAGCAGCAGACGCTGCGGCTGGAGACGAAGACTCCGTGACACCCGTCATCGTGTACGTCGTCGTTACGAATCTCGGAATCTGTTTCAAGTTCTTCGCAGGCGGCATGAGACGCGTCGGCGATAAACTCTGCAAAATGGCCGACGTGGGCACGAGCGGTTTGGAAGGGACCGCTGCTGCAGCTACCGGTGATGGTGGGGGTAGCGGTGGGAGTCTCGCAAATGCGAACAAAGGTATACGTCCTCTTTTTCGTGGAGCGTGATTGTTCGGTGGTGCGGGTGCTGGTTTCTGTGCATCAATGGCGTGGTGTTCTCCATGTTCTGCGGTATTGGGACGCTTTTGCTCGGGATACGCTTCTGGGTGAAAAGCTGACAATTCGGGGTACGCGGCGAGGAAGAGCGTTCCTGATTGTCCTGGTTTCTGTCTTCCTCCTTTACCCTCATCTCCTCCGACATTTTCATTCGAGCACGATACGAGAGAGCCCGACACAGCCGAAGCTGCAAGTTGATCGACCGGACGTTGTCCTTCTTGATGTTGCTCGTCCTGTTGTGAACCTGTCGTGACTGGATGAGGTGGAGAGCGAGGAAACGGGATAAGGTGTTCATGGGATGGTGTGGTTTCTCCGCCCGATGCAGAAGGGAATGGGTTGCGGTCTTCTTCGTTTGTTGGTACGGCATGATCGTGATGGTGAGACGCGTGAACGTTTGAGGGAGATGGAGATTTGGAAGGTTTTGATGTCGAAGACGACGAAGACGAGCTGGAGACGCGAGAGACAAGGTTTTGTGCCTGCTTTTCGTGGTGGTGACGACGGTGGACTGTATGTTGATAGATGGTGGTCGTCGCGAACTCGTCCGTCGAACGAGGACAGGTATCGCGACTAGAAGGGACGAATGATTCCGCACCACAGCTTCAGTCTCGCAAGCACACCACGAGAAAAAAAAAGACGAAAGCAGTTTACTCACGCGGTCTTGTCTTTGCGGTTCTTGGTACGTTCAAGACACGGCGCCACGATCATCGGAAGGGATACACAACGTCTTCTTGCGACGTGATGTGGTGGAGGATCCTGCTGCTCGACCGGTTGCGGGGCTGTAGGAACGGAGAACAGGAGGTAAGCTGGTGTTTATATTTTTGATGGAAAGGAGGACTTGCTACTCGGGGTTCTTGTTTCCGTACTGGCAGGGCGATGCATCTGAAGCATAGCTGCAGTTTCCTTGACGTCTCACCAGCAAGAGTAAAGGCGAGGGTGCCGGGCATCCAGTCATCCTAAACCTAAAAAGCAGAATACTTATATACCAAACCTTTCATGTCACGCGGCCACTCACTCCTATCCCACCTCCTATCTCTTTTTTTCTCCTATTCAGAATCCCCCCTATCACCGCCTCCCCCCGCCTCGCCGTGGAAGCAATCCCTGTTAAGCGCGCGTTTCAGAGTGAGTCAGGGTGTTTCCGCCAAAGTGCTTGTTGTTGGAATACGGTGATGGAAGCCTGCCAATCACACATCAGAGGAATCCTCCCAGCTCGCGCGCTATGATGAGGACGACTGTCTGTCTACTTGCCACTTTTCGCTTGGAAACGGTATAAACTAGCTGAACCAATACCCTCTTCTTGCTTCACCACCACCTCGACTGGACAATACCCTCCTCCTGCACTACCACTAAACATTGTGATTCTTTCTTGAACCCCGATTCTTCTTGTCGCCAACCATGCGGAGAAGCACCGCCTACCTCGTCGCACTCGCCAGCGGCTCGTGTATACTCTTGACGACCCACCATCTGACGCAGCGACAGGACGAAGTCACAGGACAAGCATATACGTACGTTCGTCCCACCTCCTTTCTGTCCTCGATCTTCATGCACGAATTGCTGAAACACCGCGCGTGTTGCTCTTATCGTGCCGGTCGCAGCTGGTTTGACTCTTTCGCGAACAGCTACACATTCAGCCTCTCCCGCACTTCTTCTTGCGATCCCAATATCCTCGTCGATCCTCCAAAGACGACGAAAGCGAAAGCGGCATGTGATGATGACCCGTATGCCATGCCTGGACATCTGCACGTCGCTACCGACGCGGAATCCTTATCCGAGAACCGATGGATTCCGCTTGTGGATGGATGCGAGACGCCGAGATTGTTTGATTCGTTCGTTGCTGCCATGAACAAGGAGTCGTCGGACGAGAAGACGGATGTGACGGGAAAGAGGGAATGGAAGAGGAAGCAAGAGGATGTGGAATGGGCGCGGAATAGGACGGTCGTGTTGTTCGGTGATTCGGTTCTAAGAGAGAATATTGCCTACTTCTGCGAGGTACGTCCCCTTCGCTCTCTCTCTCCCTTTGAAGCATCTCGAGTTTCGTTCTTCCACGCTGTATGCTCTGCACTAACGACTGACTTTGCGTTCGTGGTTTCGTGGTGTAGATGGTCGGAGCGGAACTTCATCGCGTAACATGGTCTCACGCGTTTGCGCCTCGCCCGCGTCCAAAACAACCCGTACCACCTCTTCACCCTGCCTTCACCTTATCCTCCAGCATCTATACGACCTTTCCTCCGCCCGCGGACCCTGATGCGGACCCCGACCTCGCCACTGCGTGGACCCCGAAGCGGGATCTGGGGGAGGGGGATCAGAGTCATTTGGCGCATTATTGTTATGTGGAGGAGATGGGGTTTTTGCTTGTTCAGCAGTTTCAATATGGGTGAGTTTCGCTCGTTTTTCTTTTTGGTTTGTTCGTTTGTTCGTTTGTTGGGTAGGTCGGTGGAGGCAGACGACGGTGGATGGCGAAAGGAGGTGCGAGGAATGGTAACGCGTTGGGGCTGATGTATGTTGTGCTTGTATTTGCTGGTGAAGGATGGATCAAGAAGACGTAAGAATAGTTTCCTCTTTTCACAATTTGACAGAGCCCGGTCGGTCGCTGATTCGTTTTTCGCGCGTTTTCTTGTGTGGGTTGGTACTGGGCATTCAAGGTACCCTTTTCTACTCGTCGACTCGCCTGTCAATCTAAATTCTAACATTCCTGCGTTGTTGCTGCGTTGCTTCTGCGTTGCTTCTGCGTTGCTTCTGCGTTGGTTTAATGATTTAGCCCGGGTACATCCCACCAGGTACGCCGCCACTCACCGAAAAACGCACGACACTGATCGTATTTCCGTTTCTTCTGCGTAGGAACATTCGAAGACCGCTTGCACACCCTGCTCCTACCCATCGTCGACAAAGCCATCGTCTCCCATCATCACCCCGACCTTGCCATCACCGGTGCCGTTAGCAATACCGAGAAGGGAAGGAAGGCGCCGGCGTTGATCATGCTTAATTCCGCGTTTTGGGATACGGCGAGGTGGGTGAGGGAGGATATGCGGTTTGGGAGGGATACGGACGGCGCGTTGAGTTCGTGAGTCGTTTCCGATTCCTGCTTTTCCACTGTCCTGTGTGCGATCGATGATGGCCCAGGTGTGGTCGACTGTTTTGCTGATTCTTCTCCCGTTTCGCACTTGACAACGGTCATGCGTGACGTAGGGAACGACTACGATGGTACAAGACGAGGGTGAGGCAGGCGGTGTTGTCCGTTGCCGAGGTGTACCCAGACTCTGCGATTTCTTGGATGACGCATCATTACCGTATGTCCCTTTGGCTGCTCCTCCTGCTTAAACACTTTTGCAGTGCGAGGGCCTTACCGTTGTCTTTTCATCGCTAGCTACTGGAAGCGGACCGTCTGATTGGTTTACGAGCGGGATTGAAGTCGCGTCGCAGCAACAATCGAACGATGCCGCCCGAAACGGAAAGGCGCCAGCGACAAGACCGGGAAATACGGTACTTCGACTGACGGAACTGGACTCGGTCGTACGCGCTGCTCTTCAATACCCTGATGACGACAGCCACGACCCGACGTGCAACGCACGAAGTGAGACGGGTGAGCAGCAAGATGACGACGATATGAACGATGGCTGGACCCACATAATTGCGCCTCCTCTGGGCTCAGCGACGACCAACGACAAACATTACAGCACGTTCGAATAAATGAATGGGGCAAGATCATGCTCGGGCAGGAAAAACACATGAAGGATGCCTTGCATCAGGCGTTGGTCCCTGGTGGACGGCTGTGGGCGGATATGATGTTGTTTGATCTGCGACGGGCGATACGGATGGCTGAAGAGCGATAACAATACGGAATAAATATATTGGCACCTTAACACCCTTATGAATTCGGTTTATGATGGGAATGTGGGCAATAACGTCAAGCACAGCGTTTTCTTGGTTTATTGTCCCAAAGTATCTTGGACATATAAAGAGCGACTTTGTATTCTTGTAGTTGGCTGTAGCGCAGCCATGCACCACATTACCCGAACATTCATCACAAAGGCGAGAGTGAACTCTTCGGCCTTTGCAAGCTTCGCGTCTAGGATCATTTGCGATAATAACGATGGACACTAGGAATGAAACTTGTGATACTACAGCAGAAACCCTTTACCCCTTACATGTAAACCCTATGCGCAAATACCAGAAACCCTATATGCATCGTGATTATTTCGACGCCTCTTCAACCGAAGATAAAAGTATCTGATGCTGTTCAACTTGCTCGGCATCGGGCAGAAAGCCATCAAATGCCCCTCCTTGACTCTCTAGGTACTCATGCCATTCTTGGGCTTCAGCCAAGTGTCGGAAGGAATAGTAAGTGAGTGACGACCAAGGGAAGAGCATTTTCCAGAAGCGTGATGATGAGAGAATTGCGGGAGTACGCTTGACCTATGCCGTTGAGAGAATAGTGATGAGCACTCGCATAGCAAGAGAAGATACCTTGAGACTGGGAGCGTTCGCGATACCCCACCTACCTTTTTAGCAAGACTCCGCACAGCATCCGGACAATCAGTGATGATTGCCTCAACATCATCGCCCCACCGGAGGCACTCTTTCATCTCCTTCACGTCATTCACAGTCCAAACAACGAGTTTCTTTCCCTTTGCCTTGCATTCGGCCCGGAAAGCTGCTCCCTCAGCCGAGAGCAAGGGTGGAAACCAAACGGAAAAGCCTTGGCAGGATGCGAAAAAGTACTTGCGGATGGTGGGAATGGACATGCAGATTGCATACCTTGGGAGGAAGGGGAGATGTGTCTGAGCGGGCCCTACAAAGCCCGGCTGGCGTGTCGAAGCAATTCGCAGGTAGATGAACGATGAATGCTGTGAGTGAGTGAATACTTGGTTTCGAGAAGTGAAATGGTCTTACGTGCCTGACACCCAAAATAAGACGAGGTGCTAACACCTGCTGCCAATTCTGAAACTTCTCCAGCTCCGTCTTCATCAAACCAAACAGTCGATCCGGATCGTTCTCTACCTTGCAGTCAATCTGTGTATAGTAGGCCAAATGTCAGCAAAGTTGCCCCGTGGAGCGGGCCAGACGGCGAATCGGGAGGCAGTAATAACACACGTTCAATTTGACATGTCTGTTTTCATGTTGCGCTAGCAACGTCAACACCTGAGCAAACAAAGGAACGGGCAGATGAGGTGCATCGAGTGTGCGGACGTTCCTGGGAAAACGGACAAGGCCAATGGAATGTAAATTCAGTACAAGTGCACACTTCGATCGCACTCATTCTATTACTCCATGCCAAGGTAAACAATGGATCTTGCCCTTGCCATCCGTCGTGCGTGAGAGGTCAGGGTCGTGAAACAGGATTAACTGGTTGTCTAGTGTCATGTGTATGTCTGAAGCAAATATCCTTTTTAGTCATGTTTTAGAAGCGTCGGCTGCGTGCTAGGAGGGGCAGATCAAGACAAGAGAAGTAGTAAGGGGCACTCTTACCCGTTTCGATTCCCTGTATCCCAGTCTTACAGGTGTTGATAAACGATGCAAGTGTGTTTTCAGCTGAGTGGGCGACATGTCACGGTGAGCTGGTTATATGTAATTGAGAATCCGCTCAAGCGCTGCCGGAGCGTGTCAAACTCACGATAGCCCTTACTAGCTCCACGATGCGCCCAAGTCTCTGTGAACTGCGCTCGTGCTGGCGGTAAAGCATTACATACCTGCTCTTCAGCGATACCGCCAGCGACACGACCCTTTACTGTGTCTTGTCTGACCGGAAACGTCTCTCGAACGCGTGCCTGAACCTTTTCTCCGAGGAGTACCTCGATCTCTTCCGACGCGACTGGAATCTCTGTTACTAGGGGGAAGGCAATAGACTTGGCGTCCGTGGTTTCGTGGCGTATTTCGACAAAGGTTTGGCTGTTCGGAGTGGCAGAAAGCATTTTGTCGACCTATAAAGGGGGAAGCAATGAAGCCAGACCGACTGATCTTTGGTTGATTATTGAGTCTTGGAAAAGTACGGGATTATTGGTGCAAATGACTTGGGACGTGATGCTAGGCTCGATGCTCGATTGAAAGGACGAGGTGCAATGGGAGTACTGAGAAAGGTTGCCTTGGAGTATTATTGCACGGGGGAGCTACTGTATACGGTATATTATAAAGAAATTCACTGCACCTACCTCGTCACAGTTGAAATTGTGCCATCAGGAGACGGAATGAAAGGAGCCACAAGAACTGCCCTCTGTCCTATCAGGAGCCACAAAAGGTAAGACGCCAGCACTCTGCAAAATGCTTCGCTTGTCGAGGTAACCAGCGCCTTTCGATTACCTACACACCGACTTCGGGGTACGGAGTTCTTACCATTAGTCATAACCTTGATATCGAACGCTGCACCCTTTTCGGAAGAGTCCTTCAATTGATTCCTGAGATTGCGCTATTAACGGAGGTTGTTTGTGAACGTTGGGTCGTGGAGAGGGCCTAGGTCTGAGCTGAGTTGATAGTATTGGTCGCTGGTGGTCGCGAATGAGATGGGATGACATACATATTGCATAAATAAGTCATCTGTTTCTAACACTATTTAACTATCGCCCGCGGCTCAGTGAGGCTGGCAAAAGGAACACGAATCGAGGTCTTGTGCTTTGGAGTTTAGCTGTCGTGCAGGCCGTCCACAAGTATCCCAGTCGTTCCAAATAGCGAATGAAGCGGGCCGCTGAAAGATGTATCGCAGCACATGTAAGACACAATGGGGAGCCACCGTACCGATCGGATGTGGGGAACGTTGTGTCGCGAAATAGGTGCGATGACATGAATCACCGAAACGCAATGAAAGAGGCCAAAATGGAGAACGGTTTCGCCTTTGTGGTCGGAAAGTTCATGAGAAGCGCAATCACGTGGTGAACAGGGTAAAGATTCGTGAACAGATGCTCGGGTTTCGCTGCGTGACATCGGAGTCCACTAATAATGATGTTCAGTTCCGCTGTCGGGAGATGAGGAGGCGTACCACTCGCCGAAATGGTCCATATTCACCGATTTGTCCCAATTATCGCAGAGTTCCTTCCAGCCGAGTCGCGTGATGTGCCGGGGATTGACAATTTCAAAGGTTGGAAGTTCCTGTCGCAGCAGCTGATTGCTTGACTCGGAGATGAAGGTGCATTGTTTCAGTTCGAGAGTGTCGATTGGTGATACAGCCATATCGCCCGCCTTCCGTGCGATAATCCAGGCTAGCAGAGGGGCTTCCGGAGTGTGCATGTTAGACAAGTGCAGGTTTCGCAGTCGCGGACAAAGCAGGGGGTCCTTGTGGAGCAACTTGATCAGATTTCGATTGGCGGTATTGTCAGGATCTGGACCAAGGTAAGACTCCCCCAACTTCGATTTTGTCGCGGAATACCCAGGCGACATCTCAAAAGGCGAGGACTTCCACAGCTGCACAGACACGATTGTCAGTTTCTCGACACACTCCATGACCTTCAACCATTCCAGAAGACTCTCCCCCGTGTCCCCTCCATTTAGCATCAACTCCAAGCTGACCAGCTTGTCCACCTTGATCCCAGTTATCGCAAATGATGTCAAGTCAGGAATGGTGCCATTCCTTGCCCAGTCGCCTTGTGTCATTTCCAGCCCCAGATAACCAATACCCGAAAGAACGAATGCAAGGTGGCGGACCAGTGGTGTGATGATATCGAATGCCCAAAAAGAAGGTGGCGGAATGCGCAGAATACGAAGTTGCGATAGCAGCATCATTTCTCGTGCGAAAGTTCGCGGATGTGGCCACACCTTGAACCTCTCCAACACCTCTCCCTCCGGGCTGCTTGTGGTCACTCGTAAAGTCTCCAGCTGAGAGGCCTGACGCATTGCGACGTGAAGGATGTCCTGCTGTGTACTACGTTCAATGACATTCGTACTGACTACATCAACGCTTGATCGACGTGGTATAATCCTGCATTGGATGAGCGAAAGACTTCGTAAGGTAGTGTATGCACCGGCGCCATCGTTTGCTGCGGAAGCTTCGTCTGTTACGAGATCCAGGTTGAGTAAATGGATCTCTTCGATTGTGGTTCGGTTGTCAGGCGTGAGCAAACCTGAATCCAATTCAGTAGCGAGTTGCCCATCATGTTTAGACTCAAGATGGAGAGCTTTAACGTTATAAGAAGCAGAAGATAATTGCGCGAATCGTTGAATGACTCTAATGTTGTTCATCGTACTTCCTTGAAGTTTCAAGATTTGCATGTTTTGGAGCAAGGGTTTCCAAGTATTGTTGATGCACTTTAATGCAGCCAAGATATTGACATTGACGAGCCGGATTTCGTTGAATCGATTGCCAGCGTTTCGCGCCCATGCTTTGCGTTTCTCTGCTCCTGTACGGAACGCTTCCGTATTGTAGGTGTAAACGCGCCAGATGGAAGCCAAGGCTTCCAGTGTTTGTCGCCATGTGCTAGAGACCCAAGTGCAACGGAGCGCAAAGTATTCGTCCGAATCCAGGCCATGTTTCATGATGAGTTCGATAATGTCCTCTGGAAGACGCTCCATGGGGTCAAGCCGCTGTCCCACATACTCGTCATCTTCGCCAGCAAGATTTTCCAGTACCTGTACGATTTGTTTCTCTGCGTCTGTCAACCATCGCTTCAAGGCAGGTCGGCGTTCCAGTAAGATTTGAAATGCCTTCCCAAGAGAATCCAATGCACTTTCGTATCTTTGCAATTCTAGCATTATATCGGCGGTAAGCAAATGGGTTTCGGGCCTTTTGATGTGAACTTCGGATTCGCATGTCATATTGATGTCCGACAGCGCATCTTCAAAACGATCGAGCTTGTATAAGGCGTACGCCCGCCGGTTCAAGATCCCAGCGAATATCTCACGCCAGTCGAAATATCGAATGACCGAATCGAGAAACGACGAGGCTCCGTATGCTTCAGATAAGGCCTGCGATTGAAGATCAGATTGGTAAACAAGACCATCAATGCCCTTCGGCCAACAAGGTATTGCCGCTTACCTTACTGAAACTCTCGACAGCGTCCGCATAGCTAGAGTCACGCAAGGCTTCTAATCCAGCCAGATAGTCTAGGTGCCATCGCATATCAGACCCCGCTAGGACAGACTCGTCGTCCCATTCCGCAGGGTTATACAAGGTTGACAGTAGAGCACGAAGTTCAGATGAGGCGACGAGACTTGTTGATGTAGCAGTGAACGCAGACGGATCTTCTTGATTGGAGGTGTTGGGAATCGTAGAAGGTTTATCGGGAATCGTAGAAGGTTTATCAACAACTGGGGTGGATTCCGACATTGTATCGGGTAATGAGAGGAGGCCGTATTGCAAATGAGGTAAGGTTGAGAAGAGTGGGCTGAAGGGAGAAGAGACGGAAGAGAATAGAAGGAGTACGAGACGAAGAGATTAAAGGCCCATGAAGAGTCAGTACAAATCTCTTCCAAGACTCACTTTCGCAGTACGTGCACGGGAAAGACGTCTTCTTCTTCTCTTCACCGGCTCTCCAAGCCCTATGTCCACCGCTGCCCGTCCTTCTCGATGGCGAAGAGGCCGTTGACTCTGTTTGCAACTCGGATCGGCGTAAGATAGATGACGCGATGACGTTTCTCGAAAAGCCCGCAATTGCGGCTAGTACGCAAGTCTCCTGGTGCTAGCTGCTATTGACGAGGTCGGAAGTAATGTTTCCTATGAAGATCTCCAAGATTGTGCCACTACGGGGGTGATACCACCTGAAGTTGACGATGATATCACGACTTGATGTCAAGTACGCCGCCGCGTTTGTCGTCATGTCAGTCGAGCTCGATCGTTTTGCCAACAGCCAACTTGACGATTTGAGCTCTGCAGCTAGCTACTCTGCTTTATGATGCCGCCGATAAACGCAGGTTTGGTCTAATCTACACCTCGCCAGTGTCCCTTGTAAACACCGTCCCCCCACTGCATCTTCAGGCGTCTGTGTGATGATTTGTGGATGACACGAGGTCAGATCAAGGCTGTACGTCAAGTCTGCCAGACTCGGAGCTGTGTGTAGCGTAGCACCTATCGCTTGCCGTCGGTAAAACAAAATAAAAGCCTAGCATATCGTGTACTCCTGACGAGAATCCTGTCTGTATTACAACCAATGTATGCTAGTGCTACTAGCGAGCTACTGTTGCGCTGAAGTCGCTCGATCCTCGGCATAATCCCAACTTATAGACTCGCACGGACGCTGAAAGTGTGCAATAGCATTGTCAGAAAAGGAGTGAACCCGTGACGAAGTATTGCAGAAGCGTCAGGCTTCATGACACTAAAACGACAGACACGATGACCCAAATGAACGAAAAGCACAAGATGATTGCGCATAATGTGAAACGGTTTGCAGCGAAGGCGGAGGATACTTTGCGTGTGGGCGGCAGTCGTAGTCGAAAGGGAGCGGAAGAATCGATAGCCGATGTCCGGTCTTGGGACTTGGGACCAGCCAAGTTGTAACGCAGAAGTAAAGTCCTGATCAGCTGTGGGTCCCATTCATGATGGCGCCGCTTCCTCATCGACCTGATCGGCCATGACTGAATGATCCCAGTTGTCGCAAAGTTCTTTCCAGTTGAGTCTTGTGATGTTCTGATGTTCCACGTTGAGATAGACTGGGACCTCCTGACGCAGCGTCTGATTGGCTGAGTCGGAGATGTATTTGCAATGCTGAAGCGACAGCGTCGAGATTGGTGATACCGCCATCCCGCCGAATGGTAGGTGGCACTCTTGTTGCCGCCCCTGAAAGGTAAACAAAAGATAAAGATTATCGAATAACGCTGGAGTCGAGTACAACAGCTAAATTTGTACATTGCGCTATACATCTATAAGAGGGCACAACACATCTAATCAACATGCTCTGCGATTCACTACTGACATACCACCTTCTCCAACAACACTTCAGACCCGCATCAAGACGAACGAAATCACAGATCCACCCTACGACCTCTCCGTGATAGCAACATCGTCAAACGTTCCTCCTTCCCTTTCCAAGTAGTCGCGCTCTAGCTTGGCTTCGTACGCGTGACTGAGAGAGTAGTACTTGATTGACGACCAGGGCAAAACGAGTTGTTGAAGATATGATGAGAGGAGGGCCGTCGGGTCTTGCTTGACCTGTAGATGAAAGGTTGATGACGTGAGTTTCCAGCAATGAGTCACAACAGCACATAGCAACAATGCGACGAACCTTGTCAACAAGCCCAACAGTAATATCCGGATTGTCCGTGATGACCGCCTGCACGCCCCACCTCAAACACTCCTTCATCTCCTCTTCCTTGTTCACAGTCCACACCGCGACCTTTTTCCCCCTCCTGGCGCATTCCGCACGGAACGCAACACCTTCGGCGGAGATGAGGGTGGGAAAGTACATGGAGAAGCCGTGGCATGACGTGAAGAAGTATTCGCGGACCGTCGGGATGGACATGCAGATTGCGTATCGAGGAAGGAAGGGAAGGTGTTGTTGAGCTGGTTCAATGAATTTGGGCTGTTCCGGGTGTAACGAGGCGTAAGCAGACTGTGTAACAGGCCAAGAGAGAAAAGACGCAATGACTTACATGCCAGACGCCAAGTATGATCCGGGGCGCCAGCAACGTCTGCCAATGATCAAACTTTTCCAACTCGGCTTTGATCATGGGGAACAACCGGACCGGGTCGTTTTCCACTTTACAGTCGATCTGCGCGACGAAGATGTAAGGTTGTATTGGTTAGCAGGGTTCATGTTGGAATTGAGGTCCACAATAGGCCTCGAGAGGATACGTACGTTCAATTTGACATGAATATTCTCGGGTCGCATTAGCAGTGCCAGCACCTCGCTGAGCAGCGGAACAGGCTGATGCGGCGCCTCGAGCGTTCGTACGTTCCTAATTAGAGCCAGCAACCACTTACATCAGCATCGCACGGGTGGAAGGTGTTTGAAAACGGAAAACGCACTCTATGACCCCCTCCCAAGGTAGTTCATGGATTTTTCCTTCTCCATCTGTCGTCCGTGAGAGTTCTGGGTCGTGGAACATGACGAGACGGTCGTCTGCCGTCATATGAATATCTGCGGGAATGATATACATGCACATGGTGAGCTATACCACCTTTGTCTCGAGGACGAGCAAGACGCACCTGTTTCGATACCGTCCGCACCATCTTGGCATGCCTTTGCGAAAGATGCCAATGTGTTTTCCGCTACGTAATGCGTCACATGGATAAGCTTAAGAAGATATGTACACGCGAAAGCGAAGAAGTACTCACGAAATGCAGCACTAGCACCTCGATGGCCCCACGTCTCCACCGCCCGGCCTTGTCCCTCCCTCACCCGTCTTTCTAGCTCTCGCAACGACTCTTCATCACTATCAGCGATATCGGGCAGCGCAGCTGGTGTGAGGAACGTGAATGGGTTGGATTTATCGTCAGTTGGCGAGGACGGGACTGTGGTGGCCGCGCTACTTGAGTGGGAGGTTGTTGGATCAAAGGCGGTCAAGGCTGGTGAGACGGCGGTGGATGATTGTGCAGTCATGCTGGTTGCAGATAACGCAGGGGACGTGAAAGTCCGCATCGAGTTGGCCGTCATTGTCGGTATTGTAAGACGTGGAAAGGTGTTTAGGCGAGAAGAGGACGGAAAGGCGAATGTCGTATATTGTAGGCGGTTGAGTGGTGACGGGGAATACAACGAGAATCGGGAAACTATACAACGAAGCGTGGTGGAAGGTGTAGTCGGTTGTCTATTTGTCTATCGGGTTGGCGACTATCGAGGCGAAGATGGCGAATCCTATCGAGAAAAGAACATGGCGGTTGTCGTGTCTAGTATCCTTTCCCTACCCCTCTATCCTATGTAGCAACCTACTGCCCTGCTCCTACTCCACGGCCTCCATATTGCACGTTTCATCATAAAAAACAAACGTTTCATCCTGCTAGCACCCAACCTTCCCTGCGCTTGGCGACAAGCGTCGATCCCCCGCCCGACGCCGTTAATCCCCCCACGGGATCGGGGCGCACCTCTCACACTGTTGGTCTATTCTGTCGTTCTGTTCTGTTGTTCTGTCCTTTTCTGCTCCAGTATTATCAACTCTTCCGAGCGCCTATGGCCGAGGTAGCCTACTTCTTCCACCACTCTACTGTCCAAGTGCGTCCACGGTCATTCGTTCATATGCACAATCCATCAGGAGAAACGTTCAGCGATTGTTCTACGACAACCACCTCAAGATCGGTTGTAAATGTAGCGGTCGATAGCGGCGCGGCATGATTCAATGTATATTTAAATCGATATTAAGCCCAACAAACACTACACATTCCTGACCACCCTTCTCTTCCCTTCCTCTCGCACCGTCACGGGCTCCGGTACAGGATCCTCCAATCGCCTAAAACATCCAGCCCACTTACTCCCCTTGTTCCGCGCGACCTTGATGCCCTCCTCGGTACTCGTCATGGCGCTCTTCAAGACCGGGTCATCAGCCGCGAGGAGTTGTTCTGTGGGGATGTATTCGAAGGAGGGGTGGAGGTAGAGATGGTGCATCATCCAGTCGTGCAGGTCTGTGCGTGAGCGGTGGGCGAGCCGCGAGTACGAGCGACGGGTGACGGAAAGAAAGACGAGCAGATGATAAAAGCGGGAACAAGAAGAAGACGACAAATTCAAGCGTCAGGCCCATCATTTTCTCATTCCCCCCACCTGCCAACATTCGGAAGAGAAGGAGAACGCACCTTTCACATCCGTCACGGTATACAAGATCCCACCGGGCTTCAAAACGTATGCGTACTCGGCAAGCAAGGTCGTCCTACACGACCCATAAACACAGACGCCCAGGACAAAGTCAGCGGAGAATACAGACAAGGAGAAGGAGGGTAAGAAGGAAAGAGCGGACGCACGTGATGATCCGAGCCTTGTGTTTACTTCGCTTGAAATGCGGGTCGGGGAAGAGGAAGAATAGTTTTGTCAACTGTAGTTGTAGGAAAAGAGATTCGAACAAATATCAGCATCTTGTGTCGCTTCGCAGGTATTCGCCAAACCCTCGACCCGCGGGGCGCTCTTGCCGTTTCATCCACTCCACTCGTTCCCGCTGGCGCTTATGCACGATGTCTCGTCTAACAGCTCGCGGCGCCCTCACTCCCTTGCCTGTTCACTCGCACTCGTGTGCAGATGTGCCAAAGAAGTAACTTTGCCGGCTCGCTTCTCGCCAAACGACCTATTTCGACAGCTCTCGCGCTTCATTTCGTCTCGCTCTCTCCCATCAATTCGCTCCCCCACCCGCTCCGTCCCTGCATGGCTTCTCTCTTGCTCCCACTCTACATTACGCTGCCTCACGCTCCCTCACAAACGCTCCCCTCACTGCGATTCGGTACCGCGCGCGCACTCACCTGCCCCTTTTCAAAGAAATTCGGTAAATGCTTCATCGCATTCGCCCTAATCACGCTAACATTCCCAAACTCGCCGGGCACCTTTTCCCGCGTCGCGCGTCTGTTTTCCGCCTGTTCGCGCCGGTCTTCTGCCGCTTCGTCTGCGTCTGCTGCAGGTTCACCATCTACGGGAATTGATGTGTCGGTGTTGTTGGTAGGTGTGGTCGTGTTGACGCTCGGCGCATCCTCCCCCGCAGCTTCCTTCACTGCCTCCCGCGCCTCGGTACTCATCTCCCCACCCTCAGCGCTCGGCAACAACCCTTGTATCTGCCTCAACGCCTTGATCCGCACATCCACGTACGCAGTAACGCTCATTCGGATCTCCATCCCGAGCATCAATGTGTCCGGGAATTGTGGGGAGAGGGAGGTGAGAAGGCCGCCGAAGCCGCAGCCGACGTCTGCGAACTCGACGCGTGGGTCGGGGGTGGTTGAGGTGGTGCTGGAAGGAGAGGGAGGGAAGAATTTCGGGAAATGGGTAGACCAGTCCATCTCGCTCGACGACGCAGGACTAGACACAGGCGTCCACACATCAGCCTTCCTCCGACACACCAATACACTCGGGGGAGGAAAGACCCGGGGCGACTTACTAGACTAGGTTATGATCATTGAACACATTCGCATGGGCTCGTTGTCTATAGAACCGTTTCTGAGGGATCCTCAACAAGGGTGTTCCATCGGGCAAGGTTCGTTGTGCGAGTTTCCTTGTTCCGCTGGTGGCGGTGGTAGATGCTTCCATCTCTGCTTGATCTCGCGTTCTTTTTCCTAATGCGACTTCAGGGGACATTGTTGCACCTTGCTGCCAACAAAGTCAAGGAAGAAATAATAATCCAGTCCCTGGTAAACCCTGTTTCAAAAAACAACTCTTTCGTCCGCTGGCCAAGTAAGGCGATCGGCGGAACCAAATATTGGGACCAACCGTCATGTGCCTACTAAAATGAAACAGCAGCTAAGGTCCCTTTCTACTTTTACCTATTACCTATTTCCCTTCCCTCGCCAAGGACATCAACCATGTTCTCCAGTCCACTCCCCTACAAACGATCAAATACACCACCCACCTCGGCATCATCGCGCTACGCAGAAGCACTACCTCCGCCCGTTCCTGCTTCTCCATTACGCAATCCTCCTCCTCCAGCACCGATACATGCATACACATACTATGCTCCTTCCTCGCACCCGGCTGTCACAGCACCGCCGCCTTTAAATCACGCTTATACTGCGCCAGCAGGGTGGACCAACATACAACCCGCTCGAGCTAGTCAACAACCGGAATGGCAAGCACAAAGGGCAGCGGAATCGGCATGGAATGTCAGTCGGCCAGTTCTGATCGATCAGCAGTACCATTCCCAGCCATACGCAGATCCAAGGCGCTATCAAGAGCAGCAGCATCAGCAGGTGACGGAAGAAGGGGAGAGCGAAGCATCAAAGTTGGTGAGGTTGATGAGCCGCCATCGTCGTCCTCTGCAAGCAACGGACGCTGCACCACCATCTTCCCCTCTTCCAAGCGAATGGCTGCCAACGCCGGCTCAGGGTGGCAGTATGCAGCAGCAGCACATGTTTTCGCCGAGTACGGGAGTATTTCCGCTTACGATTTCATCACCTGCTGGAGCTGGGTATTTCCAACCCACTTTCTATGAACAGCAACAGCCGCCGCCGTCGCATCCAGATCAATACAACACATACGGCGACAACACTGATCTCAATGCATTTGCTTCCACGTCCACTTACGATCAGCCAATGGGACCGCCCAATAGCAGCAGTATCAACAACCCAGCAAGGTGGTACCCATATTCACCATTCCCCGAAACGGATTCCCAGGTGGCGTCAGGGACGGCTACGCCTCTTCCTCCGTACGTTGCTTACGCACAATCACAATCTCAACCGCCACAACAGCAGACTTCACAGTCACAGCTGGAACGAAATGCATCGCAGCAGCATGCACATGGGTTTCACTTGGCCGGGGATGTGAAACCTGCGCCTTGTTCTGTCAGTGACGGACAATCATCTACGACGGCGGCGATGACGGCGAATGCTCAGATACGGCGAGACGTATATCATCCTCCACCGCACAGCAACACTC
The DNA here is from genome assembly GCA_030039255.1 of Naganishia friedmannii. Lineage (NCBI taxonomy): Eukaryota > Fungi > Basidiomycota > Tremellomycetes > Filobasidiales > Filobasidiaceae > Naganishia > Naganishia friedmannii. The sequence continues at coordinate 1,091,726 of JASBWT010000003.1, forward strand.
ATACGACCTCACACAATATCGACACTACCGAATTCAGCGAATCGAAGACCCATCATCAACACAGCAAAAGCATTTTCGGACCAGGGACAGGAGGGATCGTCCTTGGTGGAATGACCATGCCAAACGCCCAGGAATACGCTAGTATCCCTTCTTACGGCGCATCAGTGACATCGGATGATTCGTCGTATTATTATACGTCCGAGGAGGATTCGTCTGATTCCGATTCGGAGGCAGAGGCAGACCAAAGGCGAAGGGCAGAAGAACGAGGAGCTAAAGGAGGTGCAGGAAACCAAGCGGAGATGTGCGAAAATGAACGTAGGGAGAGGCAGGATTCGTTCCCCTCGATCCATTCACGACCAGAGGACGACGCACACCATCCTCAAACCTCCGCACAAGCCCAGCCACCGGCAGTGTCCCAGCTCGAGCGGGCGGGAAGTATAGCAGCGGGGAGTATACATTCGTTTAGGGCGGGTGATGAAGTGGGCTTTACGGCTCCTCCTACTGCCGTCAACGATGACGAGCACGAGCACGGCCAAGGGCTGGGGAACGGTAAAGAGCCGGCCGCACAAGGGAAGGCGGATGATGGAGACTATGCGGTAAAGGCCTCGACGGGAGGAGGAGGTAAACGGTCCTTGAGTAAGTATTTCGCAAAGGCTTTTCTCATCGTGACTCATGATGTTGGGTTCCTCGCTCATCATTCCATCGCATTTCGCTTTAGTATATTCCTACCACCCTCCCCCCGCCGACTTGCCCGCTACAAGCAACAACGAAGAACACTCTGAAATCCCGCTCTTTTGCGCACCGACATCGTTCCAGTTACTAGGACAATCCCTCAAACGCCTGCTCGCGGATCTGATGGTGAGCGCATCAACATCCTTCGTCCCCGCGCCCTCTGCATACGCTTCAAGTTCCGCGGAAACACCAGTGTGGAGGGTAGAGGTCTGGGTCAGGACTTTGACGTTGCCTGTTCCGCCTGTTGCTGGCGCTTTGGTTGTGGGCAAACGTGGAGGGGCGAAGCAAGGGCAGGGGAAAAGGTGGATGGTGGGTGGTGGGTATCGGACGATGGTGGGTATTGAATTGGATGAGGAGGTTGTGAGGCCTGCCTTATCCACGATTGCGAGTCGTAGCTCGGGCGCGGGTGGGGTGGCGCTCGCGTTGACACGGACGAGGAGTAGTCGACATACTCATGCTGATGTCGCGGACAACGAGCATCAACAGCAAACGGCTGTTTCTACGCTTCCTGCGAGGCCTGCGGCGACGACGTCGGATTCGACAAATACCCTGCTTCCCGCCTTTGATGCCTCGCATGTTCTTCGACTACGGTTGCCCCTCCCGCTACACGCACCATTCACGGCCTCACAGCTCGTGGAAACGCTGCACAAGCATTATCAGTACGGTAAACGCGTCGGTCGGTCAACGACGACTTCATTAGCGGCAGGAACAGTGGAGGAGAATGCATACGCGTTTGCACGGATGATGGATCGTGCACCTGGGCCGGTGGATGAAGCTGCGCGGTTAAGCAAGGCGCACAAGCTGGGTAGAACGGCGTTTTGGGATGGACGTACGGTGCCGCCGCCGGATGAGCGTGGCGCGGGAGAAGATATTCAGGGTCAGGTCGGGAGAAAGGGGTTCAGGTATACGATGAGGAAGGCTGTTAGTAAGGCTGTTGGAGCGGTTCAGGGTGAGCGCGAGGATACGGTCGAGGATGATCGTGCGAATTGGGTCACGCCGTTCACCGGTTGAGATGGTATGGGGGTGGTTTATGTAGCCATTAGTACGTGTTGTATTCTTGTGAAACAGTGTATCAAGGTGTGCGGATGACAATCCGTTGAATTATCTCTGTTCTTGAAAGTAGGGAAAGCGTAAAGCGTAGTCAAAGCGGCCTTAAGAAACGGCCAAAGGCGCCTTCGAGTCTCCTTGAAAAGGAGCGATCGCACTCTGCTTAAGGCAGATCAGAGCTCCTTTCCCGTCTTTTCAGGCACTTTACTACGACTACCTTTTCCCCCTCTTCCGTCTCGTCAACTGGCAAGGTACAAGACGTGTGCGGTATATATATGGACCACCGACTGGCAAGAAGACGACGGTCAACCGCGGACACCTCGAGACGATTGTACCGAGAGGAGAACTTTTCCGGAACGAAACCCAATAGTGGTGATGAAGTTTGCAACATCGACGGTGCTGCTCATCTTACGTGTAGGCGTTGTGTGCGCATGGATGGGTCGACCAACAGTGGAGAACGTCGGAAGTCAAGTCAGTAGAGATCTGGAGGCCGCTTTGGTAGGCAAAGGTGAGTAAAAAGTGTTTACCTGGCGTGTTTGAGTTGTGGGTCTGATGCCGACGCGTCTGGTTAGATGCATTCAACCTGTTACCTTCATGTACGTGATTTCCTCTCTGATGATCGTGGCAACTACTCACAAACATCCTCCCTACAGCGTTCTTATCAACCACCATCCGCAACCCGGAATCCGATTGTCAGTCACGACTTATCGCAACTCTCAAGCTATCATGCCACAACACGGAATCAGAGCGGATCGGAGGCAAGTCACGCCATAATATCTTCCCTTGCCTTGCACTAACATAGTACACCAGTCAGTATCGCCTTGACGCTCTGCTCTATCGCTTCCGCACGCCAACAATCACCGACCGAATGTAAACGTTGGGAACCAGCACGATGGTTGAGAGACGGCGGTATGGATGAATGGAATGAGATGCCAGGAGACGGTGCGAATGATGTGGAGATAAGAGGTCGCTGTCTAGAGTGAGTACTGATCCTTTCCGTAAAACTGGTCCTGATGTTGACCCGCTTTGTGGTATAGAGCACTGCATAGGAGTCCTCAGGATTGGAGTAGCTACAATGGATACTTGAGCCAGGCAAGTGAGTATCATCGTTTTCGTATTCTTTCCCGTCCAGTACCAATGCTTGTCGCCAGTGCAACTATGTCACGCTCTCCAGGGTGCTCAGCAGCAAGGTGAGTAGATCGTCCACGCAGTGAGGTACGTCCTCTGACCATGGCTTGTGAGATAGAAATGGCACGGTCGATCTACGTCAACATCACACATGAGAAGATGGCTTTGCTGAAGTACATGCGCGGGAACGAGGAGAGGAAGGCTCAGGAACAAGGTGCCCTACAAGTATCACTACAGGAAAACATAGAAGTAAGCCTTCGCTGTCTCCCTCATTGAAGCTTGACTAACGCTTTGCTTACTTGGCAACCGCAGAAAGCACTCTCAAGGATCCAAGACTCGGCAAAACAGCAATTCGGAACACTCTCCACCCTCATCGCTCAATTCGAGAAGAACGACGCTAATGCGCATACCCAACTACGGGAAACGGCTCTGAGAATGCGTGATGCTGGTGAGGGGTTGTGGGACGAGGTTAGGGTACGTACGCAGCGGGAGATGGAGGTTAGTGCGGAAGGTGGTAGGAAGGTTTTGGATGATCAGGTTAGGGAGATGCGGTATATGGTGAGTCTGTCAACGCTGTCTGTTTTTCGGACGCGGGCATTGACAAGGTCGGATTGCAGATGGATGCTCTACTACATGACACGGCAGAAAAGGTACGTCTAAATTCGACAAATTTTAGCAGGTTGGCTAATCACAACAACATTGTTATAGCATGATGCTGGTATGCAATCGCTCGCTTTGCAGAATCAACAGCAGTTCGAGATTGCCATGACACAAGACCATATTCGTTTCGGCCAGATGATGGATGATCGAGTTGCGCTGTTTACAGTAGGTCCTCCCGCCTACATACATGATTCCGTTCATTGATCCGGTCATGTTGCTTTTCTACAGGATGGCTTTCGCGTAGCGTCCGAGGAGTTGTCCGGTGAATTCAGCAGGCATCATGAAGTTAGTTACTTTTTTCCTTCAAACAATCGGCGTACCTTGCTTACATCGTATTGTGGTTCTTCTGTTGCAGAGTTTACGATCTGTTTCAACTCTCACTAAACGGTTACCTCTACTCCTGGAAATCGCCTTGGACCAGACTCAAGCGTTGCAGGTACGGATACGCAGAACTGTATCAGCGCGATGACTTTTGTGCTGACCGGCTGTCTCGATCTCCAGGAGTTACAAGCAAAAGGGCATAGTATGATTCAAGAGACCGTCAACCTCACCGAGGTACTTGATGAGAAGCTACAGGCAACGCTCAGGATGGCTTCGGCTTCGCATGTTGCGTTTGAGGAGTTCAAGGAGGAGATCGCCTACTCGCGTTACAGCACTACTGGAATATCATTCTGGCGTTTGATGGAATTCACCGGAACTTGTGAGCTTTCATTTCAGACTGCGCTTCTCTTTTTCGGCATTAACACGCTTGCTTTGTGCATCCAGTTCTACCATATTTCTCGTCGCCTGCCTTCGTAGCACTCAAAGCCCAACCGATCTTCAACGCGTCGTCACTTCTGGCAAGCACCTTGGGCGCGGTTATCTTCAACGCCATAGCTGTCGCGTTTTACTCGATTGTTCGTACTCTTGTTCGCTTATCTCGATCACGTCCACAAGCTGACAAAGGCTCCCCTTGTTAGACAACTGTCTGGGTCCTTTTCCGTACCGGAATATGGAGATTAGCTAAGAGGGCGTGCCAGATCGTGTATACAGAGTACGCTGCCTTAAGGGATGAACAGATGACCGATGTGGAGCGAAGGTGAGTTCCAACTCAGATCGCAACAAAGTTTCTCAAACTCAAAGTACGTTGCGTTTAAAATCCGCAGGCCTGTATGTAAGAGCTACGCTGTAAAAGTAGAGCCTGAAGATTACCGTCCGCCCACAATAACGACAACATCCAGAAGACCGCTCGAACGCCGAGTCTGTCACGTAGCACCAGAGCGTACTCAAATGACAACAAGAAAGGTCTCGTTCGGGCGCAGGATAGATCATCTGGCCAGACGAGCGCAGTCCGAGCCGCCTCTATAAATGGATATCGATTCAGTACGTCGCGAGTAATGCATATTTACCAAGTCACTTTCGTTCGCACAAATCAATGATTAGTTTCAAGCCTTAATCGCAAAAGCTTATGGTTAGTCAGGTTCTGTATCGATAGCACAACAGTTGTATCATATTCGTTCAAGTTAGTTGCCCTTCATATCGACCAGGGTCGGAGACACTATCGAAGATACGAGCATTCATAGAATACGTTGGTCATCCAGCTTGACTCTGTTACCCATTCGCTACGGATAGCCATATGGCGATACAGTTATCTGACCCTGCCAGCGCTGTCTTTCCCTATCTGAAGTGGGTAGTTGTATCGCCGCGGCGAGTGGCGTAGGTATCTGAAACCCTGAAGTTAGCCCCTGGTTACAGTTTTGAAGATGTTCAAAAGTTCACTGATGTACCTGCCAGATACACATGATGATCTGACCGCTATAGAGTTTGGCATTGGCATAATCCACGTCTCAATGCCCTCCTTTACTGGATGCAAGCAGTGAAAGCCGAAATCATCACTCACGTGTTGACCGCTACTCCGACGCCTACCAACGCTATGTAAAGCCCGGATCACTCTCGTTGGATATCTGAAAGTAGCGATAGGAGTGGCTGTATATCATTCCGAGGAGGATACCCTGCAACGCGATCCCGAGTGCTGCTCCTTTCTATAAGATCGCGGGAGGACGTATGTTCAACCTAAGATTCAGAGTGCGGTGCACGATGCAGTAGATGAGAAGGACAGCTTACAACCAGACTGGGAACATCGGAGTCGGCTACGGAAAAGATCAAGCGGTCAATCGGGTTGACAGTTGCTCAGGACATGTTCATCGTTGCTGACCTGGCCGTTGCGCTGAGGAGATAAAAAGCTAGCGAAGGTTGCGCTTGACGCATAAAAAGGGAAGCGGTTTGAAGAAAAGTCGTGCGCATTATATTTGCGTTGTGTATATCTAACAGATGCATTTTGCTACCAGCTCCGCTGCTCTGTCCTGTCGACCTCGCAGTTCACGTCGATGCCACGTTGCTTATCTTTGACCACTTGCATGGAAGACAGCAAGCACAGAAAACGAGGGAACAAGCTAAAGAACCCGCTACAATGCAGCGGGGTCGATCTTTCGATGGCTGGCCCCCGCAGTTTGCTCAACCAACAAGTCAGCTCCTGAGCCTGCAAATATCTCGAACGCGTTCTTTTGTGAACGATCGATGTATCAGTTGCACATTCGGATAATATGCTTGTCGAATATGAGCGGTGGGTGGAGGGGAAAGAGATACTGGACAGTTGGTTAGGCCTTGTCGGAAACACAGTTCAGCGCAAACTCAGGAAGGTCAACCATCAGCCACTGTAGCTTTCACCAACTTCGATATTTCTTCTTTCTTCTCAACCCTTCTTCATTTGTGTGATGTCTCGGGTGAACGCGTGAAGCTCGGAAGCGATTTCTCCAGCTTGTTTCCGCGAGAGGACCGCGGCTGTCAACACTCCTTACAGAGTTCCCCTCCTATTACTACCCCTTTCATATCCTTTTATACTCTCTTTACATTCCGCAATCCCGCGAAAATCGGAAGCGCGATAAGAGCTATAAGAGCGAGCGATAAGGATTCATGGGTATTTCGAGCTTCATAGCTTCAGCGTTCTCTACTTATCTTTGTAGGCGATACACTCCCGTATCTAGGAACGCTCTCACGCATAGAATTCCCAGTGATTTTACGTTCACTCGGCGCTAGATGTACGTTTCTCGACATCGACAGCTACATCTACCTCCTCTGACTTCTGCCGACAGTTGCATTAGCAACGGACTCAACACTTTCGAGCCAATTACCAGCTTGGAGATTATCATGTCCAGATGTACCGCGGGTACTTGGCGTCAGTGGGGTTGGCAAGATGATTATCGGTAGCAGATGACGGGTCTCCGCAATTGACGGTAATTGAGCGGTATATAAGCCTTGGTACGTTGCGTTTCGTCCGTACGCGAGCTTTGCCTCCTTCGCATCGAAAGAGTTCAGCATTAACTGACTCCAGCTTCAAGGACGTTGAAATTCAACCAGACACATCGAAATGTCCAGCACAACAGCATTACCTCAGGGAGCCGGTTACGGTGTCGTTGTAAGTATACTCTCCATAATCGCTATATGTGCATGTGCTGACGCCTCGCGCTACAGATCGGCATGGGTCTGTTCTTCTCTGCGTTCATGATCGGACTTACCAAGGTCCAAACGAGATATACCAGCCTTCAGCCGAGCAATGCCGAGGAGTTTACCAGTGCGAGTAGAAGGTATGTCTGATCGATGTTGCGAATGCTTCGCATATGCTAACCGCAAGTCTCTGCTCATCGTAGTGTCAAGCCAGGGTTGATTGCGGCAGGGTAAGCTTTCCATCGACGGACAAGACTGGGACTGCGGACATTAATCTCGCACTATATATCCTTAGTATCGTCTCTGCTTGGACATGGTACGGCTTCCGTATCCTTATTATCGTCCAGCACTTCCCCTGACTATCGCCGAATCCATAGGGCAGCGACACTTCTCCAATCTAGTGCCGTGGCATACAAGTATGGAATCAGCGGGCCTTGGTGGTATGCTGGTAAGCACCGCAAGTCCCTGCTTCGTAAATTGTTCCTGCTGACCCGGCGATATTTGCGAGATCGCAGGTGGAGCATGTGTTCAGGTAAGTATCTTCTGGATGATGTTGGTTGTAAATGTTAGACCGATCGAGTTCGTCTCCGCTCAGGTTTTACTGTTCGCCATGATCGCCGCCAAAATCAAGCAGAATGCACCAAATGCTCACACGTAAGTCTCATGCTGAGCACTCGACCGCGCAGCATCCGACTCTGAAGGCCGTCACAATTTTCTAGCTTTCTCGAAATCATCCGAGCAAGGTGGGGCAAGCTCGCACACCTCGTCTTCCTATTCTTTGGTCTTGCGACAAATATCATTGTTTCGACAATGTTGATCTTGGGTGGAAGTGCGACGGTGACGGATTTGACGGGGATGAGCACGATTGCAGCTTGTTTCTTGGTAAGTCCGCATTTGTTTGGACGATAGCGATGTTCCTAATCGCTTGTTTGTGTAGATTCCCATCGGTGTTGCTGTATAGTAAGTTGAAGCTATGCTTGAACGCAGCATGGCACACGTCTGGTTTTGATTCCCGCTGATCACTTTCCGCATTTCCACAGCGTCGTGACTGGCGGTATGCGAGCTACATTGATTGCCGTGAGTTGAGCCCGAATCAGTGACACAAATGATCAAGCCGACTGATGATATGCTGCGGATGACTAGGACTACACACATACCGCCGTTTTGTTTGCCATTATCATGACCTGTAAGTCATTTAGCCAATGGCATGCAATCAACGCGACGACTGAAAGCGACGTCCTCTCACAGTCTTGTTCACGGCTTATGCAAACTCGGATCTCATCGGTTCATTCAGCAAGATGCATGAGATGCTCAGCATCGCCACTCAGGAGAATCCTGTTGCGGGTAATGCTCATGGAAGTTATTTGACAATGAGAAGTAAAAATGGTTTGATCTTTGGTGTGATCAACGTTGTGGGGTAGGTCCTGGTCTGCTATCTAGTCTCATAGCTCCGTGCTGACACGTTCAACATTGTCTTTCAGCAACTTTGCAACTGTCTTCAACGACCAGGCATACTACCAACGAGCCATCGCCTCTGAGCCTGCATCCACCGTCAAGGCTTTCTTGCTCGGCGGTATCTCCTGGTTCTGCATTCCCTTCGCCTTCGCCACTACGCTTGGATTATCAGCCGTGGCTCTCAGTCACGGAGAGAACCCTTTGATTCATTTGACCAGTGCCGAGGTCTCTGCGGGTTTGCCTGCACCGAAAGCTGCTGCTGGTGAGTCCATCTTCATTCGGTCATTTTCCTTTCCTCAGATTTACGTTTTCGGCTTGTCATCCTAGCTTTGCTTGGAACTAGCGGTGCAGCTGCAATGCTCGTATGTGCGTTTCTTGACTGGCCCTCGAAACATCTCTCACTGATTATGTTACATTATAGATTCTCCTCTTCTTGGCTGTCACTTCGGCCGCTTCCGCTGAGATCATCGCGACAAGTTCCATCCTCACCTATGACGTTTATGGGTAAGCCAATACTTCAGTATTGAGATATGAGATGATCTTTATTGATTCAGTTGTATAAAACAGCACGTACATCAACCCTCGGCCGACTGAGAAGCAGATCTTATGGGTATCGTACGTGTATCAACTTCCCTTTTGCCATACGGCTAGATGCTGATTTTGAGAAACAGCCATATCTGCATTGTTGGGTATGCCATCATTATGGGCGTCTTCGCTGTCATCTTCCACTACATCGGCATCTCTATGGGTTGGCTGTACGAATTCATGGGTACCTTGCTCGGCAGTGCCGTTGTTCCTATTGCGCTGTGTATCTCCGTCAAGAAGGCGAACAGGATGGGTTGCGTTGTTGGTGCCTTGTCTGGATTCGCATCTGGTATTACTGGTGAGTATATTATGTGTCATCTCTATACCCAAGCACATGCCGACTTGATTTGGATTCAGGTTGGCTTGTTGCGACTTCGAAACTCAACAATGGCGTCATTAACGTTGAAACAACCGGCGGAGACTACGAAGTGAGTTTGGACGGTGTTCCGCTTGCAATCGAGCTGTGACACTCATACGCTACCTTGTTTGCAGATGCTCACTGGTAATCTGTTGTCGATCGGGATTGGCGCCATCGTCTCCCTCACCTGGACATACCTTCGCCCAGACGACTTTGATTGGGAGATTACACGCAACATGGCAATCACCGGTCACACTCCTGCCGTCACCGAAAATCTCGAAGGTGTCGACATGAACGTCGATGATACGCCTTTCAACGAGAAGGACAAGTCAAGCATGGAGAAGGTCGATGAGACACAGCAAACAGTTGCGGCTGTTGATGAAGAAGGTTTAACTACACCAGAAGAGATTGAGCGGGCAGGACTGCACAAGGCTTTCCGATTTGCCGCGGTGTCCGCATTGCTGCTGACTGCGATCTTTTTGGTTGTGAGTACTTTGTGTTATCAGAATCAATACAGCGATGCTAACTTCATTCGTATATCTCAGTTGATTCCCCTACCATTGTTCTTCTCCTCGACTGGTATGTCGTCTGCAAACTGGACCCGCTATGCACCGTTTCTGATCGTTTCTATATTGCAGTTTTCGGTGTCAAGGGTTTTACAGCTTGGGTCATCATTGGCATGATCTGGGTGTTTTTGGCGAGTTTCGTTGTCGTCGTTTATCCGCTATACGAAAGCCGAGCGGGAATCATGGAGGTAAGCTCGAGTGAAACACGATAGATCATGAATGTTAGCTAATTTGCACTTTGCTTTAGGTCCTCGGCGGCGTCAGGAAGGATATGCGATCATGGGGATCTGGTAAATGGATTCCGGAGGCCTCCAAGGCGTCCTCTTGAGGTAATCTCTACAGTAACATCGCTGCAGGAGGTCTTGGGTCAAGTAAACCGGGTAATTTGTAATAGGTTCTTATGTCGATGTGATCAGATTCCAATTTTAGGGCTTAACCAAACAATCGGCATTGAACCACTTACGCGACGACGCCAAACAATACCTCGTCAACATGTTTGCCTTCCTGGCAGTCGAATCCAGCTTTTTGCGCTTCTGGATGGTTCGTGTCGACCTGTCGACCTGAAACGCCAAAGAAAAACGCGCAACCGCCAGCAATGCAGCGAAAGGAGTAAAGAAGGATGGAATGAATGAATGCTTGTTTTTTCTCTTTGTTTTTCGGTTTCTAGGTATGTATCAGCTGCTTGTTGCGATACATCGATCTCCTGGCCGTAAGCGTCATCTGCGATTCGCACCCGAAAGTCAATACCAGGGCGACTCCCGCTACACTTAGATACACCATGTCCTCCGATATCGCACCCGACTCGTCGCCGGCGTCACTAGCCTACTCGTCAAAAGGAGCTAGTCCTGTCGCCATCCCGTCCGTACCTCCCCAGGACGAAAAGTACGACGCCGTTGAAGAACAGCTCCGGAATATGAGTGCAGAGGAGTATGCCGAAAGGGAAAAGAATTTGCTGTGGAAGATCGATAGGAGATTGGTTCCCTGGATGACGTGAGTTGCGATACGAGCCATTATTCACCTCAACTGACCCATATCCTCCTCCAGAGTTCTCTTCACTCTTTCGTTCCTGGACCGAACCAATGTTGGAACGGCAAGACTCTCTGGATTGACGAGGGATCTGCACATGTCCCAGAACCAATTCAACATCGCCAGCACCGTTTTTTTCGTGACGTTCGTAATCATTCTAACCTTGTTCTCAGCGCATTTCTTGCCGAATCGCTAACAATGCTCTTGCTTGTAGTTATGTCGTCTTCGAAATCCCTTCCAACCTCGTCCTCAAGAAGTTCCGCCCAAGTCGGTGGATCCCTGCCATTGTCGTCGTCTGGGCGATCATTCAGATATGTATGGGTCTGGTGGAAACGTACGGCCAATTGCTAGCGTTGAGGTTGCTGCTGGGTTTATTTGAAGCTGGTCTTTTCCCAGGTGAGTCGTTATTATCAGCTTGAATTGCCCATCAACAAACGCTCAAGCATCGTCAACGCCATTCCAGGCATGTCCTTCTTTCTTAGTTACTGGTATCAGCGCAAGGAGGCTTCCAAACGTATTTCTCTGTTCTTTGCCGGTGCCGTTATGGCGGGTGCGTTTGGGTAGGTGCCTTATCTCGCCGTCTTAAGCTATTTCCTGAACTGAAATACCTCCCTTCGACACGTAGAGGAATTCTCGGCTACGGCTTTTCCAGGATGGACGGAATCGGTGGCAAGTCCGGCTGGTCTTGGATCTTCATCATGGAAGGTCTTATCACTCTGATTGCGGGACTCATATCGCCTTGGCTTGTGCATGATTGGCCTGACCAGAGGACCAGGTTCCTGGACCCCCTCGAGAAACGAATTGTCTTAACCAGACTGAAAGCGGATACCGGACTCGCCTCTCAAGGTACATTCAACTGGAAGGTTGTGAAGCGCGCTGTCCTGGACTGGAAGACTTGGCTATTCATGTTGACCTATATCGGAGCGGCAATGCCGGTATACGCTCAAAGCATCTTTACACCGACCATCATCGCTTCACTCGGTAAATGGACGACACCGCAATCCTTACTTCTTTCCACTCCCCCATACGTCTTTGCATTTGTCACCACCATGGTCACCGCCTACTTTTCCGACAAGACCGGCAAGCGAGCGGCGTTCTTGATGTTCTGGAGCGTTATGGGCGTCATTGGATATATCCTACTGATCACCATTCCTCGTTCACACCCCGGCGCACTCTACTTTGCCGTGTTCCTGACTATCGGCTCAGCTGCGCCTTGTACCGCTACTACGATCGTCTTCGCGGCTGGCAACTTTGGAAACCATTACAAAAAGGCGGTTTCGTTGGGCATGATGTTCTCTTTGGGTAATTCTGGCGGCATCGTCGCTTCTCAGTGAGTTGCACCAGGTAGCAATGTAGAGGAACGCGGGCTGACAATGCTTTGTGCTTCTGCAGGATTTACCAAGTCAAGTACGCTCCCCGGTACATCACCTCTCACGCCGTTAGTCTCGCATTCATGGCTGTATGTAACTATTCAAATTGCTTTCCTCTCGCTATCGCTCACTCAGTAATTTTTGTATAGATGGTCGGTGTCTGCGCAGCCATCCTATACTTCGGCCTCAAACGCGAGAACAACCGAAGAGAAACACGATACGGTCCAGTCCTCGATGACCACGGGTACACTGACGGAGTTAACTCAGGATTGAAGAGAACGCAGGGAGTATTGAGTACCTGGCAGCAGGATCTTGAGGATGAGGAGTACCTTGCCCGGTGGGGATTGACTGGGATGAGCAAGGAGGAGATTCTTGACTTGGGGGATGATCATCCTTCTTTCAGATACGCACTTTGACAGTGCCCTCAACTCACACGGACCGATATTTTTACTTTGTTATTAGCTTTTCGAATAGGCAATTGAGTTCTCTCTTCCTCTATAGATTTTTCGTTCTTGTAGCTGCGTGTCGTATTCTTGTCTTACTACCATCTCATTCGTTTCTCTGTTTACACACTTTTTGACCGACGCGTTTCCCATTACGTCTGGTATCGAGGCGATACATGAAACTAGGCTTCATGTAGCTTTTCAGATATTGCAGTAACAAGACGGAAACTCGAGCGCATTAGGTTGCAAGCAATCGGCGCGCAACAAGAGCAAGCGGTGGCAAGCTGCGAAGCTGGTGTCATAGAAGAAGCACTTTGAAGTCAATCGTCGTCAGAATCTAGGTCGTTGCATGACCATATCTATTGCTGAAGGTCTGCATTCGAGCGCCGTCCAGAACTTCGTTTTCACTAACTTATCTGCCTCTGGGCCTCATCCCCGACAATCGCGATCGAGTTGTATGAATAACGTCGTCTAGCATCGAGACAATCTATATCTGAACCCTGTCATAATGTTTTTTATTCGCTCGCCATGCACGCTGTTCAGAAGTATCAATATTACCAGCCTGCAGTAAGGCAGGGCTGCGGTGTACCGTGATGGGAGTAATATTGTTCGCGACGTTAAATAATATATCATATCTCATATAGTACTATAGTCGTAGTCTATTGATTGATCTAGATACATAGAAAATGATATTAGAGACATACTAGGTGTTCGCGGGGTCGGAGCGATGCCGTTTGAAGGAAACGTCGTTTTGCTCGACGTATCAGAGGTTGCACGTTCTGTACTTCATTCTGTGCAACTTCTCGATTCACTGAGTAGGGAGAGCTTGTCCGAAGCTTGAAGAATGAAATCTCCTACCAGGCATGGTCCAAGAGCTGGTCCAGGACCACAATCGTTGTCAAATCGAAAACGTCGAATCGGTCTGGAAAGCTGTCTGGAAGGTTTCACTGTTGCATCTGTGCATGTCTGTAACGGCTGTCTGAATCAAGATACCGATAGAAAGCAGATCACGATCACTGACATGAGTAGAACGAACGTCGTTTGCAATCACGAACGGTATACGACATACCTGATGTCTGCCACGCTCCATTTGTATCTCGCTTTATCGACTTTGATGCGTGAATGGATCTCGCGTGTACGAATGATGTCAGTGGGAAACGTCGGCCTCCTCTGCTCGAAGGCTGCGTTGACAAGGATCGCTGACATTCCTCGACTCTCCCGGATTTCCCGGATTCCTGCCGTGACTGATTTCTCGTTGATCCGCTGCCAGTGTTTTCCACTACTTCTACCAGCTCATTTACCAGCTTGATGCGTCCATACACGTATGTGGTCACCGTAGCCGCCAACTGATGATGCATTTGTCTGTCGAGAGACGGAACTTCCGCGAAAGCAGCACGAGAAAGAATGTACGAAGACTTACAAGTTCTACCAGCCCAGACCAGTCCTTTTCTTCCCTCATTCTCCTGTTTTCCCTCTTCGCACACATTAGTGTAGACGGGGAAGCCAGCTCTGAACGCAGCTAGTCAGCATCAGTACGATATCAGCCTTTCCAGCGGAACTCGACATCTTCGAGAACGAGACTCACTGCCGATAAATCAACTCAGCCCGCGGTCCCTTCGACAGCCATCCCGTTTTGTTGTTGGAGACTTATGCCCTGCATTGGCTCTGCATCGCAAACAGTCACGCATGGCATGTCGTACGAAGCTCTTGCCTGACAGATGTATGGTGTTGACCGAGAGCTTTGCATGGGTACGTTGTAGTAGCTGTTGTAGTTGTCAATGATACGTTGATGTGTGAGTTTACATGGCACTGGAGAGCAATCGAGCTCGGACTAACTGGCGGTCCGCACCAGGTCTTCGAAGATAGAACAGCTGATAGAACCCAGCTTGATTATTACGAGGCTTGCCATGGGAGCTCCATGCTCAGTGACTCGACCCTACCTTGTTAAGAGAGTTAGGCTATCAGGACTTCGAAGAACAGCCACGCTTACCACAACACTAGCCAGGCTTTTGACAGCTCTGTTGACGAGCAGACAACAACCTGAAACGCAAGTTCGGTCGATCGCCTCAGCTTCTGATGAGGATCAGCAGAACTATCAGCGGTGGATGAAGTGATGGTGAATGGGATACCAGATGAGATTTGTCGAAAAGAAGGCACGACATTGTGAGTCGTTATCTTTCCAGAGAGCAATCAAACAGTAGCTAACAGAGTGATCAACTCACTACTCACGTTCCAGGTCGTATACATCGGCACCTAAGGCTGCTCACAACGTCAAGCAGGACCGCGGACTACCGGACAAATCGATGTCTGTTCAAAAATCTGTAAGCACAAACTACTCATCGTGCTGTCCTCATACTCAATCTGCGGTTGCTGCACACGACTATAGAAGTGACTCATCTGTACTCCTGTCGAACTCGCCGTATCTCGTACTTCCACATCTGGCATAGCTCCGGGCTCCGGCTCCTATTCGAGGCTTTCACGTCGACGCGGTCCGGAAGCTTGTCCAGATTCAATTCGCTATCATTGATTGAAGTCAACATGTCCGCCACTGCCGGACGTCATCACGATCAGAAGCCCTCTACGATCGTTGACGACCTTGCTCATTCGCCGTCCGCCATCATATCCGGGTTACACGCTCAACTATTCGCGTTGTACAGTCCCTTGAAATGGCGTGACTTCAACTACTCGCAGAAGTACGGAAGAGAATGGCATACTGCTCATGAGGAAGGGAAAGCGGTGTTGAATGGCGAGCGGTACAAGCAGGCGATACGGTATTTCAGTAGAGTGAGCAATCATAATCGCCAACTCCACTCCGCAGATCAACTTGTTGACTTCCTCTTTGCACGCACTTAGGCCGCCGGTCATGTTTACAAGATAGAATTTGCAGACAGCAGCGAGCGCTCAGTCATACTATCTGGTATCTTGAAACGTCGAGCTTTCGCACTTTACAAGATCGGACGGTATGAGAACGCTCTATCTGATATCAACATTGCGATCCGTCTCATCACTCGAATCAAGGAACCGGATATGCATCTGCTCGTTACCGATATTCAGCTGGCGATGAAGAAATACGATGATGCTCAGAAGTCATGCCAGGAAGCGTTCAAGATCTCGCTCAAAGTCAGGGCGGCACCAAAAGCAGGATTGACAGACATAGAGCGGGAGATCGCGCACAACATCAAGCAGCTGGTAGGAAAAGAGGAGGAGTACAAAGGCGTCCGGCTTGATCCTGTTCAACACCTATCCATGGACATCCTCGAACTCGTCATGCAACACGGTCTCGCCGGTGACAACTACTTTGCTTGAAAATGTACCTGGGTATCTCGATCCTGGCGACAAACTCTACAAAGTATGCCTTCCGTCTGGCACGTCTACACCTACAATGCAGGAGCAACTCGTACTGCACTTCCGAAACGTCAAGCTTGGGCACAGAACGCTGACAACCATTTCCGGGAGATCCGGCTGCTACATGTAGATACGAAAACGGCAATCAACAAGATCAACAAATCCTGGAAGCCGTATCTCAAAAGCATGGACACGTTGAGACTCGAGGGAACTACTATGAACAATCCGCACGTCGTACAGCATTTCGCAAAGGCGCATTCTAAATCTTACAACGTTAAATCGCTGCACCTTCACTCGTTCAGTCACCAAAGGTTCAGCAATGCCGAGCTCGACTTGGGCTTGCTGACGCCTGACAACCGAGCGACAGTCCGAGAACTCCACCTTGCCGGTATATACTTGGATCCGTACGAACCTCTGGCCGACGAAGCAGATGCATCGGGATGGACTGCTCTGCGACAGCTATCGCTTACTCAGTGTTTGATCCTACCATCGAAACAGAAGATCGCAAAAGGCGATTTGGAGGACATCGAACAACTTGTGCAGCAGGACCACCTACACTCTGTTCTACGACGAGCGCTCAACCTGGAAAAACTGGTAGTCGCTCTCAACGTTTTGATGATCTCGTCTACATGCTCTTATCCGGCCACTTACTCTCGTGATATGACGGTCCTGGAGCATGTCCATACTTTACGGATTCCGCCTCCCTGCTTTTGGAGCCTCCATATCGCCACGCCCAATGTCCGTCATCTAGCTTTTACCTTTGGCCACAATCCTATTCGAACGAGGTCTTCAGCACAGGATCATTCGCAGCAGAGCGGACTTGTTCCATCTTTGTCATCTTTTACGCCGACAGGGATCGATGTGGGCAAGCTCGTCAGTGTGGAGTTTATGATCAACGGAGGCGATACAAAGGATAATCTGTTGAATTGGCTAAAGGGGATGAAGAATGTGGAAAGGATGACCGTTGTCTCTGTCAAGCTATCGAACGGTACGGCATCTCAGTTGTCGCCACATTTTTCGCCAGAGGAATCGAGACTGGAGGAAATGAACGTCGGATCGGATCCAGCCAACACCGCGAATCGCTATCTGGTCGCTTTGCTTCGCGACAATCCCTTGCTGTGCCTGAAGTTACAAGAGCTTCACTTGGCCGACATGTACACGCCCGAAGAGCCTCTCTTGGCATGGGTCCTAGCTCGAAAGTCCGGTCACCATCCCGTATCGGCAGTCACCACGCTCGCGTTGAAACATTGCACCTACATCTCGAGTTCCGGTAATCAGCATCTACGAAAGCATCTTCCGTCATACGATAATGTCGAACTAGGAGGAATCTCGCGCATTGATTGGAAAGGGCTTTGTGATGAATGGGACAAATCGGTGATCAGCAACGGGACTAAGGATTTGCCTGGGTCAATTCCCGTGGGAGACCTCACTATCGATACAGAGGTTGAAGAATAAAAACCGGCGACTGAAGCGTTCCGCTTGTGTCGACGGCTAGCGCTGGACTGTGGCTAGCGGTTTATTTCTCAATTGACGACTTCTTCGAGATATACAAGATACCTCCCATTGTCTGCATATCGGATCTGCGACCACATTCAACGCCATGGACAATATTCCACTACGTTTTCACCTCATCGACCATATCTTTCCGCCACACTTATTTATCATACATGCCTGTCGGAAAGCTGGTTTGCCGCCGGGCCTACTTTCGAAATATGGCATACAAAACGCCGGCCATCAATCATGTGCACCTCTTTTGCTAGACGTTGTATAGTAGCTTCGTTCACGATATCATGGGCAATCAGGTAGAAGGGCAGAGTTGAATTATAACCCTAGTGTTTGTGACGTTCGAGTAAGAATGCCGGAAGGATTCGATGCCTTCCGTAAGACGCTTGAATGATGTGAACTTAAACTTGACAAGTTCAATCTATTGTGGCAGCACTCTCCTGCATGCTACGTTAAGCTGTGGATTGCAGGACAACAGACGACATCACATATTCACACATAACATATTCACTAGCGTCTATAAGGAAGTGACCTACAATATCGATAGTTGGTGTAACTCGTCATACGGATAACGCTACTATACGCGGACTTGTTGTTGTAACCCAATATGTTCGACCCCTTACTGCCTTGTTATATTGCCTTGGTTTCCAGCTCCCGCGCGGTGCAATCGTTCGGGGCGGTGTGGACCTCCGCCTGCCCGACGCCATGGTTTGCGACATATGCATTCATTCAACCGCCGCCAGTCTGATAAACCCCGCCAGGTCACTCAGCCTTGCCTTTCTGGACAACTCGTGAAGATTGGTCTTCCCAGCATCAACTCTAACATACAGCGCCCGAAATGCTGTCCCTCCATTGAACGACAACATCAGTCAAGCTGTTCTGGTGTCTTGTTGCAGTATCTGGCAGCTTCAATGGCTCCTGGTTGCTGCAGACCCGTACGAACCTGGTGTCTTGGTCGGTGGTTTGCCATCGCTACGTCAGTCGTCTTATACTAACATGTCAATGTGCTCAGCTGTTTCGTGCTGCTCTAGGATACTATGGCGTGTGGCGAGGTTTATAACGTAACTTGGGGAGGGAGCTTAAAGCCGACGAATTCAGCTTGTATCTTGCCTGAGTACCGAGAAACCCGCCGCCCTTTTCGCCATGTCTAGAACCATGCTGTTCGGCATCTGACTATTGACAACTACATAGACAATGGCGAGACGTGAAACCGAACGGGGTACGATCACAGACTCTTATCAAGCTCTGAATCTGGCTCTCTGATTGAACTTGTCTCCCTTGGCTGTGTACAGAGCTTCACCTCGGCCTTGAACCCGTACCCGCTCGTAGAGAACACTACGGACAACCCGTACAAGTGGAACGTCTCGTTGCCCGTGAGTACAACCTGGTCAGTAGACTCTTTATACCATCCTAATCATGCCATTGTCATTGTGAACCTCTGTGCTAACTGTATATTTCGTCAATGTTATCCTGTACGTTAGTATTCACATCTTTCAACGGCGACGACGGTCGCAATAACGGCATCGGCTATTCAAATATGACGGTGCTGGGCAAGGTTTCGGCAACCCGCAAACCTCCCGTGGTGGCTAGGTCAGTTTTCTTGAATATGTTAGGGTTCATGACGGCCATTCGGGCCGTGCCAGTACTCGTACTGATACATTGCCCATTGCGTTGCATCTGCAGCGCGTCGATTTTGAGATTCACTTTGCTGGCTCTTGTTACCATGATGCATCTTTAAGCTCTCAGGCGTTGACTTGGGGAAGGGAAGGAGACAAGATGGATAGTGATGATGTACGAGGACTTTCCAAAGAAATAGGTTGTAGGTTTGATTCAGGTTTCGAGATACTATACGCAAATTGCTTTGAGCCGCAGCGACTTATCGACTGCCGGCCGCGCTTGACCTTCTCGCTATCCTGATGTGGTCTTCAAACCACCAGATGCAGGGACATCTATTCGAGCAAGCTCTTGTTGTTGGATATCTATGCTACATTTCAGCGCAAACGTTTCTCAGGCGGAATTGCTGTCGACACGCTCAATCGCACGAGACATGGGTGCCTCTGTTCTTGAGCATTTGAGGCTCCAGACATGATGTTCGCAATGAATAAAGCATTCAGGCAAAAGCCATCATTCAATGTTTGACATCACCATCTGTACATTACAGCCCTGTTCTACGGGGTATGCTGGCATTTTCGCCAAAGGTCGGTCTTCTGAATCCTTTCTCGTATTCAACGTACTTGGTAGTCTGTCGATACCGGTCATCGATGTTCGGATATCTCGGACGGTGTCGCTCCTTCTGCTTGCGTCCATAAGACCGTCCTCCACCCGAAAGATCGCTCTACTCTCCGAATAACCTTCCACCTCTTCTGACGCACACTGATACCTCACGTTTTCTCCCAAGTCTCGAGCTGTGGGCCTGCGTTGACGCAACTGAGCCTCATTGGCGGTTTGAAACGATATCAACGTTTACTCTTGTTGCGGTGCTGGATTGTTATCGAGCGTGACCACCATCTGCACTGCAAGCAAACTGATGGCGAACAAGGGAATATACCTGGTCGGGAACGCTGTAACTCACCCTTCCTTCTCGAGAAAGCCACCTTCCTTTTGCCGGACATTCCTGCTTACTCGACTCTACCCGCGACTTCTTGTCGTGCAAAGGAGTGACGCCGACGACGGTTGATTCTGCCGCTTGATGATAATCTTGCGAGCCGTCTTGCTCTTGGTAAACGTTGACTCGCCATCGCGCAGCGTGCCAGTCAAATTATTCCTTTTATGGTGCTCCTTCTTCATTGGCCGACGAGTGCGTTACCGGCACCCTGTTGACGACCTCCTTCCGGCACTGGCAACGTCCTTGCCTTTCGATATGCGAAAAGCCGGGAAGCAGCTCCGCGATGGGATGCAAGTTGAATGTACGTAGCCGGTTGGCGGATGGTATATTGGAAAACTGGGTGCGATGGGATCAGTCGAGGAAGATTGTTTTCGAGCAGACTCACCAGGTCTGTCCGTCTCTCTACGTCTCCTAGTTTTCTTGTTATATCTCCATCCCTAGCGAAGGTCCTGACCTATCTGGCCATCCGATGTCGCTGACAAACGATACTTGATAGGGTCTCCGACGAGGCGGGACGAACGATCAGCAGCTATAATAAAAACACTCCGCCCCTACCGGTAAATCTCTCTGTTGTGCGTCCGTGTGTGCGTCCGGCTTGCATGGCTATCAGCATGCCGGTTGAAAGCTGAGGTGATGTTCGCCGGCGACCAGGTGTCCTGCGAATGAAGTCTGCGAGAAGGAAAGCGATGCCATTTGACCGGCGTGAGGAAGGGTTGAAGCGGCGGAGGAAGACCATATCTTGCCTTTCTACGGGTGAGTTTGCGTGCCGGAGCCAGAGGACCGGCATATATGCTGAAGTACGCAACTTTGAAATGAACGTGAAGATAGAAGATATGGTTCGGGCTCTGCAGAACTTAGCTCTTGCAGAAGCTTCGTCCATCATATCTCTTTGCAGTACAGCGGCAGGCGAGAGTCGAGTGCCGGTCAGATAAGGCGTAAAGTCGCCGTTATTGGGCACCTTATTCTTCTGGTGCCCCGCGTCGTGCTTGGCGTTCTAAGCCTTTCCATCTGTTCCTGTTTACTCGTAATGTATTGATTCATCTCATTATTGTTGGGCTATCGCTGGCAAATTCTGTTCCTTGTCCTCCTTCTCTATATATTCCACATGTCTACCGGCCTTTATTTCGCCTCGCGATCAAAGTTGACGTTTGACACCGGCTGATACCGACTTAGTTCCACAAACCGTCACCTCGAGATGTCTGTTCACCAACCCACAACCTTCAAGCTCTTCTGGCTCCTTGCCGCCGTATTCGCCAGCCTCAATGCGCTCCTAGTTTCTGCCGCCGACTCCTACGTACCCACCTTCACGTTGGGCGGGCTACCAGGTGTAAGTTGTCTCTTGGTATTCGGCCTTGTCATGATGCTCACGTTGCTTGTTGTGCTGTAAAGAATAATGAACTTGTTCACAACACTGTGTATAATCTGACTTGGGGCGGTAGCATGAATGCAACGGCCATCAGTTTCTATGTTGCGTGAGTACTGATTCCTCCCCTTCTTCTGCTTGGATGACCTGCGATCCTGCTTCTGACCATCTATACCAACAAAGGCAGTTCCAAGACACCAAGTCTACCAACAATGCGGTAAGGCTCTTAGACAGTCGTCCAGCTTGTCACTGCCTCTGATTGAACTTGCTCCCATTTGGTACGATAAAGACTCAACCTCAAGAACATCACACGCTGGCAGTAAACACGACGGAGAACCCGTTCAAATGGAACGTGACAATGCCCGTAGGCTCCACCTTGTCAGTAAAACACTACCCATTCATTCACCCTTCTTCGTTGTTACAAAGCGTGTGGCTGATAGTGACGCTTTATCCGTGGCGTTCAACAGAGCCTTGAGCGCCTTTCCGAACGTCGGTAATAGCGTCAACATGGACTTTCTCAACCTTCGTGTAGTGAGCAAGAAGACTTCATCTGCGAGCAAGGTTTTCGTCACAAGGTGAGTGTTATGAAAGCGTCGGGCCGAGAGATGATCATTTGTGCACTGTGACTAGCATGCTGATACCTCATTGTTACCTTGCTATGCGTAGTGCGTCGACGTTGGGATTGTTGTTACCGGCTTTCGTTGCTCTGATGCATCTTTAAGCGGCCCAGGACGTCGAGGTTTGGCAGACACGAGGAGGAAAGGGGGTTATAGCGGAGGGCTATTGATACGGGAGGTGTTCAGCGTTTAAAGCAGTTGTAGGTTCACAGTGGAAGTGTTCGCAAACGTAATGTGCAGATTGCATGAAAGATACTGGCTCGGTAACGACTCAACGTTATCAGTTGCCGATGGCATGAATGCAAATGGACGCCGATGAACAGGCAACATCTACTTTCCCCTTCATCGTGCTCTTCTTACTTCTAACTCTTCCTCACACGATCCCGTCGCCTTTCTCACACCGTTCGACTTGCCCACTCGCAAAACGTTGGAAGCGATAGGAGAAGACTTTAGCAGGCTGGTGACAGGGATTCAGTAACATAGCAAAGTCAGTCATTTCGCGATTCTCGGCAGCTGACCAAATACTCCAACTTTGCGCAGCCCTGGACCTCTTGTAGTATCCGATGCCGAGTCGGAGGTCGACACAGCAAAATGGTGCTTTTGTACCCATGTGCTACACAATAGGCACAGCACACCAGATTCTAGGATGGGGACCCCTTTCCGTGACCTCCTTTTGACGTTTCAGGGTCGAGTAAACAAAATCCACGAACAAAGTCGAAAACAATGACATATATCAACCGCGACATCAGCTAGCGGTCTGCCGTTTGTACTACCGTCGAAGTCGTTCAGAAGCTCTTTCCTTCACCCTGGCCAATACCAACTATTCAAGCACTGCAACACTAGTCGACATGGAAGGTGCGACTGTCAACGGTCCAGAAGGTAAGTAACTCATTCGTCTCTGTCGTAACCTAGAACTTGTGGCTGAGAGACGCCAAGTCACCTTCTCCTCGTTTGATAGGACCTGACTGCAAGGAACGCGAAAAGCGATTGATATACCACAGCCTCTATAACGACCCTCTAGCGGATGTGGTACTTATGAGTACTGACGGTATCGGGTTTCGCATACATGATTACTACTTGAAGGCAGCAAGGTTAGTCCGTCGTGCGTATATCTACTTCACACACGACCTAACCCATTCCTCCTGGCCTCGCCTCGTCAATCAGTCCCGTCTTCAGAGACATGTTGTCACTCCCGACCCGTGTTGGTCCGATCCAGCTTCCCGAAACGAGCGAGGCTATCCGAGTCGTCTTGGACGAAACCACCAACATCATCACGACTGGAACCAGACCGAGCTTCCACGTCATGACTGAGGCGCTTCAATTGGCCAAACGTCTCGACATGAAGGGCCCCACGGTGCAGATACAGGAGCGATTCCGCCACTACCAGAACGACGTCATGCGATTGTTCGCTTGGGCTTGTCAGCAGGACCCGGTTGATCGGTTCCTCGCCCGTACAGCACTTTCGGCATTCAGTAACCCGTACATGAAGCCCGATCCTGAAGTCTTTCGACCAGAGGTACGCTCCACCACGCCTTTTCCGAAGAACCTGACGCCGATGTACATCGAGTCGTTAACGACGGTTGGGTACGCTGCTTATTCGCGGGCTATTGATGATTGTCAAGAGGAGTTTGATGGGAGTCTAAAATGGCAGAAGGTACCGAATGCGTTTATCAGGCATCTAGATCGGCTTGAACGATAGGGGGATTGGCTGCGACGGTGCGGATAGGGTATCCGATGTATGAATACGTGTCTTGAATGGACAATGAGAAATAACATTGTGCAAAGCTGCTGGATCAGTATACGGAGAGGTACTGAAAGGCCCAATGCGATGGCTGAGCGACTGAGAGTGTTCTGTACGTTCAGCCAGGTCTCATGAATCAACAGCCGTCTACATCAGTCGGATAGAAGAGCAGATTCGTAGAGATGGAGTGGATCCTCGATGCCTGCACCCCTATGCAGCACTTGTGTCGTCGGAACATTCGCACAATACCCCTGTCGCGATAGGAGCAGCATCGAAACGGAGTTTATCGGGTCGCGTTTCAGGTTTCAGGGTACTCGACTATTCTGCTGTCGGCGCTGCTGTCGGACAGGGGGTGATGGAGTAAAAGCAAGCGGACATTTCGATGAGCGAAGGCCTCCGTACAGACGCTCGACGAATGTAATCAGGATCGCTTCGACTTCAAAGCCAGTAACAGAATTCAAGACACCGGAATAATATCGCAAGACTGCGTCGACTCGTGCAGGCTATTTGATCCGGTCACAACATTATCACCTATCATGGAGAACCTCACCATCAACGAACCCGCCGAAGGTAAGAATATAATTCCAATGACGGCCATAGCAGTAAGTATCATACATCATCTGACTGACACCCTTTCGGTACTACATCCTGCAGGAGACGACGGGCGAGAAGAAAGCAAAGCCTTGAAGTTCAGCGAATCTTTCAACGACCCCTCGGCCAACGTGATTCTCACCAGTGCTGACGGTATCAGATTCCGGGTACACGATTTCTTCTTGAAGGCGGCAAGGTATGCTACCCAATACCAGGACGCGTGCTGTATCCCTAAGTTGACTGACAATTCTATTCCATCTGTGATTGTGATGTAGTCCCGTGTTCCTTGACATGCTGTCTCTTCCCACCAAAGGTGGCCAAATCAAACTCGTAGAGACCGCTGCCGCCATTCGCATGGTGCTCGCCGATGTAACTCACTCGGAGCAGTCCAGGGACGAACCCGAACTCGCAGTCTTGACCTCGGCATTCGGATTGGCGAAGAGGTTCGACATGAAAGGCTCGATGGCCCAGATAACAATCCGATTGTGCGACCACAATGACGGGCCCGCACTGTTGGTCTGGGCCTGTGACCAAGTTCCCATCGACCGCCTTGTCTCTCGATGTGCTCTCGTAGCCTTCACGAACGAAGCTTACTTTGAGATGCTCCTCAAACTCCCTTGGTGCTCCGAAAGAGCCAGTTGCCATCCTAGAAACCTCGAAAGGACTAAGTTGGAAGCGTTGTCTAAAGACGGCTATATCGCCTACTCGAGAGCTTGGGGGGACTGTGCGCAACAGACTGGAAACTCTATTGAGTTTGTGGATTGGGGTGATATGGCGAATGCGTTCATAAACAACTTGAAGCAAATGCGCAAATGATTGACAAGACCCCTAGCTAGACTTGTCTTGGAGGATGTGTATGCCACTTGTCACCTTCTGGTCTTGGTAGCGGTTGTACAGTGAAGGCAAAGGACTTTGACTCTGTATCGTTGTGAACCTTGTTACCATTGGCACTTCAGGGCATGAATTTATGTACATGCTGTCCGTCGACGAGCTGACAACTTCTCCCTCCAAACGATGAGGGACGGATGATCGATCCTTTGAAGACCCTGGTCAAGGCGGTGTAATGACCTACATCGTCGATAGACACACAATACACCACTCCCGATTAATGAACCAGTCTTTATGCGCTCTTCGCAGCATGTAGAGCTCGTCAAGATGTTTTGCCTAATAGAGGTAGCACCGAGTTCATGACGGAACTGAATGATTTCGGAAGATGGTGAAGAGATAGCTGTCGAACATCAAAGAAAATTGTGTCGGGGTCCACGGAAGGTGGCAATATAGCTCGTGCCGGGTCAGATTGCCGGTCTGAGAGCTAGTCTTGATGTTTGGCAACAAGAAATGTATTCGGATAGGCCAAAAATACTGTGTCACTATTGTTGAAACGAATCATAAACTCGCCTTATCGTGGGTAAACCTTGATGTGAGAGTGACATACGTACTCTCGGTATGATATTGCTACTCCTCAAATACAACTCGACCTACTCGTCCTCAGCGCTGCTTAGACCGGACGACTCCTCAGCTTGCGGAACTACCTTCTGCCTCTTCCCACGACCAGTCGCAACACCCTCTCCAGGTGTCCCGTTTCTAGCAGGTATCGCGCGCTTCCTGCCCCTCCGAACGACATCGGGCTTATTCTCGGAAACGGCATCGTTGGTGGAAGGATGGTCCTCTGCTGCGTTGACACTGGTACGCTTCTGAAATGCGTAATTGAACGCAGGTAAGACGATGCGGTGTAGTTTCGAGTGGCGCAAGTTGCGGAAGAGGTAGGGAGACCGACGCGAGGAAGGGTCGAAAAAGGCTTTTTGGTCTCATCAGCTGACTGTCAGGTTCGCACTGAGAAAGACTGTAATCCTCACCCTCTTGTTCCCTATGTCGGCCTCATTCACTGCTGTTCGGGGCTTTGTCTTGCGTGCGACCGGAATCTGCATCCATCGACAAATCAGAGTACGAACAAACGGTACAAGGGGAGTCTTGAAGCCGCCATACACGTACCTTTTTGCTTTCATCAACGTCCAAAGGCATACCATCGATCTCGCTCATATCGCTTGATGGCTCCGCCTTGACCGCGGCTTTTCGCTTTGTCCGTTTACTCGACGAGACTTGGGTGATCGGAATCTGTGTATCAGTACACTCCACGCGGCCGATGGTGAGATTGGATCATTTAATCAACAGGGCCGAAACCGTACCTCTTCACCGGCATCACCAACCTCGCTCAACTCGCTCGAGTCTTCCGCCTTGACCGCGGCTTTCCGCTTGACACGCTTGCTTGATGTTCGTTTAACGGTAGTCGGCAAAGCGGTGTCGGTTTCCTGCTTGACCGTTGTTTCGTCGTCTTTAACAGACAGATCGGAATCGTTACCCGAGTCTGAGACGTCCTCGTCCTTGACCAACTGACAGGGACACCGCTGGATTAACTAAACAGCAACGTGGATGATCGCGAAATAAGCGTACCTTGCCCCTTTTTACTGGCTCCTTGTACACGACACCTTCCGGCAGCTTCTGCAGCTCTTCGATAAACGCGGACGTCCTTCCGCCGACCGTGATGAATTTAAGGGTCGCTGATGATCCGTCCGGCTACCGGGAAGCAGGTGTTGCATTAGTCAGGTGCGCAGCCGCGAACATGAATGTGGTGGGACATACGAGACGCATGCCACCCGTCTCGGTATCTTTGACCTTTCGATTCTTGTCCTTTTTCCCTTTACTCCATCTCCAGCTGAAGAGCCAATCTGCCGAGCGCTCAAGTACGTTAGAGCCCCTACCGCGTGCGAGAAGACAGGAGGACATGCCGTACCTTTTGGAAACTTGCTGTGATCCGCATTCACATCCACCGCGATCCTTACCACGTCCAACATGCACCGCCACAGCTCCGCCACCTGCTCGTCCGTCAACAGCCGCACTGGCGTCGCCGGATGAACACGCGCAAGATGCAGGATCTCATCAGCGACCCAGTTTCCCACACCGGCGCTGAACGATTGGTCCATTATCAAGCCTTTGATCGTGGATCGTGGGCGCGCACAGAGGAGGGTCGTGAATTCCTCGCGCGACGGTGGATCCGTGTATGGATCAAAGCCGAGCACGGAGATGGGTGGGTGGGAGGTGACTGGTTGTGGGAGGAGCCGGAGTTTTCCGAGGCGACGTGCTGTGCGCAAAGGCGTCAGCTGGGGTGCAGGAGTCGGTGTGGAAAGACGTGCGGACGACTTACAGTCTAGGTATGCAAGTTCCTGTGGCTCGTCCGAGACAGAGGAATCTGTAGGCTCGAGTTTGAGCAGGAATTTCACGTACTACAGCAGGCGAGGGAAGGGGAAGGGGTTAACGATTGGTTTCTTGGTAAAGGAGATATACGACGTGATTGCGGGACGCGGTACGAGGCACGTGTGAAGCTCGAGAAGGCGCAGTAGTCAGAAATCCCGGTTACGGAGATGTGGGTGGGGAGATGTTCCCCTTTCCCCCTCCGTCCAATCCTGCGTTGCAGAGCTCGGAAGTCTCGACCCGCCCAAGAAAACAGATATCGGTGCCCGCGAGTTTGCGCGCGCGCCCAGGCTCGAGAAATACAAGCCATACTAGTGCACCTTGGCGCGGTGATCCCGCGATGAACCCTGCAAGAAGCAAAAAGCAAAGATGTATGACCCTCAAACTCCACACGTCGCCGCCTTGAAAAAGGGAGATACCGGTCCAAAACACCTCCATGTCATTCACTGTACTCGCGGGCTCTGCGGCTGCGGCGCGCTCATGCAGTGCAGGTGGAACAACTGCTGGCAACCCTGTCGTTAAACGCATTCCGACAGGGCGGACGTGAGCTGCCTTTTTCGGGCAGGGGAAGAGTGAATCGGGGTTTGGCGGGATTCGAGATCCGCTGGTTGGTGGGGTGGGATAGCGGCCTCGTTTCTTGTTCTCCGACATTGTTTCTGGCTCGTCTGTCACGGTCGGGAGTATGGGAGATGGGAGATGGGAGATGGGAGATGGGAGATGGGAGATGGGAGATGGGAGATGGGAGATGGGAGATGGGAGATGGGAGATGGGGGTGCGGCTTACTTTCTCAGGCGGCCAGACGCGTTTATCTTCCGCCTTGCGTTTCGGTTTCCGCATGTACCAGTCTGGTTCTTTACCCTTCAACTGTTGCGGTTCAGATACAGAAGCAGCAGGGAAATGGATATCAGCCGCAGAAAAACGAAGCGCACCCGCCACCGGTCGGACGGGATGGAGAGATTGACAAGTCGGCCGACGATTGCCCGCCGTGCGGCCACCTTTGGAAGCTCTCCAACGAGGGCGAGGGAGAGAAGTGGTTCCGGGGGATGCGGGGTGTGGAGGAAACGGACTGACCATGATCATCCCGTTCATCCCGAAATGCATCACGGGCAACCTCCCGCTGCCGGACAACTCCATCCAGAAGCTGTTTTACGTGATGCGCAGGGGAAAACAGGTGGGTTAGTGGAGGGGACAGTTGGGAGGAAGGGAAGGGTTTAAGAGGGTGTGAAGAGAAAGAGAGAGAGAGAGAGCTTACATCTTGCCCTTCCGTGTACATCCGGTAATTGTCCGACCTTTTATCTCCTCGGCCTGTCACACACACGCAAACACACACGCATCAGCCTACCCTCGACCTCATGTAAACCGTACCAGCGCCTGCAACGAACAAAGCGAACAACTACTCACAAACTCGGCATGCGTGATTCCACCCGTGTAGACGATCGGATCATCCCAGGTCTCTACCGCGGAGATACGGTACCCGCGAAGGGTGGTGTCGATGAGTTTTCGTGCACGTTCTACTTCTGGGAGTTCTGGCATGATGAGTAGGGCGTTGCTCTGTCGGAGGGAAAGGTCAGGGGGAGGGGAGGAGGAGCCCAAGGCTACTCTAATACTGCCCTTCATGTTTCAGCTAGGATCGGGGATCGGGATCTGTTTGTTTGTTTACTTTGTGTCCATCTATGACGCGCCCAGGCCTCGTCTGTATAGTTGGGAGTAGGAGTAGAGTCGGGGTCAGGTTTAGGGGGAATAGGCTGGTGGAATAGAGTGACGCTCAAACTAGACATAGTTGAGCAGCAGTTGGGTATCACACACACACACTTGTCTACAACGAACAAACGAACAACCAGGATGACGCTGCCATCCCCGACGCCGAGGAGGACGACCACCCTCCCCCTCCTAGCATTCAACGACGTCTACCGCGTCACTCAAAAGTACTCGGCGCCGGCTGGACACGCAACCCGCACCAACCAAGGGGAACCACCGTCGTCGTCGTCGGGTGATCAAGCGGGAAAGGGGAAGAAAGAGGACGAGTATATCTCGGTGGCGCAGTTTGGGAGGACGTTGCTGGGCATTAGGGATGGGTGGGGTGACTCGTCGGGCGGTGAGGGAGGGAAGGAGGGACTGGTGTTATTCGCTGGTGATGGTGAGTTCCGAGGCGTTTCTCCTCTCCTCTCTGTGTCCCTCGCTCTTTCTCTTTCTCTCTGTGTCGAGAGCTGCAGACCCATCGTTATGGTTTTCCTGCGGTGCTGATTAGATGTTTTGCCTGGTATGCGCGGCGTGTGATGGTGATGGTGATGGAATAGTATTCAATCCGTCCGTCGAGAGTTCTGTTACAAGAGGGCAAGTCGTCCTCCTTTTCTTTCACCTTTCTCCGCCTTCCGGCTTCTCTCTCTCCCTTCGTCTTCTCCCTGAACGTGCGCTGACGCTCGCCAACTATCGCTATCTGTAGATCACACATGGTAATTCTCACCCATTCATAACGCTCTATTCTTTGCTCGATCCACCAACCACCTTTAACCCGTTTTTTCCTTCGCCGGTGGTGTTCCTTGTGCAGGTCCCGATCATGAACGCATTAAAGCTAGATGTCGCTTGCTGCGGGTACGTTCGCGTTATACCCCTTTTCTGCGGGGCCATCGGCGTGCGTGGGCTTGGCGCGGGCTGATGGCGATATGCTTTGTATTCGGGTTGGGTTGGGTTGCGGTGTGCGTGTGTAGGAACCACGATTTCGGTACGTCTGTTTTCATTGACGGTGATTCCTCATTCCCGGTGCTGTGATGTCTTCGCCTCGCTCCGGCAGCGGTACGGACGCGCGTCGGGTAGTGGATGGATTTCGAGGGCACTACCGGCCGTCTGGAGGGAGGTCAGGTCGAGCAGCAAGAGAAAAGCCACCGGCAAGTGCGAGTATGGCGTGTTTTAGCAATAAGGGCGGTGCAGCTTGTTCGGAAGGGAGGGAGGACAGTACGGGTCCTCGCTCGTTGCTGGGTCGATGGTAGTCTGGAGCCATAACTTGGCGGAGGGAAGACTTCACGGAGACGCGAACCTCGGTTGACTGCTTCTTCCCGGACTGGGCCGCAGGGAGCAAGGATAAGTAGCGGCAACCACTCACTCTTTTACTGCACTTGTTTGGTTTTTTCGGTCGTATTTGCGATCGTTCGCTGTCCCTGTGCGGCGGAGGAATAGGAGCTGATCCCTCTGCCTTTTCCTGTTTGAAAAGACTTTGGCTACGCACATCTCTCGACCCTGATCAAATCGTGCAATTTCCCCTGGCTCCTGTCCAACATCGTCGATACCCATACGGGGAAACAGCCGGATGTGGTGCAAAAGTTTGTGGTGTACGAGAAGATGGGGGTTAGGGTCGGTGTTATTGGACTTGTGGAAAAGTGAGGGGTTTTATTTTTATTTTGTTCGGCTGTGAAGAAAGGATAAGGAGGTTCCGGTTGCCTCTTGCGACGTTCGACAACTGTCGCTTCGCCAGATGTGGAAGGGAGAGATCTAGGTCATCGCCTTGCCGAGGATGCTGTTGGGATGACAAAGACGTTGTCATTCTTAAAGGCTGCGCCGTCAGAGAGTCGATACAATGGCTCCTCGGAAGTTGTCGCAAGGTGATAGTCTTTTCCGTAAGGAAGGGCAGACAACGAGCGTACCTTGAAGGTTGGAAAAGGGGACGGATGGAGCTCTTCGCGTCATGCGTGAGACCCCATGTATTTCTGGTAGGCTCGCTTTGGTGCTCCGAAGCATCGTCTCGAAGGCGGAGAGGTCGCTATGAAGAAGCAGTCAATCCCATCATGCCAAAGGGCAGGGTCAGTCAGGGGCAAGTGTCAGCGTGTCGGTGTGGCACCGTTGTTGACAAACAATTGGCTCATGCCGTTCTGCCCGGTCATTGTGACCACAGCGAACACCTATGGCGGTGTCCTGCCTTCGGGCAATTTTCGAATACAGCGACGCTGCTGTCTCGATGAAGGCGCCTGGCTCGGTGCGAATAATTCGAAAAAGTTCTTTGAAGCTGATTTTACGATGGATGTGTCATGTAGGGACTGGATAGAGACGATCCGTAGGTCGTTCCCTCCTTCAGCAGCTTGTCGTCCACGCCGTTGATTGTACGACCGCCTCCATCCGTCCCTTTAGCCTCGTGGCCATCCACATTCCAGCACCGATCAATGGTCGATACGGCGATCGAGCTGTCCAAGCAACTTAGAGATCCAGCAGGCCCACATAAAGTCGACTTGATTATCGCGTTGACTCATTGTCGAGTTCCCAATGTAGGTTGACCTCCCTCCCTCTTTCTCCGGACTTTTATCGGCAGTAGAAGTAGGTTGGCTGATTAATCTGGGCGTATACAGGACATTGAACTCGCAAATCAGTTGGGCGCGGTAAATGGCCGTGATGTGGCGAATGAACATGGTGTGGATCTATTGATTGGTGGGCATGATCATGTGAGTACCCTTTCCGCTTGCAGTTCTCTGAGCCCGTTCTAGCATAGGATATGTGATATGGGCAAACGTGCTGATCGTTGTCCCCACCACTTTTTCTGCAGATGTATTACGTGGGTCGCCGTTGCTGAGAAAGACGTCCAGCAGACTAATGAAGGCGGCCTGATTGTGCACCGTTTTTAAAAGATCGGAAAGGGTGCAACGTCGTGGGAAGGGTTTACAAGGGAAGACAATGTTCGTGGCGCAGAAGCTGATCAGGGTGTCTAGTATGTATGCTCGTCTTGTTTGCGAACGACTCGCTGATATCGGACGGTTACTCGCTTGTAGCTTGATCAAGAGCGGGACAGATTTCCGAGATCTTTCCGAAGCGATGCTAGAGTTGAAGGAGCAGCCTGCTGGGAGTGTACGGCGACAAGTGATCAAGTCGCTGACCGGTGGGTACGCTGCCCTTACCTTGCGCGAGACGTCCTGACTTTAGAGATTGATACGAAAACAGGAAAACACCACGAAATCACCCCGGCGACGCCCTCATCCCCAGATATCGAAAATTTGGTCAAATCCCTACTGTCGACCGTCACCTCGACCCTCTCCAACCCAGTATGCTTCACCTTTACGCCGTTTGATGTCAGGAGTGAGAAAGTGAGGACGCAGGAGATGGCTATCGGAAATTGGGTTGCAGATATCTTGTTGCACGCCTATGCGGAGATGTTGGAGGAGACTGCCTCAAAGAGCAGAGGAAATGGCGAGGACAAGAAGGATACTACTGATGAGGATGTCACGAAGGGTGGAAAAGGCGAAGATAAAGGGAGGGATGCAGATGGGCGGGCACATGCTGTGATTATATGCGGTGGGACGTTGCGTGGTGACAGTCTTTACCCTCCTGGCAAGTCTCTCCGTTCTCCCCGAATCCTTACGAGGATTTCCTTACCGCGTATTTTTGTGCTTGGATATAGGCAAAATAACGCTCGGGGACATCCTCGAGATTATGCCTTTTGATGATCCGGTCGTCTGTCTAGAGGTATGTTATTGCGACGACCGCCCGTAGTCGGAAGTTGATTATCTGATATTCATCGCGATTTTCAGATTGACGGGAAAGGCATTCATGATGTCCTTGAAAGTGCCTTGAGCAAGTGGCCAGCCCAAGAGGGGTGAGCGCCGTTCGGGCTGTGTTCTCGTTTTTGCGCTACTGACTGATTGCTCCTAATTCTAGCCGCTTCCCCGTGATTGCAGGTCTTCGTGTGAAATGGGATCACACCAAATCACCGGGTCAACGAATCGCCAGCGTCCATCTCGTCAAAAGTGCGGCACCGAATGGCGATGATCCGGAAGATGAGTATGAAAACCCAGAGGATCTCGTCAAGTTTTTCGAGCAAGAGGATGGAACGCGGGTCGAGGTCAGGCAACGAGCTGCTGCGCTGGGTGAGGAGATTAAGAGGGACGATACTAGTAGGACCTATAGAGTGGTAAGTGGCCTTGTTGTGTAATGATGGGATACGAGCTAACTCGACTGTACAGATCACCCGTAACTACATGGCTGAGGGGTAGGTGGACACTGCCGTTTGTGAGATTGCACCTTTTTGACATGTTGTCGCCTCATAGATACGACGGCTTTGAGGCACTCAAGAACCGCAAATTCATTGTGGATGACGACAATGGCCAAATCATGAGCAGCATTGTGCGAAGTTTCCTGTTGGGCAAGTAGGGTTCCTCGACGGGAACGAGAACCAAGCTGATACGTGGTGATGAACAGGCTCGGCGTATATCTTCCGACACAAGCAAATCCGGCACGAACACCGTAAACATCTATCGGCTCGGACGGACAAGGTGATCTCTCGCGCACGCAGGCAATGGAGCTACGACGCCGCGGCAGACCATTTGCATGATCATTACGCACATCCCGGACCGAACGGCCTTCACAGTCCCACAACGTCCGTTTCCACGCTCGATGATTCCCATATGAGCTCGTCACCTGTTGCAAGTTCTATCCTTTCACCTGGCGGAACTCCGAGGCGGCATGTGGTTGCGCATTCGAACAACGATATCCGAGACGCTTTGCATGTCGCGCGGCATGATCATATGAGTGATGCGGACTGTTTCGTAGGTGCCGCGACCAGACCCAAGGTGTTTTGTTTACTAATGCAAGCTCTTATCGTGGATAGGACGGCGCAAGTCTCCGAGCAGGCAAATTCCCCAGTGACAAGCCCAGCGCTCGATCCGTTTCTACCGCAAACTCGGACGATGTCCCGAAAGCAGCGTTCATGGTGGACGACTCGAACCGCGAGGAAGTACGTGCGTTGGATGGCGAGTTGGCGATCGTCAGCCCGTTGATCGATGGTCGATTGATGGATGTCAGTGCGGACAAGCCGTGAGGTGTTGAATCCGAGATCGGATGTGAGGATCAATAGATGAAAAGAAGAATTTAGATATGCTCTTGTGAAGGACTAGATAGAGACGGCTGGTGTACTGGATCACATATGCATATAGAGGCTCAGTCTCCTCGGAACATCTTCGGCAAGGTGGCCATCACGCCTCTAGAAGCAAAGCAGCAAGGAGGCACGAGGACGATTGCACGTAGGATGTGTCTTCAACATAGACTGAGCGGCTGGCAACAGAACCACCTGTCGTTATATAATAGCAGGAGATTGATGGGATATAAATATAGAATAGACACAATGTCCATGATGAAACTATGACCAAAAGACAACTACAGCTCGTTCACGACGTAAAGCGCTCGTCTCTACCTTGTTCCTTGACCTCTATTCCTCCTTCTGGGCAAAAGCCTTAGAACAAGCTCAAGGTAGCAACAACGGCACCGACAACAACACTCAATCCACCCATCGCGACACTTCGGTCCGCAGCAGCACCGCTGGTGGTAACCGCGTTCGTCGAGTTGATGGTCAACACACCCGCCGCGGCCGTGATCTGTTGGGTAAAGTTGGCTCCGCAAGTGTCACCGAGGGATTCCCACAGGGCTTGTTGAGCGCCAAGGATCGGGGATGCGCCCAAGCCGAGTGCGTAAGGTGTTTGCGCTTCCCATGCGACGTACGAGGCCATGACGTTCTTTGTGCATGTGGTGCAGAGGATCGAGGCGGACATGTTGGGTTGAAGGAAGAGGTAGGAGAGCGAGGTTGTGCGGAAGGTCGTGGTGTTGGGTGTCATGATGGTGGATTCCGACGACGAGGACGAAGTGGCGTTGTCACCGTCCGCTCGAGGTGCGACGATTCGCTTGGCCATGGCGTTGACGGCGTTGAGAGGTGTGTAGATGACCAGGTTGGCTGCGGCTGCTGCGACGGGTGCAAACATTTCTTGTGCGGTCGTGCCGTACGTGGCGGCCAACGACTTGAACAAGCTCGACGTCGAGTTGCTTGCGGTTGCGTTGGCGGCGGCAGCAGTGGCATTGGCACTGGCTACTTGATCAGCAATGGAAGCTCCATTACCTGATGCGGACGTGGTAGCGTTGGTAGAACCAGCTTCGCTAGCCACACCGGAAGAGCCAATCTCCAACACGCAGTACCGCGAAGTCGCGCCGTTCTTGGTGCAGATGGCGTTTCGGAACGGGTTGACGACGTATAGGAAATCATACATGTCTCGTACGGCGGCGTTTCCATTGTCGTTTGCCTGGAGTTCGGGCTTGCATGCCGCGTAGAATTGGGAGAGGTAGGATCGGACGAGCGTGTTTGAGCATCCAGAGGAAGAGGAACACAGGTTGGCAAGGGTTTTGGTAATGTCGGATGTTGCGTACGCCGTGGGGTTGTTGTTTCCCTCGGTAGGGTTGAACAAGGCCGTGACGTTTGTCAAGGGCTGGACACACGAGGAGAACTTGACGTCCGTGTTCAAGCTGTGCAAGTAGGAAGCACACGAGGTGGAAATGTTGCCCGGAATCATGGCGATTGAGACGTTTCCAGCGGCAGCAGAAGCTGAAGCCGCAGAAGCAGAGACGGTGAGCGATGCTGATGCAGAGGACTGCAGCGGGGGATAGACGACAGGCGTTAGAGGGAACAAAGACGCGGTGCAAACACTTCAACTCCAACTCACAGAAACGGAATCACTAACATCTTGAGCGTATGCACCTGCATTGGCGGCAATGGCGAGGACGACCGTGTTCTTGATGGAAAGCATCTTGGTTCGACTGGTTGAATCTGTTGTGGATGTACGAGATGCGATGAAGGGGTACTGGGGACCTTTTTATATACTGTGATTATGAGAACCGACGGCGCTGATTGAACAAAGGAAGGTGTAGGTGATCCGGATGATCGGATGCGTTGTGTTTGGCGCAAGGTGGTTGCTGATCTGGTGGCTGTGGGATGGATGCGAAACACTCTAAGAACCGCGGGTTATCACAGAAATGTATAACTTGACTCACGATTCGATTCGACGGACTCGACGACGACTGGGAGCTGTGTGGTGTGGGTGACGGGAAGGGGAAGTGAGGTGGCTTGGGTTCCGGCTGGGTTTTTGCTATTGTTTGGGCAATTTCCACCTTTTGTGCACAGCGGGGCGAGAGTTGGAAATTTGACCTGGCTGCAACGGATGGGCTTTATTTACAATGTGATATGTCTGTTTTCTGCTCGACTTCACAGCATACGATATATATACCAGTTGCGCAAGAGGAGAATGCTTTTCCACTTGCCACTTGGAAAACCTTCAGTTCCCGGTCATTCCGTTCCAGGCAGTCGGTCCAGATAGCGATAGAAGTCCTACTCACCAAACCCAAAAAAATCGCAACCTTTTCCCTTCAGCTGGCCATTGTTCCCCAAGCCTCTCCGCCTTTTTTTCACCATCTCCGCGCCTTTGTTTCCGCACACGCGGCACATGAGCAGGAGTACAGTTTTCGGGGCACGGCCGGGGACGGCGAGGTACCCTGGAATGCACAGTTTCATTCACTTGTGCACATTATAGATGTCACAAGGAACATGAAGGGTGAAATGGAGCAGATGAGGGGTTCGTTGCCCTCGTTCTGGACTCCTCTTCTCCTTCTACAGTACCACCTGGCGATATGTTAGAAGTAGGCGTTGGACAACTTGTAGCGACCTACCTTGTGTATTTGACAGGGTTCGACTACTGTCGAAGGACGGCCGGTGATGTCTATCCCACCACTCAAACTTGACACGGGTCTCCATCTCGTCTCATCTCGTTTCGAGCTTTCCACTTAAATAGGCCAGGGACGAAAAGTCAAGGCGGGCGCAGCTTTTCCTTACTTTTCCCGAGCACGACAAAGAGGTAGTTTGTCCCTAGTCGCCCCATGCGAAGTGTGTTTCAAGAATATTGCGCTACGTCTGTTAAACATTTGCATCCCTTTCAACCATCCCATCGCACTACGTAGCCATCTCCGCATTATTCCTCCTCTCCCGTTCGGCCAGCCTAGTCCAGAACGGATCATCCGCCCAGTTCCCGTCATACCGTCGCGCTGTGAGCTTCCGCTGCTGTAGATCCAGCCACGACCTCTCGCTCCGCGTGTCTTCCGTGCCTTCCTGCGCGATCGTTCCAGTCACAGATCTCGACGAACCATCATGCCCTCGGACTTGGCTGTTGCTGTTGCTGTCGTTGTTGTTCTCTTGGGTGTTGCTCGCGAGGTACCACAGCTCCGTCACACCCTGTGCAAGGAGGTATGCCCGTAGTCGGGTATAATTGAGTGCGACAAAGGCCGGGCCGTGTGAGTCGTCCGAGAGGCATAGACGGCCTTTGTTTGCGATGATGCACTACGCCAGATAGGGACAGAGTCAGCGATGGGTAAGCCTTGTCCGAATTATGAGGCGGGACAAGCGAGATCAAGGGTTTAGAGTGGCGGGTCAACGTACCTGTAGAACTTCACTTCCAGGGTACCCTTCCTGCCATCCTTTCCGGAAACTAGCAGCACTGACCTCAAACATCCCGCCATACGCCACCACCTCGCGGATATTGCGCACGACTTTTTCCCATACGCCAGGCAAGGAAGGGTGGTTGAGCGGTAATTGAGGGATGTAGAGGCGGCAGAGGTCAAAGTGGCCGATGATGGTGGGGTGGGTACGGGTGATTAGGGTGTGTTGCGCGTCGAGGTAGGCGTGGAGGTATGCTGTGACCGCCGCGGGGGGAAAGGGAGACCCAAGTCGTTTGTGAAAGCTTGTGTTTGTGAAGGCGGCGGTGGTGGTGTCGATCCGTTGTCATGGGTGGAGAAAGAACCAATGCAAGCCTCCCACCAGTCTTTACTGAAATCTATCCCCTGTTCAGCCACATGATGAACACTCCCTACAACGTACTCTACCAGCCCGGCTGTCTGTTTGTCGCTGAGCAGCCGCTCGAGTTGTGTAATGTCGAGCGGGGTAATGTAGTCTGTTTCTAGGCCTACGAGTAGGTCGATCTTGGCGGAGTATTTCAGCTTGAGGCGGTGTGCTTCGTGCAGGTAATGGATGAACGTGGCGAGCAGGTCAGAGGGGGACAGGTCTTCCTACCGCACCAGCAACAATCAGCAACAGGAAGCCCACCTTTAGACGTCCATTACCAAGGGCGAGGCACGACTCACCTCCTCGGGATACAGGTCCTCCTTCCTATACCGCGGCACATGCTCTGATAGTCCATACGTTGTGAAACCGGCATCAATGGCGGCGAGTACGACGTCTTCTAGTGTTGTTCCTGGTGCTGCGTGGCGGCAGAACTGTCCCGAATGGGAGTGGTGGGAATGCATCGCGGGTAGGAAGAAGGAGAGGGAAAGCGAAGGAAGTGGAGTAGACTTGGTGAAGACTTGGGATCAAGAAGGGGTCGCAAGTCTCGATCGCTCTTTTCCCCCCATGTGTCAAGTGAGCAATTCACATACGAAACATAAACAAACACAACGATAACGACAAGTATCCCCCCTACATAGTCCCCCTTCTGTTCTTCTTTCCCAACGGCACATGCTACCATGTCCAGCCCTCCCCTACCCTCATACCGCGCAACCAACGGTTTCCTCGCAATATGCACAACGTACACCGCCTTCTCGCTCTTCCTCTTGTGGGCTTTCTTGCTGCATTCATGGACACAGGGTGGGGTACTCGGGTGGTTGCCTGACAAGTGCGTTCTCTGGATTACCTTGTAGCCCCGTAGAGGTAACGCTTGCTAATGTCGTTTTGCCCGCAGGGAATGGACAACAATCGTTCCTTCGTACCTCATGACGCTCGTCCTTTTCACGTATGCGTCGTACCTGGCGTTGATGGCGTACCATACACCGTCATTTGACTCGTTGGTTTTGCTGGTTGGTACGTCTAATCCTTATTTCTCTTGAGAATCGTGAGTGGAGACCGTCTGATACTAACCTGGATATTTGGATCGGCAGATAGTCGCTCAGAGGTCCCGCCTCGTCGCTCAATCGGAAATACTACAAGACAGACAATCACCCTCGAAGCGCCTGCATCTGTCTCGTCAGGCTTGTCGCTCAACAGCTCAATTGTGAGGAGAGGGACGTCTGCGTGCAGTACTGTGCGGGAGCGGCAGAATGGACAGAATGTGGACGGAGAGGAGGAGGAGGAGGAAGGGCCGTATGATGTCCCATTGAGCGTGGTCAATGCTCTTCGATTTCCACCTCGCGCACGACCTGGACCACGGCCTCATCCTTCGGCAGATCATGGGGACGTAGGGATTTCCTTTATACCAATGCGGACAACGGTTCAGCTCCTGTCACAAAGTACACGCTGTCATATTCATGAAAGGAGCAATCCAAAACTGTGAAATTGCTGTGCCCCGTCCATGTCACGCGTCCTTTCAGCTTTCGTTCGGCTAATTCTTGGTATTCGCCCTGTGTACAGAGGTATAGAAAGAGAGCGGTCCCCTTAGCCATAGTCGATTCATCTCACCCTTACATTCTGACCACGCGTACGGGAAGACAGTCACCAGGAAAACTACATAGAGCGCAAGAGCATGACAGGAAGGGAACATTCACAAGAATGTTCAACTGAAGAGGAAGGTGCCGACCCGCAAGAGCTTGTAGGATTGGGCGAAGCCGTCGTATGTTTATACACCCACGGGAGGGGGCCTGCTATCATTCTGACTATCGCTGATTTTTACGCACACGTCGATGTTCTTTGGAACGAGCAGCCAATATCGGATCAAAAGTTGATGGCATACAAGAAGAGTTTGAGTCGTCGGAAGAGACCTTTGCCGAAGAAGAAGGATGACGAGACCAGTACGAATCCAAATGCAAGTGTCGTTAGTCTACCTGAATGTCTTCTCGGATGCTCAGCATTGATTTTGTCTACTAAATCGAACACTTATACAGTCAGAAGGAGCGCCCGATGCTAAGATCACTGGCGTCGCTATGAATGAAGCTGAAGCTATAACTACACAAGACCCAGAACCCAGACGATCTCTAGTTCAGTCGCAATACCGGAGTGCGTCTGAGGTCGATCCCCCTGATACTGCAACGTACCAGCCATCCACTGTCGGGCCGAGCAAAAACGACAGAGTCTCTGAAGAAGGATTTGATACGGAAAACGCAAACTGAGGTCGATTTCTCAGACGTAGGCTTCATTGAATAGCAAAGATATCCAGGAAAGATCAGGAGCGGCACGTTGATCAAGGTGTATGACAAGGAGGAAAGGATTGAGAAAGAGCGACTCATGTCGCAACGTATCTACTACTTTGGTTATATCCTTGATGTGTTCTGATAGTCTGCGTAACGCCGTACTCAGTGTACCTATTCTTACAAAATGAGCGTGGAGGCTGTGTGAGAGAAAAGGCCCACATTCGACTTATCAGGGTTCGCTACCTCAACAGAGAGCCTGTATGATCCTTCCTGAAGTCTATGCCCTTTATTTCCTACTTGATTAGTCAATCTGGTTATTCGGACAGCTATGCAGACAGTTATGTGAAAAGTCATACAAACACGGTCATCTAGGAGTCGGGAGCGAATGAAAGGGTCGGGGACCAGGTACCTCCTGTTTACTTTGTCGCCCCTGTTTACTTTGTGCTGTGCGTTCCACTTTCATTGCGGGCGGCACATTACCGCGAAACGCGCTGGATGACGCGAATAGGAGACATCTTTGAGATTCTCCCTGTCGCGCACTCTGATGGATCAGTCAGCTGCCCCGTTGCTTCATCTTCAACGTCGTTTTCAAGCTGGAAACAGAGGTAAAGTCCTCTTCACACCATCGACGTCACCATCAACATGTCGCCGCCGTCTCCCATCCGTGCTCTCGCACCGCCAACAGCTCCGAAAGGCCCCGTGATGGGTGTCTTTCCCGCAAGCAGCAGCTCCGCCACTCAATGTAACATCATCCCATCAAAGACCATCAAACGGGTCCTTTTCCCTCCCAAATCAAAGCTCTCCCGTAAGAGTCCAGCAAAGAAATCCCAGCTCTCTACGTCTCCGACTGGATTCTTCACGCACCCTTCGTTCGGTGCGGCTACCATCAAGCGGCGTCAGGTGGTTCTTTCGCCTACAAGGGGGCCAAAGGCGAACGCTCGTCCGGGTGTGATGAAGATGATTGATGAGAAGGCTCGTGCAGCTGGTAAGAACGCGAAAATGGGAGGAAAGACGCTGGATGATGCAGGAAAGAAGACTGGAAAGATTCTTGCGGAACGAGGTTTGTCATCACGCCCGCAAGAGCTCGTCGTCGAAGCGGACGACACCCAGACAAGGATTGCAAGTTCTTCCACCGGCTTGCACCCTTCGTCCGACCCGGCGGTGGCACTCGAGGATTTCTTCGTTTCCCATGGATACGACAACACTCAACAGGACAAGTATGATAATGTGCTACAAGACTTGCCGCCTTCTTCTCCGCCTGTATTCGGACTTGCCGAGCTTTCCGACGCCATCGACTCTTCACCCGTCATGCGCGCTGGATTAAGCTCCGTTGGAAACTCTGTGTCGTCCGCGCATCAAGCCGGACACGACGCGACGACAAGCTCACCCATTGCGGTATCACGAAAACGAAAGTCTCATCCGGCATCAACAATATCGCCCTCCCGTCCGCACGCGACACAGAAAGTCAAAGTCAGCGCTCGAACGTTGGTTGCGCAAGGGAACGACCTTCCTGTTGTCAGGATCGTATACGATGGAACGTATGCGCTCGTTCTTGGTCGATCACGACGTGCTTTGACTAGCACTGGCGTCCAACCGGAGAACCTGTCAACCGATATTCAACCGGTCGCTACCACTCTCTCGAGCGAAGTCAACGGCAAGCTGCTCCCTGGCGCCGCAAAGGAAGGTAGATTGGCACCGCTACCGAGGAGTGCGTCTCATGCATCCAGGTCGCATGTCCTGCTCCAGGTCGTTCCGGTACGACAAGACGAGGAACAACTCGTGGTCTCCATCCTTGGACAAAACGGATGTAGGATTCGACGCTTGCCATTCACCTCCGCCCACACTACCGAAGATGCACACGACGGGGAAGAGGCGGGAAAGCGGTACCCTGTTGGCTCCGAGGTCGATTTCTCGCGACCGATACGCGGAAGGAAGACGGTAAGGCTCGAAGTGGACATGTATAGCTGTCGTGCGGTTATCGACTGGCTTCCATGCACCGAGGAGAAAGAATCGCTTTCCGCCACCGTTGTTTCTATACCAGCCACCTCGGCCGCAATTGTTTACCAAGATCCGCCAGCAGAAGTACCAGCTGCCGAATCCATCAACGCTGCACAAAGCATCGACGCACAACTTTCCGAACTCTTTCACACCCCGGTCGTTCGTAAATCATCTTCCTC
The DNA here is from genome assembly GCA_030039255.1 of Naganishia friedmannii. Taxonomy (NCBI): domain Eukaryota; kingdom Fungi; phylum Basidiomycota; class Tremellomycetes; order Filobasidiales; family Filobasidiaceae; genus Naganishia; species Naganishia friedmannii. The sequence goes on from JASBWT010000003.1 coordinate 1,134,667, forward strand.
CACCGTCGGCGGGAAACGACGTCATGCAGGACGAAAATCCGGATCCCTGGATAAAATACTGGTTACGCCTGACAGCGTACGGTCGATTCATAGTCAGATGACTTATGATAGTTCTGCGTCGCTCTCGGAAGAAGAAGAGGAAGCGATTATGGAGGAAGGAGATGACGAAGAGGAAGAGGAAGAGGAAGAGGAAGAGGAAGAGGAAGAGGAAGAGGAAGAGGAAGAGGAGGTTGGTATTGCATCGATGGGAGATGCCGTTGAAGAGGAAACCGATTCGCGACAAGTCAAGCAGGAGATTGTGGATGCCTCTGTGGGACCTCGAACCGTGCTTGCTACGTTGCCCGGCGTCTCTCGAGCCGCGGACGGAACCGAAAAGAAGGACACCATCGTCATTCGCGAATCCGCCGAACCGCCTGCTGTGCCGCTGGATATTGACCTGAAAGCGCTGGTCGCGACGTCGTTGGTCTTTTCTGGAAGTTCGGCAATCAGTTGCCCGGATCTCGTGAAAGCGATTTTGGATGTAAGTCGCACGTCTTCTTTTGTGTAACGCCTTGAACGTTGCTGACCTATTACCTCCTTCATGTGCAGTCTCAGCCGAGTATGAAGAGTTATGGGAAGGAGGCCGTTTGGTCCGTCTGGGTGGAGAACACGCTGGATTCGCATCCCATGTTTGGTCGAGTAGATCGCAAGGGCAAGGTCAGCCCCTATCTCTGGCTCTTGTCTCTGTTGCAAGACCATCTCGCTGACTCGCACTCCGCGTAATGTTCTACCTTGTCACCGATAGGACGCCTCGGGAAAGCCGCTGCTACCGCTGTTCCACTACGTTCCCGCAGAAGACTACGATCAGACCCGTGCAGCCGAGTTGGGTGGATTGATGAGGCCCTTGCGAGGCACTCAGAGGGGTGGAGGGAAGGCAATTGACTGGAGACCTGTGGGTGGGAGAAGAAGGTAGATGAAGTTTGGATGCTGGAAGGCGGGGTGCTATCTTGTGCAACTCTTCGATTTTGTTTCCTTGAAATGTAATACGAGTGGCTGAATGATGTATATAATATTCCAAACTCATTATGCGCAATCTATCTTGATACAACGTGTCTGGTTGGTCAATATATCCGAGTCGCATACGACGCATGATCTACATGAGTGTCTGCTGTGCACCGCGAAGCATGAGATACTGCTGATCTTGCCCTGGACCCTGCGAGACAGACATACGAATTCAGACCATATCACGCTGATAGAAGGCAATGAAACTTACCAGCTGCTTGATGACATTGTATACCTCAAGATCATGATAGCGCAGTTTTGTCTTGGGATCTGTATATCGTGCTGGAAGACCGGTAATGTCGCAATACTTTTTCGTGGGACGTAGTGATGGGTGCGCATCTGGCGCGAACCCTGGATGAGCACAGGATGCAGGGTAAGGGATCAGTACACCATTCGACGCCATGATGGACGCTACTCACATGTTATAATCTCCCTTCTCCTCACATTCCCATTCTCATCCTTGACCAGCAATAGATCGTCCCTTTCCCCCTCTTCCGCATTGAACTTGCCATCTTCTTCCTCGTCCACCTCCATCTCCGCCGCAGCTGCAGCCGCTGCTGCTTCCTCCTTGGCAAGCTCCTCCTTGACCGCCTTTGACAAGAATCGGCTGCTCTTCTGTTTCGGTTTTGTCGTCACTGGCGTCCCTCGTCGGCTATTTCTCTCACTGGTGATGACTGATGTTAGCGTAGGGTTATTGAGACCGGTTATACGCTTTCCGCCCGCACGTTCTCGTTCCGCTAGCTGAATTTGTTTGAGAGTCCGCTTGGTTGCTTTCGTAGTCGCGCGACGGTGGGTCCATGCTTGAGACTTGAAGGAAAGTGAAATGTTGGCAAAGTTGAGCTGTTCGATCATGGCGTTTGATGGCTACGAAAGAGCAAGCAAGTATGAGTATCAATGCTCCATGATAAACACCATAGCGACAAGGCTTACTCCAGGCTGAGGTGTGCCATATTCGTTCTCGTATCCAAGCCCACTAATTGACAATCGAGCCGGATCCTCAGCCGGTGTCTGCGTGTTGGTGGACTTGCGTGATTTCTTCGCTGTTGGCCTATATCGTCAAAGTCAGCATGTGTCAAACTGGTGCGAAGGATGCGCGCATTTTTGATGAAAGGCTTACATCGTGCGTGATATGCAAGCCAAAGACTATTATATATCGCTCAAGGGTTGATTGACGGGCAGGTCAGGGAACACGGTACCATAAACCTAGCTATAAACCTGGTACGACTTCAAGGAATTGATGCTGCATCAGTAATTGAGGGTGAAACGAATTCAGGGGGGTTCGTCGCCCGATTGCACGATCAACGCCGTTGGTTTCGAAATCGCTTGTCATTCCAGGGAAGATTCACGTAAACGTCTCTTCCTGTTCCCCCGCCGCACCAAGTGTCATTCGCTCCGTTCATCGAAATTATACCCTATATAAGTCTGTGTTATGACATGAGAGCCACAATGAAAGGATATAGATCGTTGGTCGATAGCGGACGCCTTATTTTACTATGTGCCTAAGATAAACCTCACGCATGGGTTTGCGTACCCAGTATTAAAATTGATCAAGTACCATGCCATGTACGCGCCACTGCTAAACGCGTACGGGCTGCTAAATCTAAGCTGGTTGAGAACGTATGTAATGGCCTGGAATGTTGACCATTACTGACATTACCTTCGCCCTTACCTTGCTTCTTTATTGTTAGTTTAGACTTCAGTCAGGATAGATCCTTGACCCGGAACTGAGCTATACTCTACTTAATCAGCCAAGTCAAAAGCCAGTATTCTTGTCGCTAGCCTAGAAGACGGTTTATTCCGTGTGTTGTGTTTATATTCGTCAATATTTTGATACTCAATACTTTTGCTATTTTGGCAGAATGTGTGAACAGAGTTACACAAGACGTGCATGTGCACAAGTTGACACGATATTAATTCGTTGAGCGAAGTGCTCGGGGAAACTCGAGTACTCACTAGTATCGCCTAGGTCGTGTGGCTTAAAGATTTCCCTTGAAGACCCTGGAAAAGGTCGCCACAGATAAGTACTCGAGTACAGTACTTCAATGTGAGTATGGGCACCAGTACGAGTATCAGGATTTGGCTGTTCTCGTTCTTGAGTACTGCACTCCGGAGTACTGAGTAATTTCCCTCCCGTTAACCACAGTACTCAGTACCGTATATGTGAGCCTCTCAGCCTGTTTGTTTCGAGCTTTTGATATGCCTGAAAGACCACCAAAGGCGGCTCAACTTCGACCGGTGGATTTCAGAAGAAATAGCGCAATTAGATTCACTAATTTTTCACTAAGGATACCACAGGCTACATCTCTAGGTTCGTGTTTAGCTGTCGAGTCGAGCACGATCAACCGGAATGGACCAAAAAACTGCAAAAAAGTAATCATCCTCGGATTCGAACCAGGATGTACCTACGAAGGCCGAATCATTCAGTCACCTTGCGGTTGCTTGTATACTATTAGCAAGCTGAATAATGCTAATCAAAGACTCGGTGCCATAGCATAGAGAAACTCGGTATATCGAATACCTGACTGACGGTGACTGAGGTGACTTTCTAGTCAATAAATGACTTCGGTCACGGTGTTTTTCAGTCAGACTCCGGCGTGACTGTGACTATCCCTGCGCTACGCAGTCCACTGAATTGACTGAGACTCAGTCGAAGACTAAAGTCATGCGGAGCTCTAATTGTAATGACTGCCCCCTTCCGCTGTTATATAATTACCAGTCTTACTGTAGTTCAATCTGTCAGTAATTGTATGTAGTAGAAGCTATACACTAGCCGATCCCAGGGTTGTAGTAGTTGTCTAAAGCCAACACACAATTTGACCGACCGCGTAAGCGATCGCGTCAAAAATCCTACAAGCCACGCTTGTACGATTCTCGCAGCTCAATTATAAATTCAGCTCAATTATGATTCGCGTTGATTAAAAATGTAGTATATGTTTGTTTAACAATATCACACCATGTCCGCTCAGCGACCGTCGCCAAGCCCAAACCAACCGAAAGAAACGAACGAGGAGATTGAAGCAAAATTGCTTCGGGTCTGTCAAGTTGCCTGGGACAGCGAAAATCCCAACTTGTCTGAATTATCGCGGTTCCATGAAGTCAATTATCAGAATCTCCGCAGTCGGTATTTTGGACGTAACTCAAAATATACTAGGCCCGGGTCCAACAAACGCCTAACAGAGGCTCAGGAGAATGCCCTCGTCATCTACATCAAGAAGTTGGAAGCAGTAGGAGGTTCCGTGACGCTGGTAAAGCTTCAATCCGCAGCCGCCCTCATTTTGGCGAAGACCAGCTCCGAACCTGACACTACACCGCTCTGGACAAGTTGGGTCGGCCGCTTTCTCAAACGACACCCGGAATTGACCCTCGTCACTCAAAAGCCGCTAGAGGTAGCAAGGATGCTAGCTCAGCAGCCTTCGAAGGTTGAGGAGTATTTTGCGAGGTTACAAGGAGAAATGTTGAAGTATGGAGTAGGGGAGTCGGACCTCTGGAATATGGACGAGGCAGGTTTTCGAATCGGCATAGGGGGGAAACGGAAGATAATCACCTTCGCCTCCATCAAGAAGGAAAAGCACTATTTGGCAAGCGAGATGGATCGGGAATCAGTTACCATTATCGAGGCTATCAGTGCCTCGGGACAATCCATTCCAGCTTTCGTCATTTTCTCAGCAAAAAGTCATATGTCGCAATTCTTCCGTAACGACCTCGAGCCTTCCACTGTCTTTACCACCAGCGAAAAAGGATTCACAACCGACGTGATTGGCTTGGAGTGGCTGGAGCATTTTGATAAAAGGACAAAGGGCTTGCAGAGGGGAGAGTATCGCATGCTGCTCATCGATAGGCATGGATCGCACGATACCGAAGACTTCGTCAAATATTGCAAGGACAACAAGATTGTGCTCGTAATGCTACCAGCCCATCTGACCCATCTGCTTCAGCCTCTGGATTTAAAAATCTTCCAGCCGTACAAACACTTCCACCGCAAGGCGGTGAACGAATCCAGTACACTCGGCCTCAAAAGTTTCAACAAGGCCGATTTTTTTGCGGCTTTGCCCAAGATCAGGAAGGCGACCCTGACGTATGCGAACATCCGCTCGGCATGGCGTGAGGCAGGTGTCATTCCTTTGAATCCATCCCTGGTTCTGGGGAAGATGCGTAGAGAGATAGAGAGAAAGGCTATGCAGGAGAGAGCTGAAGATTTGGAGAGGCCGGTCACGCCGGAGCGACAGCTCACGGATATCACCAGCATGCCGACACCCACTAGTTCCGGAGGTCTACGACGCATGTGCAATCAGCTTCAAACCCTTGACCGGAGCGCCAGGGAATTCTCACCCCTCCTCGGCAAAGTTATGAAGGGCTCGGTGGGAATATCATTGAGCGCGGACATTTTATCGGGCGACTTCATATCGGTTCTCGACGCTCAAAAGGCGCAGCGTGGCCGTCGTGCAGGTGGCCAAAAGCGAGTGAGGACGGAGGGGGGAGCAATCACTGTCGGAACCGGCCGCAAGATTGACGATAGGTTGATTGCCGAAGCCGAGTGCTCCAAGGAGAAGAGAGAGTGGGAAAGGATCTCGGCCAACCTATTCCAAACATTCAAGGAAAAGGGTCTCAACGAGACCGAGTTGGAGGCCGAGATTCCCGCCGCGGTGTCTGCTGCTAAGAAGAGAAAGACGAGATCTGATAAAGGCAAGAAAAGGGGAACAAAGCAGGTAAGTTGGAGCTCCTTGCGCAATCGTATCTTTCACAAGTTTGACACCGTTCCTATCGCGCGTTTAGACCACTACTACCCCCGAATGAGTCCTTTTCTGGCGCCAAATTTTCACATGTAAGTGCAGGATGCCTCGACAAGGTATACGCTGAAGTCTTACCTCCCCATACCCGAATCACATCTCTATAAAAATCTGCAAACACGGACTTACCCTCGAACCGAAGTATCTTTCCCGAAAAACCTAAACTTGCTTGTTTCCCGTCGAAACGTATATTTCTTTGCTTGAGTGTGTAGCGAGTAGTGATTGTAACCAGTAACTCCAGTACGTCGTCTCGATGTACCGTTCAAGGAAAGATATAGACCTATCAATGTATCATCGCGAACAAAATTACGAATTATAATTGAGCTGAATTTATAATTGAGCTGCGAGAATCCTACAAGCGTGGCTTGTAGGATTTTTGACGCGATCGCTTACGCGGTCGGTCAAATTGTGTGTTGGCTTTAGACAACTACTACAACCCTGGGATCGGCTATTGGGCTTCTTGCTTCTTGAAACTGACAATCAAGTGGACTTGAGCTTGCTTAACGACTTCTTTTTGCTAGTAGCAGTCAGCCCTTCAACAATACTTAACTATCTAGCCAGACCTGACTCAGAACTATCTAGCGAGGCTTGTATCTTACCTTTCTAGCCATACTTAACTCTCCAGCGGTACTTAGCTCTCCAACGATACTCAACCCTCCAGCAATATTTAGCTCTTTATTGGGAGTTAGCTCTCGCGGGCTGTCCCTAGCTAATACAAAAGGTCTACATAGGAGTCTGCTCGCCTCTCAGTTCTGTAATGGCTTATGCCTTTTAGCTCACCCTTTGATTTGCCAGTAAACCCGACGCTACCTTGAGTGCAAGAATTTCTCAAGGGCTAGCTACCCTTGTGTTTCACTTAAAGTACTCACAAGTATCGCTCAAGTAACTCGAAATTATAATGTGTGATGTAATCCCTCACGGCGGTGCAGCTAGCTTGTACTTACGTAAGCTAGACCTTGCACCCATGACAATGATGAAAAGCGTTGTTCTTGTTGAGACCATGAATGACTCAAAGCGTTCTTTAGTCTTGACCGCATATCATCTTTACCTTCTGGTGATCGATGACACAGCGACGAGTGGTACTTTTAATGGACAATATGGCTGAAAAGGCGTTTGTCATCCCTAAATGTCATGATCGATTTTAGTCAATTCATCCGGTTGAACCTTGGTAGAACAAGCTGGACAGATATTGGAGAATTTAGCCAAATTCCATTAATGAAGGACGTACTTTCACCTTTCATCGCAACTGAGACATCCTCTAGTAGTGACTGGTGATGTAAGCCTCGCGGACGAGGAAACTGTCTCGGAGGCCCTCCTCTTGATAAGTGCGGATGAAAAAAGTGACTTTTAAGAGGAAAATCGGTGATCGCGAGAATACCTAGCTACCTTCGGTAAAAACGCGAAGTTTTGGAACATAGAAAGTCTTCTGATGACTAGACTGATTCTTGGTGATTTTTCGGTGTTCACGCGGGAGACGGCTTTTTAATAGGGTCGCATTTCAAGTGACTTGACGATGATGAGGGTGATGCTGTGCTGATGCCGTGCGAATTCTTCCGTGTTGACAATGTTGAGCGCGGCATTAAGCTTTTCAATTACGGGTTCGCAAAAGTTATTCACAGATTTCGATGAGTGTAGCTGGTGATATCCGGTACAAGTTCTGGGTCTTCTAATGAACATGCCTGGACCTCGGAGTAAGACTTTATTGAACGGCCACAAGGCATCGACGAGGTAGGCTCCGTCAACGTGTTTGACGTATAGTTGGAGCATTTGGCGCAGATGGTATTTATACCGTTCATCATGACTGCGGTGTCTTTCGTCATAACCAACGTCCACACGAGTAAACCGGGATTTAATGACCTGGATATGTCTTGGATTTCTTGGTGGTCTCGTTGGTGTCGACAGGGAGACGCTGTTGAAAAGAGTGATTCTTGGGCGGTTGGTGGTCGGTGAACAAGGGGAAAATCTGCAGACTGAAGGGTTGGTCTGATGGGATAAGAGTCGATGTTGGCGAATTAGCGGAAACATACTTTCCCGGTCAAAGTGACGATTCTTGTGTAAAAGACTGCTGGTGAAAAGAGTGATTCTTGGTGGTGATTGGTCTTCCCGCCTTTTCCTGTTTCGGCTGTTAAGTGGTCTTTATTCGATAACGAAAGTTGTTAACGACAGTATGATGCGTCTGGCTGACTGAGTTACTCACAAGGACGATAGGCTAGAAAGCTGATGGTCATCTCAAAGCCAAGATCGAATGTGGTCATTTGATTCGATGTATGTGATGATCGTCGCCGAAAGCGAAGCAAGTTGTTGGGACACGTGCGACAGATAATGGGCGATTTCATAAAGGTTCCACTGACGACAGCCCGGTTTCATCACAACTGCAATGTCTTTCGCCCCAACCAACCTCGAGCAGGACAAACCAGAATTTGATTGTTTCCATTCTTCTCTGGACTTCGAACACGTATTGGTAATGTGGCGGTGGTAAAGAGTCGGTGATGAAAAGAGTGATTCTTGGGAGGTTGGTTCATTGATAGTAGACCAGACCGAGCAGAGGTTGTTGAGACATTCGGAAAACACCTGCGGCATGACTAGACACACATCAGCAAACATATCGCACAGGCCAACACGGAGATGGAAAAGGTGCAGAATCGCCATGGAAATGTCTATTCTCCACAAACTCAACTGCCCGTCAATTCAAACTCAACGTACAAGGGACAAGAAAAAATCCAACTTCTACATCATGTCTTCATGATTGACTGAATAAGCAAAACCGTCGGAAACCCACTTGTTAGTCACTAGATCAATTCATGACACGAAGCTGATGAGTCAACTCACCCATCTTGGTCTGCTTGACAACGATTCGCCCTTGCTGGTCGATACCTGGAGCAAAAAACGAACGACAATCAGTGGATGAAATTAACAAGAATCGATGTGGAGTCACATGCCGATTCTGATATCCATATCTCGGTCGGCAGTAAGTTGACGTGCCAAGCCGCTCAAAATGCCCAAGTCTGGTAATGGTGCATCTATTGATTCAACGAATGTCAGCAAACAAGTTGCCTTGGCACATCAGGGTGACTAACCTGGCGATTTGACACGGCGACGTTTCAATGACGATGACGACGACGACGACTGTACGATGAGTTCTGCCGCCGAGGTTGGTTCGCAAGGGGAGATGGTGACAGCGCGAGAGGGAACTGGTCGCGCAGAGTCGTTTGGTGGTTTCGAAGCTGAGGACGACGGTCGCGATGCTTTGCCATGGGATGGTGCAGGATTGGAAGTTGTGACGACGGTGGGTGGGACTGGAATGCGGCGTCGGCGAGCTCTGGCCGGTTTCGCGGTTGGTGGAGTTTCGGTCGAAGTACGCTGTTGACCACGGAGGGCATACGTGGCAGGCGGGACGACGGGAGGAGGAGCAGGAGCAAGAGCAAGAGTCCAAGAAACGTCTTCTCGATCGTTATCCGGTTCCGACTCGACCGAGTCTTCATTGTCCGACTTGACGTATCCTGGTTTTTGCGTTGCGCGTCGCTGTGACCTTCGGGTCTGAATCGCTGGCGAGGAAGGAGGGGATCGGTCGGCATCGTCGGCCCGCATAAGGTCGGTCGAGATGCCGTCGATGGTGTCGGCTCTAGCTTGATCTGCCGGTTCGGGACTGCTTCGGACCGATGGATCGTGAGACGATCGAATGGTGTCGTCGTCTCGGCCGGTGCTTCCTGGTTCTCCAGTCACGGAAATCCAGACCGGCGGATTTCCCACAACCAACTTCGTGGCGTTGATGGCCAACACGTACTCCTCATCGTGAGGACATTTGTGTCTAGTCGTGAAATGACTCTTGATGGCACTTTCGCTCGGCGTGATGAATCCGCATTCTTGAAGGGTGCATTGAAAGGCGGAAACGATGGGCAGGTTGTCGATGGGAGGCAGCGGTACGCCGATCTCTATGGGAGGATGTGGCTTTGTCCATCCTGGATTGACAAAGTGGGCTTCCAGTGCTGTCTTCGTGGGGCCAGACATGGCGTACGAGTGTGTCCAATAAGAATGCTGCGCGGCCGAGCGGGGTTGCAAAAAGACTTGACAAACGGTGCACTTGAACAGTCGGAGACCCGGATGGTACATCAAATCGAGACCTTCAAGTACAGGTAAGGGTACCGACTTCATATACCACTGCTCTGTGGTCGGGTAGTAATGATATGCCATGATGTCGTTGTGGCTGATGATGTTTTTATAAGTAGCATACAATCTTTGGAAAAGTGGTATATACTATGGAAGCAGGGTGTCAGCAGACGACATATGACAATGAAAAACGGAAAGGCTAACCGATGTTTCCAGTAGTCCCTGATCCAGCAACCTGAAAATATACCCGACGACCCAATCCAGCTCCGACAACTTCTTTCTGATATGGAGCAAGGTATAACGACCTGCGTGTAAAAGCTACAATGCGCGATGGTCCGTGTGGTTGGGATACGAGTGGTGCTGCTGTACGATGCGCGAAGATGCGTGCGATGCGTAACGAGCGGTGGTAGTGTAAGGTGATGCGTGCGTATGATGTGCAAGGAGAGGTGACGATACGATAGGACGATACGATAGGACGTCTGGTACGTGAGGAGGCTCAGCAGTGTGAAGAGGCTTGGATGTTTGCGATGGTGTGCACCAAGCGACGTGAGAACCGATGTAACAGAGACCTAGATGCACAGCAGAGCATGACAGCAAATGATGATCAGAATTCAGAATAGATGAACGCGCAAGAAGGATTAGCTATCGACGCCAGCATGCCCCGTCCACTCACCAGTGATGCGCGTGTTATTCTCCTCTTTCTGCTAGAGCGCGACTTTGTTCACGCGAAACCAAACGACAAGCGATGAAAAAACCAGAGACCAAAGACCAGACACGAAAGACCAAAGATCAGAGACCGAAAAGGTAAGAACAAACCGACGAGGATGTGTCGATGAACCGGTTGCGAACGGTGGTAATGCGGGTGGTGTGCCGTGGATATACTCCTGTCTGCCGGAAGCGAAACAACGAGCGATGTAAAGACGAGGGACCAAAAGCTTGACGAGAAACCGACCAAGATTTGATTGTAAACCGACTGCGAACACTGGTGGTAGGTGAGACGTGAAGTAGTTATCCGTCGAGCGTGGTCGTCCAGCTTTGTACTTCCAGGCGCTCGCCATCACACTTTCCGACCTCTGCAGCCCTGCAAGCTGTCTGTCTGTAGCCAGCGCATCTGCCATTCGTTGCTTCCCAACGGAGGAATTGTTGCTTCTCGCGTTCTCGTCGATCGCACCGCTTCAGGAAACACAGAAAACCGCGCGAAACGGGTCATGGACGGACAAGGACAAACAGGTGCGAGCTGTGTACGCGCGGATCTCATACTTGCAGGTGGCAGGAAACAGTAGGCTATGTTGCAAGACAGGATAACAGGAAAGGAAACTCGAAAAGGAAACGTGAAACAGAAACAAATTGGCAGGAGTCTGGGTTGATAGAAGAAATGTATACATATTCCCTCCCTCTATCGATTACAATGACGGCGCGGAAGGTTCGACTCTACCGCCTCGTCGTCCTCGACTTGCTAGCACTTCCCTTCCCACTGGCCATCAACGCCTCGGCCCTGCTCAACATGATATTCCCCTTAAACTGCGACTCCTTCTCCCGATCCACACGTAACAGACTCTCGACACCTCCCTCCGGTGTCGTCGATGTCGGTCCAGGCGGTGCATAAGCGCTTGTTGGTAGATCCATACCGACGTTGTTGACGTTACCGCCCTGCGTTGACTCTGCGTCACGGACGAGCAATTCACCACGTGCACAGTACATGGCGGTGAGTGCGTTGATGGCGGCACGGTGTTCGGCCATGCGGAGTGATGAGCCGTACCCTTCAGCGAGTTTTAGGCCCGAGGGGAGGAAAAGACCAATGTTGAAGATTGGTGAGAGGGAGTAACGACCGGATTCCGCGAGAATTCTAAAGAAGAAGGCCAAATCAGTATACGGTGCGTGAATACGAGCATGCACCAGGCGGCTCACCTGCTCTCCACGCCAGCCAACTCGGGAGCACCAGCCTGGCCCAACAACTTTCTAACTTCCACGCTCAATACGTGTTTTGGTGCTCGGACGTTGATGAGCGAGGTCACATCGACGTGTCGCGAGAGGAAATGCGCATGTACGAATTGTCGTGCAGCCGTGATGCCCTGCCGTCGCAAACACAAGACGAAATCTATCAGCCGTACTCCAGCAATTGGGGAAGAGGAAGTATATACACACCTTTTCCTGGTATACGAGCCCAACAAACGACCGAACACTCCTCGCCACGACTTCCTCCCACGTTGTCCTCCTCTTTCCCTGCCCCTGCGTCATCTCGCTCCTCGCATCACCGTCCTCAGTCGCTGCCGCGGCATCAACCACGTCCTCGGGACCATCACGTTCCGCTCTCACCCACCGCACAGGCACACCCAGACTCGGCGAACTCCTCTTCCTGCTTCTGCCGGCATTCCCTTGTCCTTCTACCGCTCCACGCAGCGCACCATCACTGACATATGCGCCGTCTGATACGCCCAGTCCGAGGTCTTTGGCGATGGCGAAACAAGCGGCGGGGCCGACGTATCGCGATGTGAGCGCTTTTAGAGGTCGTGTTGGAAGGTTTGGGTATGTGGTTGACAAGTGTTCTGATGCGAATAGTCCGAGAAGAGAGTTGCCGAGAGCGGCGAGAAGGGTGTTGTTCTCTGTCACTGTTGCTGCTGTTGCTATCGATGATGCGGTGCTTGCGTCCTCTAACGGTGCGTAAATTGACCGCGGCAGTTTTGACGGATCGTAACTGACGTCCGTGAGCGCTACCAACAACGCCGCCTGCATCTGTGGGGTCGAGGGGAGTCCGAGACGTGCTAGCAGGGCCGCAAGGGTTGATTGCGGGATCGGGAGGTGAGCTGGGTAGTCGGGTGTGTATAGCGGGTCCAGGACGGCTGCGGAGGATGAGGTTGCAAGCGTGCGTGCGTGTGCTGTGGAGGAAATGATGTAGGAGTTAGATAATGTACATCGCAAGATATTGAGCTAGACTCACCAACATGGCTGTCACCGTGGCTCGTTCCCCGTGCACTGCCTACCGCCTGCCGAATCCATCGCTGTCCCGTCGCTGTCCGTCTGAGAACACCAGCTTGCGCAGTAGTGGCCACAAGTGACGCGCAAGTTGTGCGGAGAGCCATGACTGGGTATATGTTCAAAGTCGAGTGCAGTGGAACGAGGAACGCTCCGTCTTCTAATAACTCTTCCAAGCGACTCTCACTTCAACTTGTTGGCTCTCTACACTCGAGACTGACGCTCGATCGCCTGAACCCCCGCCAATAAGAACTGGGTGGAGGGAAACACGGTGAAATGAGGTGGCATATTTCAGAACTCTCCCGAACTGGTTTCGTGCGGTTTGGTGGAGAAATGTATCGGACCCGCTGTACTCAAGTTGTACTCAGATACGCTCATACTGGTATATGGCCTCTATACGCTTCCACAAACGACAGGCGTCCCAAAGAATTATAAGTTTGCGCTGCATAATACTACGCTGGAATGCGCGACTTTGCGCGGGCACTGCTCCCTATTATGGCATGGATTATCCTCTCAGCTTTTCTCGTAGCTCGCCGCAAGCAAGATGAACGGATGGTTGATGGGATGAATCAAACATCCATACTGACTGGCGCGTATAGCGATTCATTCCGTAGTCTCCAAAGTTGCAGCAGCTGTTATAGTTCGCTAGCTCGTTCGCCCTCGTAAGCTCCGTAGGAGCTGCTTAGAGTTGAGCCTAGTCTAGTTAGTTTGGCGCGAGTGCCTTACTGCTGCAGGCCCAGCCGACTAGCGCGGCTGATCACGGATGACACCGGGTGTATTGTAATGGTGCGCCCGTTACAAGGGCATGACGCATTGGAGAGGATATAACGCGGGAGGACAAGGGGCGGGCATTTCATATTCCTCTTGCTTTGGGAATGCTCATCCGTTGGCACAGAGGTAACACCAAGCAGCCATGAATCCGTTAATGAAGGTGAGTACAGTGGTCGAGAGTTTGCAAGAGGTGATCTGACCTTCCTCGGCTCGGCAGAACAAAGTCGACGTGGCGACGATGAACGAGCAGGAGAAACAACTATTCCAAAAGTATGGAAAACTACCCAAGAAGAACGTCCTCACGAGCATGCAAAAGGAACGTAAATACTTTGACTCGGGAGACTATGCGATGCACAAGGCAGGCGTCTCGAGTGCCGATGCGACGGTGGGAAGCGCGATAGCAACGCCTGAAAGATTACCGCATGCCCAGCCGCCCTCGTTGTCTTCGTCCCCGACAAACTCGTCGTCTATGCCTTATGCGCATCATCATGCTTCGTCCTCGTCCGCGTCGGCGGCACCGAGTGGACACGTCTTGTCACCGAGCAACAGTTTCAGCGTCTCTCAACTTCCTGCTGTTGGTTTCGCCATCCCTGGAGCCTCGTCATCCTCGGTAACAACCACCGCTACAACACCAAGCGTAGCGAAATCTCCACCGAGGATGGCAAGTTTTAGCGCTCAGGGTGGTCTTTCCCCTACCGCTGGAATCGGATCAGGGTTGAACGCACGACGACCGAGTGTTGGTGTTGGAGTCGCGAGTATTCCGATCCCCGGTGTGCCTGTTGGTGGATCTGTTGGAGGATTCGACACGTACGTCCGCCTCGAGCGTGTCCCAGAGTCCTTTATCGCCTTATTAACCCCCTTCTTGCCGTCGTAGATCCCGTATAAGCCCTCCCGTCGCATTCTCACCACTAGCAAACGCCGTTCCACCTTCCTCGTTCCCCATCCAATCTTCTCACACCGTCAACACCGCCTCGGCAACAGGCGCTGGAGGACAAGCATTCCCCAACGTCGTTCCTGTCGGGACCGCATGTGGTGCGGGAGGAGGACATCACCATACCGCCAGCTCGTTTGGACATTCGGCGAGTCCTGTCAAGCCGAGTCATTTGAAGAGGGGGTTTGATGGAGAAGGAGTGGATGAGATGGCTGTAGAGGATTAGGCGCGGTCCCCGGGTGTTGGACGAAGGATGAAGCGGGGGTGGCGAAGAGGTGAATGGCAATGCGAAAGCGAGCGGAGAGGAGGACGGCATCTTGAGTCAACCATGACGTCTTGATGCTCGAATTCGTCTATTCGGAACCCGGACAACAAACAATAGCGAATTATCCGACCGACCTCGCGAGCGATCCATCTTAGAGTCTACGACACCGACTATCGAGATCATTCTTCCGTTTCTCCGTTTCGCATATAATCTCTCGATACCCTATTTTTCGACGTATACGGAATAACAGCAACAACGTGCGGCGGATTTTCTGGATGACGATGTACCGTGTGGTGTGGTGTGGCGTGGCGTGGGCTTGACGGAGCGTGGCCTATCAAAGTGGATTGTTGGAGCATGTCGGGGATATCGGAAAGTTATCAAACACCATATGTGTGGGTGGGAAGAGCGGCTTGGCTTGAATTGTTGGGGCTAGTCTTGTTTCTGTTTTGTACTGATATGATCATACTTGTACGCATGATACGTTTTGCTGCGGTGAATGACTGGAATAACCACACTTGGCCTTTATCAGGAGAGCGCTTTGTTGCAGTTTTTAGATCGCGTGTTCGGAGAGCCCGTTTTCGCGGAAAGACAGAAGACAGATAGACAGAGTGGTACAGTGTGATGTCGGATACGGCTGGTACGTTTCGTCTTCGTGTGTTATCCAGTATGAAGTAGACAAAAGTAGGGAAGTACATTTATCAAATGTGCAGTAACGGTATGGTATATCGTGCATGTATATATCTGGTATTACAGATGAAAGGATACATGAAGCCGGAGACTTGTCTTCGGAGGACATCTCGCTTGGCCCTGAATAGGGCATGGGAAAGAGGGAGGATACTCACGAACCGTATTCGTCTCAAGGCGCTGGGATCCTGGTTGCCGCCCTAATCGATCTCGCGATTTTTCAAAAGCGGCAGGATACACGGCGTCTGGTCCAACACAACTTGTACTAGGTGTAATCTGGAGTTATCTATCTATACCATCGACCAAGAAAAGCGAGACAGGAGTCAGCCACTTGCATCGTATTATCAGTTCGTGCGTAACAAAGGCGGATAGTTGAGTAAGGAGGATCAGAATGTATACTTTTGCCTGATACTAGTGATTTTTCTCACACCCGCCATAAATGGCAGATCGAGGCGATTCTGTTTAATTGCATCATTTCGAGGATGGGGGTGGGAAGGAGGAAAGGTGATGGAAGAGATGAACAGATACTTACGGTGATGATCGACGAGAGACGTATAAGATTCTCGGTGATGTTACCCGTCAAGCACGGTATTTCCCTCGTAAACCACCTGCAACATAGCCTTGCGCCGAGCTCGAGGCTTGAGTATCGTGGCGAAGTGTCACGGCACCATCCTACTTCCAGAAACACCGCCAGGAGGATAGAAAAAAGAACAAAGTCAGCGTTCGATCCTCGTATCAACGTTGACACCCGGAAAACAGGAAATCCGACGACGGAAAGGAGGGATCAGAATGTATACTTTTGCCTGATACTAGTGTTTTTTCTCACACCCACCACGAATGGCAGATGGAGGCGATTCTGTTCAATTGCATCTTTGAAGGTTGAAAGGGGAGTTGAAGCGGGGAAGGGAAAAGACACTTACGAGTGACGTAAAGGTGTTCGCAGCAGTTCCGGCCGGTAGTCATGCAAGAACCATCATACAAACTGCTAGCATCACAAACTCGTGAGGCGCCAGAGCTCTGCGTTAGAGTGCCTGGGCTACAGGTTATATAGGGAACCAACCTTGCGTCGATTTTTATCGCACGCACAACAGACTTCTGGAAATAATTTGTATCCGCCTCACATAGTCGCGATATCTTCTGGTCCTTGTGCCTTCTCACACTGGGACGCTTTATATCTCTCGTGCGCCTTCAGTTATCCAACTTTAAGCTCGACTCGTCCCTCCCGGATCGGATAGTAGAATGTATCATCGATTAACTTCGCCTTCTACTCCATTACCATACTAATGTCGCCTAATGACAAGAGAGAAAAACGCTGTATCGCCGACCGGTGACCTGCTCGAGATGTAACAATCTTCATCGTGCGTGGAGGGTGAACATCGGCATCAAACCTTTTCTTGCAGGTCTGAGGTTGTAAGATGAAGGAGCACGGATCTGAGCCTACTGATCGAAGGGTCAAAGGTCACGAGAGCCGGATTGTCCTTACACGGGTCGTGCAACAGAGGGATTCGAGTGGCATCTGAGAAGCCTTCTTCTCATCGTCGAACGCTCCTGACCTAGTGGTCACCCAGTCTATTTTACTATAAGCTGGTCAGTGAATTGATACTGTCGTTGCGGGAATAAATGGGGACTAGCTGTTTCTTACGACTCAATAGCGTTCTCAAGCTCGAAAGGGGCAGCATGTCCTTCGCGACTGAGTTCTAATCATACCATTTCTGAACAGCGCTTCCTGACATGAGTAGCTAACGCAAAGGGAGAGAGCAGGCAGCGGCGGAGCTCTCACCTCCTCTCTGGATCACACAACTGAATCAGAAGAAGTGTATCGGTACCTCCAGGCCCTTGTGAGTTTGGTGAAGCATTATTGAGACTTGAAGCTTGACAACAACCACTCGGAATTTGGTTGAATCAGAGACAACAGCGATGCACACCTATTGAACCATGACCTGTGGACCTGTGCCCGGACTACCGGACTCGTGACGGCCGCACTAATCAGACTTGTTTTACGTCCTTCACGCTTGGGGAGACGCACTAAATGCAACACTTGAAGGAGTCAGGTCATTCGCTTCGGTGTTTCTAGAAGAGCGCAGCGCACATCGTCATCGAGCGATGATGAGAGGCGTTTCATCCCTCTCAGGCATTCTCTAATGACACTGGATGCTTACAACAAACACAGACTGCTTTCTTTACTGGGTACCAGACCATCAGATCGCCAGGGACTTCGCTCGGGTGCGAGCAATAGCGTTCACCGGAAGGTCATAGAGGTAGGCAGATAAGTGTTTGTGATGGGCTTGAGAGATAGCTAGAAATGAGTTCATTTTGTTTCTTTCACATTTAGCTTGAGACAGAACCTTCCGGAGCGCCTTTATATATATAGCGAGGAGGAAAGATTCACTCGAACGGCGTGTATACCATAAACATCGGTATCACCGATTCCTTGCGTTTCAGAAGGTTACTGGAGTCGGATCATTTGGTCAGCGTTTCCTGTCGATTAGCGTGTGATCACGCTTCACTTCATTTGCCGGAAGGACATCCCCGAATCGGATAGCGAATGACTGTTAACACTTGCTCGAATATCGTTACTATATCTTTGGCAAGCAAACTATAAGAGGCGCGTTTTTTGGGCCTTTTGAGCCGGTACAGAGAGTAGGCGCACCTTGCGTGATTTGTCGACAACCCAGCAGTTGAGAATTGAGGTTGAGGGACTCTAGTTGATATCAATCAATCTGATAGTATTCATGGAAACACGTATACGGAAGGAAGAAGTCGGTTTGGAACCGGCGGCCGGGATGATAGATGTTCATGATGACGCAATAGCTCGAGCTTGGCATCTGGAATCTTGTCAATAGGTCAGCATCCAGCTACCACCTACCAACTAATTATAGTATAATATAATAGACGGCTCTCGCTGCCGACTTCCCTGCCGTACGTCTCCCAGTCACAACGCCACGCAAAATGAGTGTTGTCGGCAGCATTATTCTGCCCTCGCTAGGGCTTCACACCTCGTTATCGACACTCGCCTATGCCACCTCACGCGCTGCTGGACGACTCGAAGGCAAGGACTGGCTGTGGCCTTCCGGACTCGTGGCAAGTGCTTGGTACCACGGCGTACTGCAGCATGTTCTCCAGCAAAACGTTTCCTTGTCGTCAGCGCTCGGAAATCTCAACAATACGCAAAAGCTCGTTCTCGGCGCCGTCACTCTATGGGGAGGACGGTTGTTCTACCGGATCGCCAAGAGAAGCATTCAGCGTAGAAGTGACGACCCGCGATACACCGATGCAACGAAAACTTCGTCAGCCTGGAACAAGGCATTTTACGCAAAGTTTCTCCCCGAAGCAGTATTCCAAACGATCATCGGCCTGTCCTACACGATCCCTCTCAACGGCTTCGTTACATCCGGGATTATCAGTGCGCCTCAGCGGTATGCAGGACTATGGCACTCGGTTGCCGTCGCGCTATATGCGGTTGGACTTGGTATGGAGGTGATTGCGGATTGGCAGCTGGAGGTGGGCAAGGACAGTGGTCAGTTGCAGCGAAGTGGTGTGTGGAGTATAGTCAGGCATCCCAAGTGAGTAGCTCCGTCGTTGTTCACAACCTCCAGGCCAATTAACCGAATCGGTCCTACTGCGACTGTTAGCTATCTCGGCGACGCCCTTGTGCACTTTTCCATCCCCATCCTCCTTTACGCCGATTCCCGTTTGCACCCACTATGCCTTTTCGGCCCGCTCGCCAACTACGCCTTTTTGCGGTTCGTAGGAGGAGACAAAGAAAACGAAGCATCCCAGGAGGCACGATACGCCCAAAGCAAATCGCCCAAATACGCTCAGCTGAAGCAGTGGCAGTCAGAGAAGAACAGCTTTTGGCCATCATTGAAGGAAGTTGGAAATGTGTGGAGTGTCGGACTCGTGCTCGCTGGTACCGCGGTTGCACTAGGGGAGAGGTACATCAGGACCTCAAGGGTACTCTGATCTTCGGAGCGATGGCACGAAACCACGAATGAAGGGCGAGAGCGAGAGCGTAATCAGGCAAGTTTCTGCCGCGTTTGAATAACGCATGGACAATGCATAGCGAAATATCGACATCATATCGTTGTTGTTCATGGCACGTGCCTATCTGATCTATACCTTTGAAAGGCAAACATAACCTCTGCACAGGTTTTACTGCCACATACTGCCTCACTTGCATATAAGCTGATATCGATGCGCCTCGGATCGGGAAAGCTGTCAATGGTGGAAAGGTGCGACATAGCGGCGTGTGCAGCATCTACGGTTTTGCGTAGGGCAACATGGAAGCTTGACCTGCACCTACGTTGCATCGTGCTTGCTATCGTGATTGAACGAATGTATAACAAAGATAAACCATGGCGACACGGGCCGCGACTTTGGCGAAAGAAATAGCTCACACCTGGTTGCTTCTTCCCACAACGACTTCGCAGAATAAGATGTTTTTCGCTTCGATGCGCGATAAAGCGCACGGAGAGAACTTGAAGACTAGATCCATCTTTCTTATCGCGGCCAGTTGTGGCGACGATATCATACAAACTCCAGGAATCTTCGAATTCAGTAAAGGCTGATTAGCGCCTGGACGACGGACCGGTCTTTGTGTTGATGTTGACTTCGGCTCGTGAGATTCCTCATTTGTGAGGTTTTCGAGATGTCACATATTGAGTATAGGTCAGCAGCAACGTTGATATGTGGTTGTAGGTTGTGGTTGAGCCGAACACGATACATATGCAGACCCACCCACAACTCGAGAAGTCACCTAGGATCGATATAGAGAGCTATATATTGCTCTACGGAAGCTTCGACGAGGTTAGAAGCCGATCTCCCTCCACCCGACTGTTCTGCCGATGATTACCTCCGCCAATCCGGTGTACAAGCTCGTGTACCTATTCGTATCGCTAGCGTTTTCTCAGCTGTTTTCTGCAATCTTTGGTAGAATCTCTGGGCAAGTCCCTTCATAAGAGGTTCGTATGGCCGCTTCGTAGTGACCCTTGCCCGTCATTTCAAGTTGTGTCCTTGTCCGCCTTGCTCGAGTCGCAGGGCCTGGTTAAACATACCTCGGTCCATGGATGTCGAAACAGTTCAAGTCGAGAGCAAGTCTTAATCCATACCCAGTGGACCCGACAGGTTGCTTGATCGGCTCCCTCGCTGCTGTAAGTCTTGCAGTGCGGCCTACATAGAACGCATTACCTGATGCTATACCCCGAAACAGGCGGTCTTGTTTGGCTGTCATACCGCTCAGGTGTACCAATACTATGCAAAATTTCGGCAAAGCGACCCGTGGCGCCTGCAGCTCCTTGTCGGTTGGATATACACCCTCTCGACATTGCAAATCTTGGTCATCGTTTCAACCGCGTGGAAGTACTTCGTGGACGGAATTCGCAATCCTACCATTTGGAAAGAGTTATGGTGGCCGTCGGCTATCCAGGATGGGCTGGTGAGTGTCCAAATACATCACCGCTCTCTGCAAGCTAATATCCACAAAGATCCCTATTGTGGCTTTCACCGCGCAATGCTACTTTGGCAGAAGAGCGTTCATCCTTTTAGGCCGACAAAGATGGTTCTTGTGGCTGACTCTGATTTGGTCAAGCGTTACCGCTCTGTGCGGTGTAGCGTAAGTCAGTTCGTATGCGACTAATTACCGGTCGCCTCACACTCAGACATCATACTGTATTCCATTTGAACGTATTAGGCTAGCTGCCACCGCTTATGCATGGGCGCATTCCTCGGGAGCACTTGCGGTGCCTTCTCAAGTCGTGACCATCTTGTGGATGGGTCTTTCAGCCTTACTAGATGGCGTTCTCACCTTCACCCTCATCTGGTGCTTTTGGCGTTCTCGCTCGCCATCTGTGAAATGGACAAACGACCTTATTCGACGAATGATTGCGCTTACACTCGAGACGGTACTGCTTACGCATATATGCGGCGCGGTCATGATCATTACCTTTCTCTCCCAGCCATCGCAACATCGGACTAAAACGACCGCTTTTTGGATTTGCCTCGAGATAATCACCGAGCTGTATGCTCTTTCGGTGGTGTTTACAATCAACGCCCGGTCTTCCGCTCGACGTATGTTTCACGGCTCCCCGCCACTTCCAGCAAAGGCTACTGCTCAGGGTACACCTCACTTGCCTACAAACACGTGCCAAGTCGCAACGACGAATTTCGCAGATCCAAGCCGGCTGGATTTCGCTGTGGAAGGGATGCAGGATATTTCGCGTTTCTCGTACCACTTCCCGGCCTGGACAAGTCGCGGTGCTGCCGCTAGCAAGGTTGGGGGCGGCGTCGGCGTCGGCGTGGAGGATGAGCTGCTAGAACTCTCGGTCTTGCCATTTGAGGGTGACCTGGAACTCACGCCCATAAGGGCGATAAAGGAGCTTGGCGATCCAGTGTCTGATATGACCAGCGAGGATTACGAGGACGAGGTGAAGTCAAGGCGGAAAAGCATCTCGGTGTGGGACAGAGGATAGTAAAGGGTGGGAAGGCGATGTTGTAGCATATGGTACGATTTCGTTTGTATCAGGAATTCATTCAAAGCATGCCGCAGTAAAACGGTCATCATTGTCAAGGCGCATGTGATACCTCAAGGTGGAACCGTTATGCCTAAAGTACACAGGTTGAGCCTACATTGACATAGAAACCAACTCCAGCTTGATGCCAGGGTATATATCCAAAACGAGAGTCGAAACGTCTGGCCGAGAGAAGCAGCCCAGCGACAGGCACTCGCTGTCGTTATCGTTCGGAGACTTGTTGCATCTTGCGCGCTATCATCGGAATACAAACATGTCGGACTGCTGTCCTGAACGTGCTTGACAAGGTCGTCGAACGCAGTGAACGCGAGGGTGAGCCCGGGTAAAGAGGACAAGCCAATGGCGGATGTGAAAAGGTTGATGTGGTGTTGAAAAGGTGAATAGGGAGATGTGGGAAAGCGCAGTTCACGGTGAGGTAGAGGACCACGCGCACGAGTGGAATAGTCGCGATGAATCTGTCTTTAGTGAATACGGTAGGTATCCAAGACGCGTAGTTGAAGTGCGGAAACTATGTTGGTGCCAGCTGCCGGCTGACGGAGTGCTCGGCCGATATCATCGTACGCTATGAACTCGTTATGTGATTTCGATGGCTCGACATAAACAGCGAATACCATAATAGTATCGACATCGTACGTATCCGATATTGATGGTTACAAGCTGGTTATCGCGTCGTCCGGTAATGAGTTTCGCTGACCACCTTCCATCCGAGTGTTTCCCGCCCAGGATTGAGTTCATACACCAGCTTGATACCTTGATCAAACGGCACAGAATGACGATGTCGGTGGTATAGCGAGTCAGCGTCATGCCGGGTGGAGCTTGGTGATGCGGTTAACTGCACGTTGACGGCGCGATTGAGTCTGTATTGCATATGGGTTTGGTATACGAGACTGTAATGAGAAACGGGGAGGATGACGGATACCGGGTGCCTCCGGGCGGTGGAAGCATGGAAGACCGGTAAACGTAATGGATGCGAAGGTGACCATTCGACTGATTGACCGAAGTACCGGATCAATAGAGGTGTAACCTAGACGTCGTTCCGATTCCCAGTACGACCTGGGTTCCTTGTACGTGAAGCTGATATCCGTTGCCAAATGGTACCGCCTGACTTTCGTCAGTTACGCAAAGCCTTTGGGTGGGTTCCTAGGCGAAGGGGCAGTTGGATGATACCGTACCGAGCCGGACGACAGTGTTCGTCATGCGTATTGTCACGGCGATCGTTGCTCGAAGCCAGCGCAAAGCGACCTATCGTGTTGCAGACAAGTTAGATACGCACGCCGCTCGAGAAACGTGAAACAACTCACCGTTTCGAGGAGAAGGTCGGCAATTCGAATTACTGCATCGTAATGCCGGTTCGAGTATACAGGACCAGTATGCTTCTTGAGGTTGTGCTGAATGATGCGTATGCTGCCCTCAGCTTGCGTACATACTGTGATGGGCGAGGTAGGCGTACCGAGAACGTAAACTTTCCGTTGCTCTTTCAAGTGTGATGTGTCAGTTCCGCCACCGGTCGGTTGTTGCTCAGAGTCGCTAGGTTTCCATTCCATGAACGTTCCGAATCCATTGATGCCGAGGGTTTCTCTCGGAGCGAATTTCCGGAAATTTGATGCCAGTTCTGCGTCGTCGGAAACAGCAGTTTCGACACGGAACGCTAGAATATACGCTCTCGAACTCTGGCTGAAGGTCAAGCCGGGCTCGAAGGCGATGCGACGGTTCTGGTGACCGAACAATTCATGTTGGAAACCGTTCATGGTGCCACTGCAACGTCAACTGCCGGACAATTAACGTCAGCAATGTCTGTCTGTGCACGATTGGGCAGCGTACTTACCCTTCGATCCTGGATATCCACATGCGGAATGACGAAAGGCGAGAGCAAAGCATATCCAAGGGTCTGTATCATACCATCTTTGAGTTAGCGATACAATAACGGGATAAGGTGGCCTTCTAATTACCTGTACCGGCGAACTGGAATCCGTGAACCTAACCATCCGTGCCTGCGTCGAAGCTTGGCGGGATTGAGGAGTGTCGTGTGGCCTTTGGAAGGTCCACTGGTCGTAGTATTTCCCAGCCGTCTTGATTTGATAAGCAAGTATGAAGCGGTGACAGCTACGAGTGACTGCCCAGAACTCACTACAGTACATGCTTTACTTGCAACTTGGGACCTTGGGTACTTAATTGGGACCGAGACCGAGACCGGGACCGGGAAGGTGGAGGTTCTCAAGTTGTCTCTTTCGATTGCGTGTATGCGTAGTTCTTTCTTCCCTGTTTTTGCTCAACTTTTTCGTTTCATCCTCATCTTCTCAGTCTACAGTATCCACTCTCCCTGAGTCTTCGGGCAAGACTGATATTCCACACTTTGACCCTTCAAAGTCGGCCTTTCTTTTGGCCTCCGTCATATCGGAATATGCAATGTCCGGCACGAGTTATAACCCGTACCCGGTAGACCCGACAGGCTACTTGATTGGATCGTTTGCTGCTGTGAGTTTTAAGGATACCTTTCACGACGCCGAAGGAAACCCTGACAAAGAACGATATCAATAGGCGGTTCTATTCGGCTGTCACACCGCTCAAGTGTATCGATACTACGTCAAATTCCGGAGCGACCCATGGCGCCATCAACTCCTCGTAGGCTGGATATATACCCTCTCCTCGCTGCAAATCTTGATCATCGTCTCTACGGCCTGGAAGTACTTTGTGGACGGGATACATAATCCCGATGTCTGGGGCGAGTTTTGGTGGCCATTGTCTTTCCAAGATGGGCTGGTGAGCTCCGCTGCAACAATTCAGCGCGTTCGGGTAAGCTAACCTCATGAAATGACAGATCCCCGTTGTAGCGTTTACTGCACAATGCTACTTTGGAAGAAGAGCGTACATTCTACTCGGTCGAAAGAAATGGTTCTTGTGGCTCATCATGGTGTGGTCGAGCGTTACTGCGGTATTTGGTGTAGCGTAAGTCGCTTTCACTTGATTTATCGACAAACCTGCCCTATTTAGACTCACCCATCTTCCCTGTGAAATCATCAGCCTCGCTGCCACCGCCTACGTATGGGCTGGGGACCCATGGGTCAGTAAAGAAGTATTCTCCTCTCGGGTCATCGGCGTGCCTTCCCAGGTCGTAGCGATCACATGGATGGGCCTCTCCGCCTCGCTTGATGGGATCCTCACCATCACCCTTATCCGCTGTCTCTGGCGCTCACGTTCACCGTCGATGGATAGGACCAACGATCTTGTTCGACAATTGATCACGTTGACGCTCGAGACGGTGCTGTTGACGCACATCTGTGGAGCCGTCATGTGTGTGCTGTTCCTCTCCCAACCCGCGCAACATCGGACAAAGACGACGGCGTTTTGGATCTGCTTGGAGATTATTACCGAGCTGTATAGCCTATCGGTTGTTTTCACCATCAACGCACGGTCGTCTGCTCGACGGACGTTTCATGGCGCTCCGACGCCGGTAGCTCCGCCGCCGACTCCCGCTCTGCCGAGTACGGGTGGCGAGGTACGAGCCGGTCAAGACGGCACCGCACAGTTTGTAGATCAGAGACGCCTGGATTTCGCAGTGGAAGGGATGCAGGAGTTTTCCCGGTTCTCTTACCATTTCCCGGCAACAACAAACCGTGGTCGTGCCGTTGGGAAGCGTGAGGACGACGTCGGGGTGGATGATGACGAGTTGTTGGAGCTCGCTGTTTTGCCGATAAAGGGCGATTTGGAAAGCGCGCCGGAGAAGGGAAAGAAGGAATCCCAGGAATCGACGTCGTTGTCTAATGTGACGGGTGAGGACCATGAGCACGAGAAGAGACGGAAACGTATATCCCTCTGGGGTGGAAGACGGTAGATGGCCCGGAGAGGCGAGGAGCGCGTAGTGTAGCATATCGTTCGGGCTGATTTATACCGGGACTTTGGGGCATTGGGTTGTATAATCTCTATACTGTGTAAACAATCATTATGTCGTTGCAATGACGGGTGTGGGTGTGTCCACGAGTACCCTGGAAGCTCGATCGGTGGCTAAGGAGACCGGAACATGGTTGATTGCAAATGTCCGCTTCCGAGGTGTAGCCACTGACACACCGTTTCACAGTATTCCTTGGCATTGTGTAACACCACGTATACCGCAGAGGGCCCCCAATGTCCTTTGTGACGACTCCTCGCACCTTGTCATACAAGCCTGCTGAGCTGGTGATAGCGAAAGAGAGAGAGGCGCTGCTTGGATGCTGCCTTGCCATCCCTGAGAGGTTCATATCGCCAACAGGTCGAGATCGACACCCGCTTGAGAACCGAGCAACATAAATCGAGGTGGAAGGGAGGTTTGCGAGAGTTTGGTAGCAGATAAGCGGGGATGTGCTGTTTGTCTTCAAGGTCAACATGGCATTGTGATTCTGAATAGCAGCTGGTTGAATACTTTCGTTTCATCGCATTCGCATAGTTCTCGAGTTTGTTTCCCACCGACATATGCTGGGATTTGACGTTCAAATAAATAATGCCCATGGTCTATCACGCGACGCGTCAGTCGATAGCCAACCTCGATCGACGGCTGACCGTCTTGACCCCTGCGCAGCATCTCTCCTGTGCTCAACCACGCTTGGCACTGAACGACCACGCTTCCTCCTTGTCCCCTCCACCAGATCACCACGCAACATCCTCTTGCATGAAAAGCAAAGTCGTCAAGCACTACGAGAAGACCTTGAGCAACAACCACTCGTATACCGGCTCCGGCACGAAATCCCGTAATGCTTGCGCGAGGAGGGCGTCCCATCCGACTGTATAGCAAGGCTGGAGCCATGCGTCCGTCTGCGGGAGGGCAAAGATACGGGTAATGGGTGAGCGAGCGGGATTGGGGAAGCGATGATCATAAGCGACAGGAGGGGGAAAGAGGGACCCCGCGGCGGGGAGGAAGGGACGTACGAGGGCATCCTTGACTTGTTTTGCGATATGGAGTGGGGGGGAGCCTAGTTGTCGTTCGTAGTACAAGATCCGGGACCATCTGCGCATCAGCCGTACGTACGAGGACCGTTGTTTGCTGTTTGTTGTGGTCTCCGCGACCGAGGCGGAGGGGTGGGATGACATTAAGTGTCCTGTCGAGTCGAACCCGGAGGACGATGGGTCCGCGAGGTGTTCTTCGTACGCCCGCTGTAGAGTTGCGGCCGTGGTAGTGATACTGCCATACCGAATCACTGTGCAACGGACGTTGTTGCTGTCCTTGGATAAGAGGAGTTCGGCAGTGAGTGCGCGTGAGAAGCTGTCGATTGAGGCGGAGGTGGCGGATGTGAGGGTGAAGCCTGGAAGGGGTGTGTATCCGATTGCCGAGGTGAGGAGGAGGATGCGTGATTGGGTTGATGACTGACGCAGGAGGGGCAGGAATGCGCGGGTTAGGGTGATGTGTGGGAGGAGGTTTTGGTGGATTGATTCCTGGTTGGTACGAGGTTAGCAGGGGGCAAGTGACGGGTAAAAGAGGGGATGCTTACGGTGATGGCGGCGTCCGACATTTGTTCGAGCGGCGCGATTTGCTGCAGTTGAGCGAGACACACGATTGCGACGAGTTTGGTGCGTGGGTTCGCGTCGATTGATCGTGCGACTGCTGCAGCGGCTGCGTGGACCGACGTCTTGTCCGTCGTGGTGCAAAGGAGGGAATGAATTGCTCCTCCTGGTATGCGAACGAGGGGTGAGTTTGAGGTGAATACATCGATCAAGGATCTTCCATCAGATAGTTGAGAGACGCCGGCGAACACTGTGTATCCGCTTCGAGCGAGGAGGAGTGCCGTCTCTCTGCCTACAGGTGATTGTGCATCGGAGATGAATACGCCGGGATGCCATTGTTCAGAGGGTGAGGGCCGGGTAGAGGTGCTTGGTGGGATACCGCGAAGGAAGATCCAGAGAAACGAGTAGAGTGCGAAGTTTACTAGGAATGACCACTGTGCGTATGCTCTGTTGAGGAGGTAGAGTGAGTTGCGGGCGAGGCTGTACAGGGTGTTGTTCATTGTTTCGCTGGTTGGCTGGGCTGACAAGCTGGCGGAGAGTGAGTTCTGTATGTTTCAAGGTGAGACCCTAACCCCGAAGAGGAGGAGGGGAATGCGGAGGGTGCGCCCGGATTCGCGGTTCCCTCTTGTCATATCGAACAAGATCAAGAAGAAGTTGCCTATTCTTGTCATTCTTGTTTCCATTCCACCTTGTTCGTGTCGCCACCCATACGCCGCTGCCAGGATGGCGTCCACCGCGGCTCAGGCTCAAGCAACACCCTCCGCCACAGCCTCGGTTCCACCGCCATTCCTGCGTGTGAAACTAGTCGACATCCATATCACTCAATCTTCACACGTTCCCGCCCTCGGTCACGCCTACCGCTCACCGATCCCGAATGGTGCAACGTCTTTTCCGCTCGGTACGTTGCCTGCTCGTGTACCGCTTATCAGGATCTTTGGAGCAACGCCGCGCAATCAATCGGTGTGTATCAACGTACATGGTGTTTGGCCGTATTTCTTCGTCGACTACCCGCAAGAGAGGAGCTTGAACCCGGAATCCGTGCATCGGTATACCCATCGACTGGCGAATAGTCTGAATGCGGCACTGTGTCAGAGCTTGAGGCAGGATGTTTATGCGGATCAGGGGAAGAAGGATGCGGGTGGGTTCAATACCTCGACGTTGCATGTGGCGAGCGTGGTGTTGGTCAAAGGCGTGCCGTTTTATGGGTACCATGTCGGGTATTCGTACTACTTGAAGATATCGTTGGTGACGCCCTCGCATATCTATCGGGCGGTTGGTTTGCTCGGCGGTGGGAGTGTGATGGGCACAGCGTATACGTGCTACGAGAGTCATCTGAATAGCAAGCTTCAGTTCATGATTGACTACGACTTGTACGGCTGCGGGTTCGTCGACGTCGATGGCGGATTATTTCGTACGCCACTACCCGCTGGCGATCCATACGAGACGGATGACTCGCAAGGGATGTATACAGAACTCACGGTCCCTGCCGGTAATCGACATACAGAGGAACCAACGCCGCCGAAAACAACATGGGACATGCTCGAGATCGATGTGGAACCGCATCATATCCTGAATCGCCGACGAATGAAACCGCGATACCTACACGACTCGCTCAGAGAGTTCTTACACCCCGAGACAATCCATGCGGGCGCCAAGCATGTCCGGTCGGTGCGCGAGTTGTGGGAAGAGGAATCGGCGAGGAGGGCGTCCAAGGGTTTGCCGCCAAGGGAGGGAATGATGCCGAGTGCGGATGACAAGTTGGAGCGTGTCGGGCCGAGTCAGGAGGATGAAGGGTGGAAGGGTGGCGAGTGGGATGCGAGTGAGCGGTGGTGGCAGATGCTGCAGTATAGGATTAAAGAGGAACGGCGGGAAAGGGGGTATCAGAAGATGCAGTACGAGACGTTTGGTAAACCGAGGGTGAGAGATCAGGCGCAGTGGGACAAGGTGCGTAGCCGTTTCGTGCTTTACAGGGTTTGTGGCATGTGCTGATCTTTCCCCCGTAGTGGATCATGACGACGTTTGAAAGCGTCGAGGCCGGGTGGCCGCAATCCCGGATGTCGGTTCGCAAACCAGGACAGACGCAGGTATTCCGACCCGTGGTCGATCCTTCGTCGCCTCTGAAACCGCAAGAGGCAGCCGAGATGCTAGTGCAGCAAGAGGAGAGTAGTGTTGACGATGCAGACGAATCAAACCCGTTTGATATTATTTATACGTCGCAGCGTCCGCCCTCTGCTAGGGAGCAAATGGAGGAGCGGGACGAGTTGGATGTGGATGTGGATAAAAAGCAGGTCGAGAGGATTGCGACGCAGGCTGCGTGGAAGAACGAGGAGGAGATTGCGCAAGCAGAGTTGGAGGGAGGCCAAGAGGAGATGGATGTTACGCCCGGTCGCAAGGCGGATAAACGGACCGCCTTTGACGAGTTGGAGGATGAGATTGTTGCTCATATGCGGGATGCCGACGGGGAAGAGGACGACGACGATGAGCAGGAATCTTTTGAATTTTCGTCAAAGCTCACCCAGATGCATAGTCAGCGGAAACAAAACACATTGTTGCGTACGCCGGGGAAGACGCAACGCTGGGACAAGACGCATTCGAATACACCTGTTCAGCATCAAAATGCACCGTTTACCCCGTCACGGTTGCGGCAGTCGACGACGACGCCGACAAAGACAGGCGTAGGGGCGGGTGGGAACCCATACTACCCCGGAAGTGGATCGTCGAGTGCTTCAAACAGGAAAACAAGTCCTACAAAGTCTCCCGTCGTGAGAAACTTGTTTGCCAAGCCGAAACCGCCGCCTGGAACACCGTCAAAGAACCAACGAAATCTCGGACCGAGGCGCGCGGGTGGAATAGCCTTGCGGAACCCGTTTGTCGAGGATGGGTTGCGTGAACAGGCGATTGCCGAAGCCGATGTGTTTGCAAGTGACGAGACGGTTGTTCCTCCGCGGCCGGGTCCGGAACTTGGAGTGGCGCAGGATGAGGTGGATATGGTCGCTTCGAGGGTCACGATGAATGGGGACCTTGATGCGGATTCCGATGACCCCGAAGCCGGATTGAATAGACCGATGGCGCTTGATGTGGATGCACGTGCACAGGCGACGGAGGTTGACCCGCTGAGTGTCAGTTTGGGCATCAAGCGGCATAGGGAAACTTGGGATGAGGAAGAACGGCTGGAGCCGACGTTCAAGGGGGATATTTTTCCAAAGTCTGCGCTTGCAGATCGACCGAATCACCACGATCCGCATCATACACCAGAGCAGACACCTCTTGCACCGACGTATGTGTCAGGTCGGGACTCTCGCGCCAAGAAGAGAGCACGAGTCATGTTTCAGGAGGACGCTACGCCAGTGACTTACATCAGGCCACCGATAAAGAGCGGCGAGACAGTGGCTTCCGAAACGATATCTGCCAACTCGGAAGATGTGCCCCTAGACAGCAATTCGTGGGAATATCAACCACCGCCAATCTCACGCGAGAAGATGCTTGCTTCACTGGAAGAATACGATCAGCCGTACATCGTGTACAAGAAGCCGCACTTTTCCGTTCATACGGACGTGCCTCTCAAGGCAAAAAGTTTCGGAACGGATGTACACCACCTCGCACACGATTCTATCGCCCAGCTAGAGTCCTTTGAATTTCAAGCCAGACTAGCGGCACCTCGCAAATCGCGCCGAACGAAATCGAGCCAGTCCCAATCAGTAAATCACTGGGTGTATATGCCTCTGCCGCCGGATCAGAAGACGGTGAAGGAGTGGCTTGAGCGTGACCAAGCTGCACAAGCTGCGAATCGTAAGCGCGATTATGCCGAGGTCCGACTGGAATGCTGATCCGCTTTTGCGTAGTCGTAAATACGAGAATCAAAGAAGTGTCGCAGGTAAGCGACTGCGTGGCAATATGTTCTGTGACATAAGTAACACCATATTGACAGTGGGGCGGACCGACACAAATGAACCGATACGGATTTGCCGTCAGCCAAAAGAAGAAGAACAGCAACTCGCATCGTGAACGACAAGCCATGAGCACATTGGCGTTGGAGGTATTTGGTAAGTAGGCAGGGAATCTGGCACTAGACTACGGGCTAAGACCTGTCCACAGCCACTTCCCGGCTGCGGCTTCTGCCCGACCCGGAACAGGATCCCATTGCCGCCGTATTTTATTGCCTTCAAGACGAACAAATCGATCTGCCAGACTATCAAGGCCGAGAAGGATATCACGTCGGCATCATCGCCATCCAAGACAAGCGACTTGAGGCAGGAAGAATCAGCCTGCCCGATGTAGAAATTACATACGTCGAAGATGAACTCGAGCTCATGAACTACATCATCGACAAGGTTCGAGAATGGAATCCAGATATTCTCGCTGGATGGGAAGTCCATTCCTCGTCCTGGGGATATCTTTCGCAGAGACTTCATAATCAGTTCGGTGAGCGCTTTCCGACCGTCGTAGTGCGCACTGCCTCCAATTCGAATTCTTCTCCTTACGTGTCGTCCCGCTGATGTCCCTCTTCTTTTGGCCAGGTATGGACTTGGCAGACGAGATATCTCGAGTGAAATCGGTGACCAGTCGTGGCCGGGGCTTTGGCAACTACGATCGGACGCACACGTCTACATTCAAAGTTATCGGAAGACATGTTTTCAATATCTGGCGTGTCCTTCGAGGTGAACTCAACTTGCTGGGCTACTCTTTTGAGAATGTGGCGTTTCATCTCTTGAGGCAAAGGTTAGTGGCTACGTTCGCGCCGCATTGTCTGTGCTGATCGCGTTCTCTTTGAACAGGTTTCCCCATTATTCTGCCTCGACATTGACTGCCTGGTTTAAAAGCAAGTATCCTATGCACCTTGACAAGGTCCTTCAATACTTTATCGACAAGACGGTCATGTATATTGAGATGATGGACGCGGCGGAAATCACTACAAAGAATGCGTACGTCGTTGTCAACCTGTCACCCGATACGCTGTTTGACCTGTTGCTGTTTTCTTTAGCGAGTTTGCCAGAGTGTTTGGCGTGGATTTCGCTTCAGTCATGAGCCGTGGCTCGCAGTTCAAAGTGGAATCATTCATGTTTCGTATCGCAAAACCAGAAGCTTTCGTTTTGATCTCTCCGTCTAGGGAGTCGGTGAGCATATTCGCATTTCGCCATCAGTAGATCCCGGCTGAATCCAGCCAACCTTCTAGGTCGGAAAACAGAATGCCGCCGAAGCTCAACCACTGATATTCGAACCTCAATCCAAGTTCTACGTGGATCCAGTTCTCGTCCTCGACTTTCAGTCTCTGTATCCTTCGGTCATGATCGGGTACAACTATTGCTACTCGACATGCCTAGGTAGAGTCGAGCGGTTCAAGAATGCCAGCAAGTTGGGCTGGATGGATATGGTGTTACCGCCTGGAGAGTTGGAGATGTTACAGAATCATGTCTCTAGTGAGTTGAAGGTTTGAAGGTCACCAGCGGAAAGACAAGCCACTGATCGGTCTATACAGTCTCACCCAACGGCCTGATGTATGCGAAACAGTACCTACGACGTAGTCTGTTGGCCAAGATGTTGACGGAGATTCTGGAAACACGTGTCATGGTAAAACAGGGAATGAAGACAGCAAAGGGCGACAAGGTGAGCGTCGACGCTTGCGCATCTGTCTCATTCCCTAATACATTACCTACAGGCGTTGCTGCAAGTATTGAACGCGCGACAGCTTGGTCTTAAGCTTATGGCCGTGGGTATCCTTGTCAGGGTAACTGGGATCTGAACTGACGTGTCTACAACACAGAACGTCACTTATGGGTACACAGGAGCCAGCTTTTCAGGTCGTATGCCCTGTGTTGAAATTGCGGATAGTATCGTCCAGACCGGCAGAGAAACACTTGAGAAAGTAAGCCGCCACATTTGGTTGATTTGCTGGCCTGCATTCGTTAATGCTGTTTACTCCAGGCCATCAAGCAAATCGAGCTGAATGCTACCTGGAAAGCGGAGGTAAGCCGGATGTGCCCGCACCTTTTCCTGACCCATAGTTAATTCTGTGTTTAGGTCGTATATGGCGATACAGACTCCTTGTTCGTTCATCTACCGGGCCGCACAAAGGATCAGGCTTTCCGAATCGGCAACGAGATCGCTGACGCTGTGACTGCAGCGAATCCCAAACCCGTCAAATTGAAGTTTGAGAAGGTATGTCCCATCTTATGTTGTGGAACGGTCCTGTTGCTAATTCGCCGCCTTTACCAGGTATATACCAAGTCACTGTTGATGGCAAAGAAGAGATATGTCGGCTTCAAATACGAGTCCATCGACGAAACCGAGCCCGGTTTCGATGCCAAGGGGATCGAGACAGTCAGGCGGGATGGGTTTCCGGCGGGTCAGAAGATGGTCGAGTCTGTGATCAAGTATATCCCATGTCGCTACTGTCACGTTGGCACGAAAGCTGAAAAGGGCGTGTTTTAGAGAGCTCTTCCGTTCACAGGACCTTTCACGTATCAAGCAATACTGTACGACACAATGGAGCAAGCTACTGGAGGGAAAGGTCTCCATACAAGATTTCACGTTGGCCAAGGAAGTCAAGCTGGGCTCCTACTCGTTAGTCGCTGTGACGCTGTGCCTCTATGGTATCACTCACTTTCTTCCTTACTAAATTTAGAGAAAGAGGTCCACCTCCACCGGGAGTCATGGTTGCAAGCCGCAAACTTACAGAAGATCCCAGAGCCGAAGCAGAGTATGGAGAGCGGGTCCCTTATGTGATTACTATTGGGGAGAGCTCACGACTAGTCGACAGAGCTGTAGCGCCGGAAGAGCTTTTAAACAATCGGTATGTGTCAAGTCATTAGATACGCTTTCTCCTTGCTAATCGTCGGTCTTCTTCTCGTCCTCAGCGACCTCAAACTCGACGCCGAGTACTACATCAGAAGACAACTCATACCACCGCTCAATCGAATACTCAATCTGATTGGAGTTGATTGTGAGGTATGGTACAATGCCATGCCCAAACGGCAGCTTGCTTCCAATCAAAATCGATATAAGCATCATAATGATGGTAAAGGAAGGGCTATTGGTCGGACCTTGGACAACGCATTCAGCAGTTTACACTGCCTGGTATGCGGACAGATCAATCAGAAACGAGGTGAGCAGTGCGACCACCCTGGGAGACGCTTGCCCTTACTCTTTCTGCGATGGGCTAGATCTGGAACTGAACGTCTGCGAGCGCTGCCGGTCTAAGCAGAACGTCTCGTCCACCTTGCATGTACTATTATCTCGGTTGCATCTCGCCGAATCTCGTGTGATTTCAGCTCAGCGGATATGTGCTTCTTGTTCGTCTACTCCAATGAGCGACGAGGTCAGATGCGATTCAGTCGACTGTTCAATTTTATATGCCAGGGTAAAAGCCGCTTGGGATCTGGATGACG
Source organism: Naganishia friedmannii (assembly GCA_030039255.1). Taxonomy (NCBI): domain Eukaryota; kingdom Fungi; phylum Basidiomycota; class Tremellomycetes; order Filobasidiales; family Filobasidiaceae; genus Naganishia; species Naganishia friedmannii. The sequence continues at coordinate 1,169,610 of JASBWT010000003.1, forward strand.
TCGCGGGGATACCAAAATTGGTGCATGCTTTGCAAGTCCGGCATGAAGGGAGGACAAAGGTAACTGCACGAGTGGTGCCACCAGGTGAACATCGACGTCGCAAGCAAAGTTCACCAGAGATCATTGTGATTGATTAGACATGGCGGAGGGGGATGAAACAAGTCGTGTATATGACACCATGAGGCGCATCCTATGCATGATACATTATGTTGACATGGTGTAGTGCCGAAAGCTAGGTCCTTTTCTGCATCCATCATCATCTACGCATCCTCACCCTTCCAAGTCCGGCTTGCCTTTTCGATCTGCTCTAGCCAACACGTTAACCATTCCACGTCGTTCTCGAACGGCTTCTCTCCCTCCTTCCCTTCGGTCACCTGTAAGCCTTTCAATTTCTCCACTAGGTTTGATCCCTCGGATTTCTGGGCAAGTTCAGCTTGCTCCAACGATAGCCTGCACATCCGAGTAGCGTCGTCGATCATGGATTGGGCTGCATCTCGAAGTTCCCTCGTATTCTGTGGCGGGTAAAGACTCGCTACACTCGCATCGAAGCTTTCGCTGATTGAGTGCGACAGGTTTAGCTGTTCTGGCAATGCTAACAACTCCGGTATGTCCAGGAAACGAGTAAGGAATCGTTTATGAAGCGCGACGATGAGCCTGACCACCGTGTCCAGCTAGAGTACAACGCGTGAGCTGTGTCCGAGCGCCAAGAAAAAGGGGTGCACTCACTTTGCGGACTCTCTGCATCTCGCCCTCGCTAAGGTCACCCCCACCATTCAGTTCCTTCTCCAACTCGGCCCACTCGTTGTCTTCGTTCAATCCTTCCTCCTCGCCCACACCTTCGTCATCTTCCAGCAGATCCCTAAACTCGCCCATAGCGTCATTAACGAGTTCCTGATCTTGCTTCCAGCTCTTCTTGATCGCCGAGGGTTCATCTTTGCTGGCGAAACGGATCATCTTGTCGACGGCAGCCCATACAGAGGAGGTTTGTAAGAGGTACGGAGCGGGTGGTGGATTCGATGTCGATGACGAAGCTTGCTGGTCGACCGGATTGTCGCAGTGTGCTACCAAAGCTTTGAAGTACTTGTCGATACGATCCGCAATCTCGGTAACATCCTGCCTCCATTCCTGTATTAGGCATCCTTCGACGGGCAAGGCAATCACGCATGCGACAAGTCGGCCAACATGGTCCGTGACTTTGGTGAGCTGAGCAAGGGCGGCGTCTACTGTGATGGATTTGCCAGAGAATGCGAGTGACAGTGCTGTCACGTCTTGACGGAGATGCTTGAGTACAGCGGCGAGTGATTGATACAGCCCGTCATTGGTTCGGAGATATGTTGAGCGAGTTGGTGCGGAGGAGGCTTTGCATTGCGCCGCCTGCAAGGCGTGCTTTCTGACAGACGCCTGTGCCTGTACGAGGGCTACGTACCGGAGAGTAAGCAATGAGCGCTTTCGAATGCGAACTCGGGAGAGGAAACCTAAACATACCGGGTCGAAGTGCTAACCGGAACAATTGTAGTAGGCATGCATGAGTTGATAAAGCGCTGATTGTCGGCTCAAGAACAAGGGGCTTACTTGACAAAGACGGGTGGGACATGGTATAGATGCAGGGTTGTGTTATTCGCAAGATAATACGAGGTTGACTGTGCGGCGACCTCCTTATTGACGCGATGTAGAAATATCAGACAACTATCATCTACCCACGCCAGATGAAGAATGGGAAATATGAAGAAGGCAGAGGGCGATCGAGAAATGCCACAAAGACAGGTTTTGTAGGATTACGTACAGCTTTGGCCCCTATCGACTACCGCTGTAGGCTGTAGTTCAATGGTAGAATGGACGCTTCCCATCCGCAGTAGCGGTGAATGTGCGCTCGGCAGGTGTTCGATTTCCCTCAAATGGCATCTTCACACTTCACATGTCTACTAAAGAAGTTTCGTGTTTCATGTCGGTAACACGTAAACTGCATACTGTATTCTACGCCAGGATACTATTGTACTTTTTTGGAAGGTTTACATAAACCACCATTATAGTTTAACGGTAGAATGGGCGCTTCCCACTGATTCGTCTGCGCTCGGCAAGGGTTCGACTCCCTTTGATGGTAGCCTTTTTGCGACTTGAACAGAGCAAACATGATTCGTAGTCCAGCATGATTCGTAGTTCTTCAGCATAATTCGTAGTTCTTCAGCATAATTCGTAGCCAACAATA